>VZSF01004751.1:0-277822 GCA_013398295.1 Chionis minor
CCCCAGCCCCACGCTGCTGAGGAGAGCATCAGTGCCCGGCCCACTCCCGCCCCTGCCCGCGCTCACGTTTTAACAACACCACCAATAACAGCAAAAAACACCCCCAAACAAGCACCACCAGCAGCCACCGGTCGGGCAGCGATGCCTTCTTTAGAGGGATTCATCCCTCGGTGGTGGATCATAAAAGTCAATGCTGCATCCTGGTGTCCCCCAAACCTCCCTGGGGACGGAGGCTGGGGCTGTCCCAGTCTTCTGGAGGAGGGGTGAGATGCTCTGCACCCTCTGCCCATGCTGCCACCAACCAAAGCCACTGCTGGCCCCCGTGGGGAGCGGTCCCCAGGGTCCCTTCAAGGCTGCCCAGGATGAGGGCAGTCTGGGTGCAACCTCACTTGCCCCACTAGCCTTGCCCACACAGCTGGGTTCCTCATGGAGCTGCCACTGGGCTCCCTGTTGGGCCCCAAAGTTCTGGTGGGGTGGTGGGGACACCCCCGGGTCATCTGGACCCCTGGTTCTCCTGGATGCAGCCAGCGCCACAGTCGCAGGGGCACCTACCACTGACCCCACAGAGTCCTATTCTTCTTGCTCTTGTGCAAGAACCCATCACAGCCCCATGGCCCACCTTTCCTCCATGATGTATGGGCTCTTCCAGTGGCTCTGCCAAACTCTATGGCAGCTCCAAGAGTCCCCTCACCCCGCGGGGCCATTCACAAGGTCATGGGGCCACCCTCGACTGGGCCATCACCACAGGGCCCAGGATGAAGAGGGGCAACAGTGGGTGCACCCGGGCCCAGGTCAAGCTATTTGAGCATCTCAGCTATTTTTTTGGGGGGGTGTGGTGTGTACTAATATATTTATTTTTTTTTTAAATTCGGACTTGCTGACAGCTCTTTGCTCTGCATAAAGCCAGGGAAGGGTTCAGACCACTCAAGTGAGGTTCCTCATTGGCCATTTTAAGCTCCCCGAGTTTTCTTCCACGGATACGTTTTGGTTAATGAATCCCCAAATACAGGATGTTTCCCTCAGAAAACTGGAGAAGCAAATTTTTTGCATAGCTTTTAAGTGGGTCTTAATTACTTATCACCCTTAAGAGCCATCGTTTGTGCTCACCCTTAGTATAAGAGTTTTTAATAAACTATCAATTTTTAGAGTGTCAAAGCTCCATTCTCATAGCCTTTTTGCACCAATGATGTTTCCCAAGAAATTTGGTACCGAAGGGATCATTGACAGAGAAGTAATTCATTAATAACATTAGTGAAATCAGAGGTTATGCTAGACGAAAACCGGTGTAAATGGAAGGAGGCTCAGGCGGGCTTTTCATCTGAAGCTTTGTTTGTTTTTTTTGTATACCCCACCCTCTTTCATAAAAATGTTAAACTACTTTATTTCAACGAATTGTTATGCATCCCTCATTGCCTACTCTGGTGGTATTGCAATATCTATCTAAAATCAACTTAGAAACTTCAGAATTACTGGCTAGCTGGCCATGATATCTTCACAGTGACAAGCAGAACGGGAGTTACTCCTTGGAATTTCCTTCCAAAAACAACAGAGCCCTGGCACCAACAAGGAAAATTAAGCTCCTAGTTTTCCACCCACTTTTGTTTGTCAGCAAAATTCACGGAGTCATGCAACTGAAGCCTGGTATCTGCTTCGATATGCCCGTAGTCTGGCAATAGTCTATAAGCATTTCTAATACAGGAAAATATATTCTGTGCATATGGAGAGGCAGAAAATGGTTGGTTTCCAGAATAACTGTGTTTATGTGCATCGATTTTGCAGTTTTCATATCCATCTGCTTGTGGATTAATGCTAACTGTTGGCTTGAATATGGTCAATAAAGCCTCCCATCATACATGCAAAAATAATGTAGGCAGCATGATTCATAAGACATTGTTATCTATGTTTTGAGTGTATATTTACTGTTAGTTCAAACTTTAAAGCAGAGTTTCCCACAGGATTCCTTATATCCTCATCAGGGCAACACGTAGCGTCTGACTTACAGAGAAACTCCTCGTTTTTTCTTCTAGGTCTTTTTTACTTCTCCTTGAATAACCCAACATTTTCCCATACCAAAAACCCCCAGGTAGGAACGAGTACCCCTTTTTTTTTTTTTTTCCTTCCTGGATTGTGATCTACATCCCTTTTCAGCCGCCTCCTTCTGATCACGAGTGGGGAAAATCCCAGTCGAGGTGTTTCTATCCACGCAGGGGAGGTGGGAGGGAAGTAGCCACTAGGGGAGCTCGATGTTGGGAGTAACCTCCGAGCATCCTCCTCGCAGCTTACACAGCTTTCTGCGGTACCCAGGAGTGGAAGCTTGAAAGGGGGAGTTAAGTTGAAAAAAAGCAGCAACAAACCAAATGGTCACATTTTTGAGCTTTCTTTCTTTCTTTCTTTCTTTCTTTCTTTCTTTCTTTCTTTCTTTCTTTCTTTCTTTCTTTCTTTCTTTCTTTCTTTCTTTCTTTCTTTCTTTCTTTCTTTCTTTCTTTCTTTCACGGGCAATTTAATAACCAAGTATTTTAAAGTTATTTTCTTGTCCGTCTGTATATTAGATTGTGATGTGTATATATGTGTGTATGTGTGTGTGAGCCTACCCGAGTGCACGGAGGCGAGGAGTAACCATGGCACATACTTCTCAAGTTTCTTGTGACCCATAAAATTAAGAGATATAGAAATGTAGCTGCTCAAGCACCAGCCATGAGTATGAGAATATCCAAAGTTTAGTCCCAGTCGTAAAGTTGACTTGCCTTCCTGGTCGTTGGCAGGTGACTTAGGTCCAATGTTTGCATCACATAAACATTGCTAAGAATAAATCTTCAAAAGAAATCATATCTTTTTCTTGTTGTTGTTGTTACAAAAATTTTTAACTGGATTATTAATGGTTAGTATGTTAATTTTGGTTTTGGTTGTTTATCTAAGGAATTCATCTGGGCAACTGAGTCAATGATCATTAGAGGCTGTGGGTTTATGAAGAGACAAAATAGATTTTTTTTTTTCCCCACACAGATCAATACCAGCAGGTTCTTACTTGGCTGTCTTTGGGGTCCCACCTATTCTCAAATGTACCTCTGAGAATGAAGAAGCTATTTATTTCAACAGACTTGCTCTCATCGCTTTCACTACCAATGATTACTAAAGCTAATAAAAGTGTTTAACATAAAAGAGAGCCTATGTTTGATATATATTAATACTCTCCACCCACAAATAGTTAATGGGAAAATTACCTTTTAGCAAGATTTACATTTTAAGGTACTATTTTCTGTTCAGAAAAAAAAAAAAAAGAAAAGAAAAAGAAGCCAGATACATAAATAGCATTGTGAAATGCAAGTAATGCTAGCTGCCTGACTTGCACTGTTCTTGTGTTTTAGGGAAAAAGTGCAGAGTCATATTTTGGAATATCAAGTGATATTGCATCTCCCGGTCTGTATGATATGACAGCCAGACAGGGGATGCTAAGAGAAACCTGAAGGCATGAGACAAATTCAGACTTAACTTGCTGGCTCTTGCAGTGTGAGGTTGGCTTGCCCAAAGTACACAAACCAACAGACTGGATCAAGGCTCTCTGTTTGGGCAGAGATCAGAAACAAAGCTTGCCCTCTAAAGTCCACCTCATAGCCAGATCCAGCCATGGTAACCACTGTATTCACTGGGCCATGGTAGCAGGAGAGGTATGTGCATGATTGTCTTAGTTTTTCTTGTTTCCTTACATTTGCAGACTATTTCTGAGCATAGTTTACATGTTTTCTTTCTTTTTTCCTGGCATATTTACACCCCAGCTTTTTAAAATGCTTTGTTCATGCCAGTCAGTTTAGCAACGCGCTTGTTAAAACAGTTCCTAATATATTGTATATGCCTGAAAATGACTTAATTGTTCTATTTCTTTCTGACCCCAATAAAAAATGTCCCTAATATTGTTTGAGTTGCTCTCTGTTCACAAGCGCCTACATATATGTCACCGGGTGACTTTGAAACACTTCTTAGATACATCAGTTCAATTGCTCTTATTTATTTATTTAAATTTGTAATAATGACAGTAAATGGCCATCTGAATCAATCTGGGCACTTTGCAGTCATTAATACTGCAGCATCGATATCACATAACACAATTATAGTGCAATAAATTACCCATATGCCTCATCTGTTGCCCAACCAAAATAAGAGCTCCCCCGTATCTATCACATTGCTCATTTATATCCTTTCCCTCTAAAACACCTTGATAGAGGAAAAAAGGGCTTTGAGATGTTCCTGAAAGCTTAACAAAATGCTGTCCTTTCCAAGTGAAGAGGCAGATGTGAGAGCTCAGGAAATTGTGTGCAGGATGCTCCATCAGCTAATACGTTCCATGAACGGAGAAGGACCCAATCCTCTGCACAGTCAACTCATGAAGTTACTTATATAAACATCAGAAAACACCAATAAGACATCTTTCATTGATCACATCTGCAACTGGATTGTGTGACAGTTCAGGAAGTCTTCTGGTCAATCATATCAAGCCTTGTGGGGCTTTCTACGACAAAACCAGTCTTGAATTTTGTGTAGACACCTGTTCAAACTGTGTCACTGGTAACAGTCGTGAAACCAGAGTGATGCCAGACTCCACATCATTTTCAGATTCCAGATTGGTTTTAAAAATAATGTAATGTAATGCCCATTTCAGCAGCTTAATCTCCATGTGTGGAAGGTCTGGGTGCCTGTAGAAAGATTTGCATCTAAACCCTCACCATCCTCCGTCAGGTGATGATGTAAGGAACTCCTTAGCACAGCTTTTTTCTGGGCATCCAGCAGCAGCAACGATCATTTTTACCTCAAGTGGATTTCTGGAGCAGCTTTCCTGGGGGCCAGAGGGAGGGAAGGCTCTTGGGTGCAAAAGGTCCTTTGTGCAACCACAAAGCTCTGTGCTCCTGTGCCGTTGTGTCACGGGCTGGAAGGGCAAAGAAGCTGAAGCCGAACCAATGATTTTGCAAAAGCAGTAGCTTGAAATCTCAGTAATCCCTGGATTCAAGACATTGGAATCCTTCTTCCAATTTCCCACAGGATCCCCTTAGAAAACCCATTAGGACAGCACACTTGACCCTGGTAGGCCTTGATTCAAAGTCCTTTGGATTCAGCCAGAGCCTTTCTGTTGTTTTCAGTGGATTTTGCATCACTTTGATGTTAAGTCCGTTACATTTGTGTTGCTCAGAGCAAACTGCTCTTGGTGCTGTTAACAATTCCTCAGATTTGTACATAAAAGCAGAGGGCTAACACAATGGTTTTACAGCATCAAAGTAGGACGCCCTGCTCAGTTCCCTGGTGAGATTTCTTTGGGTAACTCAACAAGCAACTCTAGAGGGTAACAAACTGTATTAACTATTCATGCTGGATGGTTATGTCTCCTTCACAACTGCGGCAGTATTGCCCAAATCTGCCGTAACGTGACAACTAATCCATTGGTCAAATTTGTTTGTAAAATTAATCAATTTCAATCAGTAATTGCCTTTGGGCAATAGTTCAATTATGCCCTCATCTTTTGGCTCTCGCTGTCGTGAAAACGGCTAAGTAAGTTTTGAAGAGTAATATGCCTCGTAACTTCAGGGTTCAGAATCAGACAGCGTTGATGCTGATGCTTATTTTGTTCATATAACCACGTTTTCCACACGGAGCTTCTCTTTGGGCATAGAGTAACACCGCATTGACAGTACTGTAGCCACAGTGTACCCAAATATATGTAAAATAACACTAATGACCACAGAAGGCCACTTTTGAGAAGTGTGATGTATCTCTCACTCTGATGCTGGAGTTACGAGAACTTAGCCTCTCTCCTGGTTTGAACAAAAGGTAATGTTTTGCTTTTTATTTCATCTCATCTAATCTCTTCTCTGTGTGTATTTTTCTATATAGAAGAAAAAAATCAGATTTGCTGGAAGTGCAGAATTTTCTTCATAAGAAAAAAACACACTCTTGAAATATTCATAGTAAAAAACAAACCAAAAAACCCACACTCTATTACTTCACTCAGCCTTCCTTTCGGAAAGCAAAATAAATCATAATTTATGCATGGAGGCTTGAAAATCAAAATAGTCACAAAGTAACATAAGGGCAGCTTGACCGAAGAAGGCTAGAAAATAACCCGCCATGTAAACAAGGTAAGCGACACAGACAATTGGGCACTGAGAGCTTAGTGATTTTTGAGACAGGGGAAAATGTTTCGCTGATATAACCTAAGGGAATTCTGAAATCACTCCAAAATGCACTACCTGAAGACAGGCAATTTTTGGAATGCATTCATATTGTGTCATTATACCTAAATATGCTGAGCAAAGAGCAGGATAATATTTCCCCTTCCTCTATGCTGTTAAAATGAATTCAATTTGGGGCAAAATTACTCAGCCTTAATCAGTCTTTTTTTGCTATTAGAATCCAGTTGAATCCCAGGGCAAGTCAAGTAGGTTGCAGACATCAGTGCAGCTTGATATTGCTATTTTTAATTCATTTCTGTTTATTGTGGCAAAGCTTAGAAGCCAAGAGAGAATCAAGCACCATTTTATCAGGCTCTACCCAAACAAATCCAAGAAGGTCTCTTCTTCAGGGAACCTACCCTTTTATTTGTACTGTTTGTACTTCACCTTATCTGCTTGAAGACCCATTGAAGTAAGTGGAACAATTGACAGAATGAGGTATATTAAGATTTCCAATCTGACGTAGCAAAATGAAACTTCATAAAAGTCCTTGGCTGCTGTTAATAGGATGTAGCGTGAGAAAAACCCCGCTTGCCTTGGCTGAAGGTCTCAGCCACACATTTTAAAGCTTTCTGGCCAACCTCATCTCCAGATATTGCGGAGGCAATTATATTCAGAGTGTTTCAAACAGGACGGGATACTTACATAATTGGAGTATCCGTGCTGAGTGGACAGTTTTAAATGATGTGCGAGCTTTAGTAATTTTTGACAGAAAGTTCCATTAATTATCTGGAGCCAAGAGGAAACTCTCCCGTTAAACACCTTGCCGTGTAAATACCCGTTTTGAGGGTCAGCCAACAGTATTCACCGGGCCTTGCTGGAGCTAAGGGGGGAAAGGTTTTAAGGATTTTGATTTGGTAGCACAGAGGCCCTTCTTAAGTAGTGACTTGTGCAAGTCTGGCACGAGGTCAAATTGCAACAGCTTCACAAGTCACTTCATGGTGACTGTCTGAGAGGGCAATCCTCATTCATGGTGAACGTACAAGAAGAGGTTATTGGGATGGTCTGAGCAAGCTCATGTTGGTTGGGAGAAGCAGTAAGCTAGGAGAGCACACTTGGCTAGTTATGGTAGGTGACCTGCAGTGTGGTAACTAATTCAAGCCTTGTCACTGCAGTGCTTCTTTGAAACCTACAGATCGATAATTGGCTTTTGAAAATGTCACTTAGGTATGAAAATGTTGTCCAAGTCATTCAGCGAAGCAGGAATCAGACTGTGGATGGCAAGTCTCCTAGAGGAAAGAAGCTAAAGAGCCCCACACCATTCTTTCTGCAAGTCACAAACCCCACATAGAAAATCGATATTTTTAATTTATATTGCCACTTTCTAATCTGATGTCTTGAAGTTCATTACATTAAATTATATTTTTGCTAGAAATAAGGATTCTTTCAGGCTATGCTTATATCATCAGCTTCCAAAAAATCTCTGCTAAGATCTTCAGTCTTCTGTATGACAGCCACTTAGAAAAACAAGATTTTTTTTTTTTGTTCTTGCACTGTACACTTTTTATTTCCTGTTGAATACATTTATTATACATTAACATAATTACTTTAATTTATTACCTTAGTAAATGTCAGACCCGTAAGAAGATGTCAGCGTATTACGCATGTTACGCTGCACTCATTCTGTTTAAGAAAGAGCCTCGGACAAATGTTCAAACTAAGCATCATGTTTCTCCTTCATGTAGGCATTTTTGAGAGACTATTGTGCAACAAAATATGCACTTGTAATTAAATTCTGCCTTTGTTTATACCTACGTACTCCTGTTGGGATCCATGCAGTCTGAGACCTGCAAAGCCATGTCCAGCTGGCTGGGATGCTGGAAAGCCCTGTGTTACTAGTTCTAACCATAGTCCTTCTAATATATTAAATGACTCTCGCACTGTGAATTTAAGGACAGAATTTTTTCTTGGGTGTGTCTCTCCCCTCCCCCCCTAAAGTTAAAAAATATTAACCCCCTCAAATTTGCTAGTTAAAAAACCCTAGATTCCGGTTAGCACAATCATGGGACAGAATCAGAAACAATGCAATAAGTTTGTCTGGCTTTGCTTCTTGTGAGAGGTCAGGATCACCTACTTAAACATAGAGGTGGCTTCACTACTAAACATGCAGGTTTTGGAACAAGTGCACTTTTGAGGCTCTGGCTACAGAGGTGGTGCTAAGGGACATGGTTTAGGGGTGGTTTTGGCATAGGTTTATGGTTGGACTCGATGATCTTGAAGGTCTCTTCCAACCCAAGTGATTCTGTTATTCTATGATACAGCACCATGCATCCTCTGCTGAGCTTCATCAAGAGAGACCAGCAACATCCCCTTTCAGCCCTTTTGCAGATCCACCAGCAGCAGGTACTTCATAGGTAACTGTTGACCATGCACTCCTCTTAGAAGAGGGCTAAAGTGTTCCTCTATATTCTCCTCAAACTCTTTGACCTTTTATCCAATTTTTTTTTTCCCCTAAGGAAAATATGTAACTTCCTGTTGAGGATTATATACTCACATTTTTCACAAGAAAGTATTGTGAACACTATTCCCGATCTGCATTGGCAGAATTCACTGGAATGACTCCATAGAAGTCATGTTCAGTTCATATAGTGTCAATAATTGTAAGAGTAATATCCTAACCTGGCATATTCCCATACTATATCATTTCAAAGATTTACCTTTGATTGTGTTAGTGCAACACATTGACAGGCTTTAGGAAGGCAGAGCTCTTCTTGACAAAGCAACTGTACTGCGTATTTCCATAAAACATCAAAATGACTTTGGAGAGCACCTCTTAAAGCATGGTTTCTAACAACTATGCTATAGCATTTAAGATAAGTTATTTCTACTCTTGATTTTCTATAGAATACTTACAAAACAGAAAAGCATTAGGGGTTGAGATCAAGGGAGATGAAAGCAAAACTACCGGGGAACCTGTTTCTCTCCAGATTGGAAAGAAAAATTATCATTTTCTTCAAGCCACTCACAGTGCTGTGAGGAGAACACTTTGTGGGAAGGTATCTACTGAACCTACAGAGACCTCTTTGTACAAACATGTTTGATTAGGACTCTCAGACTGGATTTTCTGTATGTGCAAAGCCCACAGAATGCACCCCATGAGGGTTATTGGAGCATAATGTAGTTTATGAGAGATTGTCAATATTTCCTTTCCAATGAACTTAATTTATTTTTGCATTTGATAAAGAGTTCCCAGAACAAATACAAGATTTTTCTAAAATGCAAACCTCAACTCAAAAGACCTGTTTCTAAGCAGAAAAGCCATAGACAGTTTTGACCAAAATCTAAAATTATTTTTCTTGACATAGAAACTCAACAATTTTTCTCTATTTCCTAAAAAGAAATGTTTAAAATTACTATGAGGGGAATTTTTTTTAATATAAATTAAATTAATAAGTTCGTCTCCAATCCATCCTCACTCAGCTTGTTACTGTAATGACTGAAATCTCCCAACCCATTGCTTTTTAGACAAGACAATTTGCACCTATTAGGTACCAACTAGAGGCCAACTTCTTGCCAGTGCTTGGGGTGTTGCTACGAGGGCTCTCAGCTCTGATCGTCGCTGGGTTGCCCTCCTTTACCATGCTTCCTGGAGCAACAGAGGTCTGCAGGTAACACCTTTTGCAACAAGTGCCTTCGTGGATGATCTATCACGTACTCACGAATGGAAATCTACATTTTCAACTTATATTTTTCTGAGCACTCTGTTACATTCTTCATCACTGAGAAACGCAGAGGATGTGAACTTCAAGACATTTAAAAAAGTAATATGGTCAAAAATAGGATGTCTGTTTTTTCCTTTCAAAGTGGTAAATTTTACTTAGACTGCAAAGGAACATTTTCCCCTGTAATATAAGAATCATAGAATCATAGAATCATAAAGTGGTTTAGGTTGGAAGGGACCTTAAATATCACCTAGTTCCAACCCCCCCTGCCATGGGCAGGCACACCTCCCATTAGACCAGGTTGCTCTAAGCCTCATCCAATCTGGCCTTGAACACTTGTAGGGATGGGGCTTCCACAACTTCTCTGGGCAACCTGTTCTGGCGCCTCACCACCCTCAGAGTGAAAATTTTCTTCCTGAGATCTAATCCAAATCTCCCCTCTTCCAGTTTGAAGCCATTGCCCCACGTCCTACCACTACATGCCCTTGTAAAAAGTCCCTCTCCAGCTGTCTTGTAGGCCCCTTTCAGACACTGGAAGGGGCTATAAGGTCTCCCCGGAACCTTCTCTTCTCCAGGCTGAACAACCCCAACTCTCTCAGCCTGAACCTTTTCTCCATTTGTAAACCATCAGCTACCAGACTGTGAAGGACCTCAGCTGGGACTGCGTTTGGTATAAAGGAGTAGATCTTATTTTGGACTGGCCTTCTGTATGTACTTCTGGTCAGAGATTAAACACAGAGAAGTTCAACCTTGCAAATGTTTGTTTCCTGATCTAAGTGCTGCGGAAGGATGTGGCTTGGCTCAGGCGAGGCCCCTTCCCTCCATGGACAGAAAACAAGGCACAGATGGCAGTGACCTGTGGGATCTCTTCCCAGGTAGGTAAGTTAGACTGGCTTGGCCTGCTGACATCAGCTAAAATTTTAATTTCATCTTCACAACCACATTTTGAAGCCGATCATTGAACAAGAGAATATCGCTGAGGATGCATCGTGGGGTAGCCTGTTTTCATGCTTTTATCTTCTTTCTGCTGGGGTCTCTTGTTGCATCCAGGGTCCAAGGAGGTATGTCGGACGACGCCTCTGTTACTTGTGTAATTTGTGAAGTCAGTGCTATGAAGCATTGTGCCCTGGGCTGTCTTCTGCAGGTTTTTGAGGGAAAAGAGAATCTCACACAAATTACTAAAGCATGCCTTATGATGAATGCCCGCCATGCTTTTGGAACCTATGCTTAGCTACGTCCTCTGTGTGAGTGCTTCAAGCACCTTCAAGTTTCGGGTGAATGCTAAGACTAATTAAAGATAGTTATCTTAGTGCTATACCTCTTGAGTGAAGTACAGTAGAATTTATCTTTGCATGAGCTTTCCAGTACAGACGGGTCATTAGACTTCAGTCATGAGTGGCTAGCAGATACGAGGTCTTTCTCTGAGCGGAGACTGTCAGTCACATCAGATTTGATTGGTTTTGTGATGGATAAGCATCCAAAAAGTAACAGGCTGAGACCAATAAACTCATTTCATTTTTAATCTATGGCAGATTTGAACATGGCTCTTACACTGAAATACCAGGGCTGAAACCAGCTGGTTTCACCACATTCTTGGTGCTGCCCCCTCCTTCAACGCACAGTAGCAGAATCACATGTAACAATTTATGAGCTTGTGTTCATCCAAGAGCTTGTGTTTCTTTGCTTACCGTACTTTTCTATCTATAAAAATTTAAATAAATATGCTTAAATGAGTCAGTGATTATTGAACTGGGAAGGAGATCTGAGTTTGACAATTAAACGTAACACGTCCATATTGGGGTGGGGGAAGCAAAGAAAAAACTCCAACAGAAACTTCAACATTTTCACATGCCAGAAAAACTACCTTTCATGTACTTTAAATAAAAGAAAGGTAAGACATGTTTGGGAATAAAGCCGTAGCCATCAAATTCACTCTTCAAGTATACTCTGTTACAGCAGCATGATTCCTTTTATGATTGTATCCATCATGCTGTCAAAAAAAGAAATCTTATCTTCACTCATTACTAAATATACAAAGAGCTGGGATTTCCACTTGGCAAATGCTCCTGTTTACCTGAAGGCTCGATTTTACCTGCACTTTGATAAAGTTCATTTGCAGAGATAGACTAAACTTTTTAATCCTTAAACTACTTGAGTTTGTAAACCAAGTTTTGCTCTGAAGTAAGCAGCATGTGCGTGAAGTTGCTATTTTCTTTAGGAAAATTAAAGATTTTGTTATGGAAGGAAGCCAAAGGGCCCATCTGGATCCATCCTGTCTGAGTTGTATGTTATAGCTCCTGTTTAAAACTGCGCTGGGAAAAGAAGTTGAGGTGAGGATGCCTGCAGTAGTCATCTTCAGCCTTGTCTTCTCAAGTTTTTTGTCTTCAGTAAAGGTCTATGAATAATGGAGACAATCTCTTGGCATCTGCCATCTCTAGTATGCTTAGACCTTTTTAACACTCTCTTATCACCAAAACCTTACAATAAATATATCAGAGGAATTTTGCTAGTTTAAAAGACCCAGAATCAGGCCCCTCATATGCTGTGTGTCTACTTTCCTTTACAATGAATGTGAACAATCCTCTCTGAACATGTTGATGCAGATGAGCTTCCTGAATCTAAGTATTGCTCCGAGCGCCCTTGATTGCTTCTCTTTCTGTTGCACCCTTCTAAAATTAAATTATCATTTATTATTATTATTTCTGTTATAATGAGAACCACAAACCATCAGTGAAATCATGGCCCCATTTTTTTGAGCTGTGTTTAAATGTGAAATCACAAACAACTCTCTACCTTGTTATTTAAAAAAATACAACAGGGTCTTACTGTAAGTCAAGTGCAGAAGTGATTTGCACAGTGGTAGAGGTGGTAATATTCCCTTTGATTTGCGACTTTACCGTCTACTTTAGTGGTCACTACTGTGTCTGTGTCTCAGATTGGTAGAGGTCTATGGCCTGTATATATCTCTACAACCTCTAATGCAGAACATTTGTTCTGTCTGAAACCTGCCTCCTTTGATTTGCGGTCCCCGAGCAACATGGATTTTTAAAAAAAATTTCTTATTTTTCATGTTAGTATTGTCCAGTTTCCTGCATTCTGTCTCTAAATTTCACTCTGGAGCCACCAACCACTACTATAACCTGGTTCTTCTTTGACTAACATGGCATTGCTCCAACAGCTGGTGCCACTGAGGGCAGTGCTAAAATTCACCCGGATTGAAAAGGAAGAGTTAGACCAACACACAAACAAAATCCACTTCTGTTTGGTACTTCTTTCTTGTCCTTAGTATTAGCTTCTATCATATAGCATATATCCTCTCTAGAATTGTCTCATTCATTCTATGTTCTTAATTCAAGAAGTTAATCCCAGGTTTGGAGCACCATTTAACAATCATCTTTTGAAACAGGTACAGTCTGGCTAATTTAATCACCTGATTCATTGATTCTTTAAGATCACTGGCACACCTGTATGAGCAACTCTTATCCACATACTAACACTTTTGAGTTTTGCTCTCCTATCCTGACCCGATTTCACATGGACTTAATCTGTAGGCCAGTTCCGTATCAAGGGAGTGGCTTGCCCTTCAACCAACACTTACATGTGATGTTATGCTTTTGCATGGTGCTATATCCAAAAGAATTCTGATTTGTTTACACGTGATTTCTCTGTAGTTATGACTATCTTTAATTAAAAATAACCTCCTAGGTGTTCCCCTACTGTGTTCCTGATTAATGTTTTCAGTAACTTCCCAATTTGTGAATCAAAATGTGCAATCTATTATCATTTTTATACTACCATTGAATGAAGTTATTTTTCCGTAATAAAGCTGATCTTTGCAAACTCTAGAAGACTGTGCTGTGCACACAAGCTGTGTAACACATACACACACATACACATACAGCTGACTCCCACCATGTCCCCAGCCGCTTGGGGACCATGTACCTTTATCTTCTTAAAGGTCTGCAGAACATTGGGTGGATGCTGCAAAAATCAGGAAGACTCACAATAGAAGAATGGCTAAGCATAGCACGTGCTGTGTGTCCCCTTTATATTTACCCACCCAAATTTGGCTGAAGGGGATTTCATACAGAAATCCTTGCGGAAAGCTGTGTTTTCCCCACTTCCACTGTGTTGGTGTGTTCCATATAGGACAGAATGCTGTTAGAATGATCATATTCTGCAAAAACCTGGTAAGAATCCTGACATAAAGGCACTTCACCCAGGCAAGGATGAGAGGGTACCTTTGTAGCAGTCACACAGAAAGTTGCATCATTCTGTTTGAGAGTCAGGGTGGTTTTTGGCAGCTGCGATGGTGCAATCAGACAGTGCTTATATTCAAAGGAGCCCCAGCATTTCCAGGTATTTCCTGGAATAGTGCACTTCTGTCCTTTCCCCACCCCATGACCCAGAGTGGGTATTGCTCACTCCTGGGCCCTGCTCCTACCTGCCCTGCTGGAGGTTTAAATGAGGAAATTGCCATTATGTAGTTGAGTTTAGAGCTGTGTTTTCTAAAGGGAATGATACTACAAGAGGCACGATCTCCTCCCAAAATTCAGTAACTCTGCTTTTCTGCTGGCTCCCCTAAAAGAGGTGCGCCCAAACATCTGAAGGATGGGAGTCCTCAGTGGAGGAACTTGGCCTGAAATTTTCCCACCATAAAGCATAAGGAGAACTTCAACCCCTTTCCAGACTGGGGTGAAAACAAGAGCAAGCAGACTTTTCACCAAAAAAAAAAAAAAAAAAAGACGACAGAAAAAATACTTGATGGCAGTCTCCATTTGCACCTGGGATGCAGAAGACTGCAGGAAGGCCTTTCTTTGCCTGCTGGAGAGCAGAGACCAAGGACTGGCTTTCCCATATTTCCAATGTGTGTCCTAACCACTGAGCTGTTCAGGGATTGAATTTTCTCAGTCTTTCCTGTGAGAACTTGATCATTTGTATAAATAATTCATCACCATAGGGACAGTATCCCACTTTTTTTTTTTTTTTATAATAATCCCTCATTATGTCCTAGCCATTAGGTTATTAAGGTTTTTCCTCTCTCTTTCTCATACATGCACGTACATACACATTTTATTTTGATCAGGACCTCCGCTCCAGACTCGTGTCATCACTAAATGAGGTTGGTTTTTTGTTTTTGTTTTTGTTTTTTTTTAAAGCACTATTTTTGCCTAACTGGAGGCTTCCAATGGAAAAAATATTTTGATCAAAACCATTTCTGACTATGGGTAGGTTTATGCAGTCAGGAAAGAGGAGCAATGCCATGTTGTGTGATCTAATCAACAAGTGCAATTCATATTTTCAAATTAGGAAATAAAGGAGAAAGTGGAGATATAAGTGGGCATATACATGGTACACTAATAACAACATTTGCAGACATTTTTATTTCTTGTTCCCCCACAAGTTTTGTATATGTTTCTGTGTTTTTTTCCCTTGGGAATGAAAACCAGGTAGTTAAGCAGTGCTTGCTGCCATTCTGACTGCATCGTGCAGATGATGTGTCCTCCTCTCTTTGCCTGTTCTTTGGGTGAAATATTGTGCTTTGAAATTAATTGTTTTGTTTTGTTTTCTTTGCTGCTGTCTTTAATGGGACCAGATATTTCACCTGTATTCTTTAGTCTTGCAAGATCCCCAGGGTAAACCAAATCTTGGTACATCTATTCCCACTGAGTAACATACTCCTTGAGCAATCCCATTGGCTTCTGTGAGACTACTTAGGATTATCCAATGGGAATAAAAGTACCTGAGTCTGGCCCCGAGGTACTTACACACCTCCTCGCTCAATGGCACCTCAGTTTCGGTCAGTGCCTTTGGGTGCTGCTGCATTGCAGCCTTTAATAATCAGTTTGTTTCAATTCTCAGAGCAAAATTGTTATGAATAGTCTATTAGGTACATGTAGAAACCCAATCTGTGAAAGTGAGAAGATATTCAAGAAAATGTTTACCTATGGATACTTCAGGGAAGAAGAAAAAATGAACTCATCCCAGCAACCATTCACTTAGTTCTTGGAGATTTACCTTTCTGTGCCAATGGTTCAAAGGTTGTCTGAACTTGCAGTGGACTCCAATGTTCTGTATTTTCATCCAAGAGCTGTTTTCCATCAGAGAGAAATGTGAGTACCTCCTGCCTGCTTTTTGATGGTGTTGGGCTCATCATTCTCAGAAGGCTTCTCTGCTTCTGCTTTGTTCAGCCAAATCATTCACAATTCTGCACTGAGGTTGGAACCAAACTTTGTTAAAAAGAACATGTTTTAACAAGAACGGTAACAGAAGGGCCAGGTTTCAACATGCCACATCAAATATATAAATTTCCAAAGGGGCAGGTATGGTGAGGTCTTGAAGATACTGTCAAGGTCAAGAAGTGAGGTCACAAGGGATTTATCTCAGCTAAATTTATCCCCTCAACACCTATCTATGTAATCTAAATCATAGAATCATAGAATCATAGAATGTTAGGGGTTGGAAGGGACCTCTGGAGATCATCTGGTCCAACCCCCCTGCTGGAGCAAGTTCACCTACAGCAGGTTGCACAGGATGGCGTCCAGGCGGGTTTGGAATGTCTCCAGAGTTGGAGACTCCACCACCTCTCTGGGCAGCCTGTTCCAGTGCTCTGCCACCGTCAAAGGAAAGAAGTTCTTCCTCATGTTTAGATAGAACTTCCTATATTCAAGTTTGTACCCATTACCTCTTGTCCTATCACTGGGCAGCACTGAAAAAAGACTGGCCCCCTCCTCCTGGTACCCTCCCTTAAGGTATTTATAAGCATTGATGAGATCCCCCCTCAGCCTTCTCTTCTCCAGACTAAAAAGACCCAACTCCCACAGTCTTTCCTCGTAAGAAAGATGCTCCAGCCCCCTAATCATCTAATGGGTTGTCTAGGGTCCCCCTATCGTCAGTGAAAAGAGACAGAGTGCAACGAATGGCCTTCTGGAGGTGTTCATGTCTCTTTATGCTGACTATAGGTGGAGCCTGGACAGCTAGTGTAGAGTTAACGTCTAACTTCTTGTGGGCTATAGTTAGAGATGAGATAACTGGATCCCACCCTTAATTGCCAAAGGCCTCATCTTCTTCCACCAGTGACTCAGGAGAAAAAACAACCTGTGTTTACAAGCAAGGAGTGTCTACACTGAAGGAAAACATGCTGGCCTAGGCTGAGGGTATCTCAATGGGATGAAGCAGGAGCCGGTCACTGCGTTCACTAGGGGGAGCTAGGAAGAAACCTGTTCATCTCACGGAGATAATGGAGTTTCTGCTGCACAATTATTCAAGAGAAGAAAATTGTGGTGGAGAGTCCTCCGAGGTCTCTTCCCTGCCAGCTCACGGACATAGTGCTGGATTTGTCATACTTAATTTTCCATCTGGATTATAACTTCTTGTCCTTTTGAGCTTAAGCACTATTTTTGATCACCTTTCCTGGATAAGACTTGTGTATGAAGGAAAATGTGGTACAGGGTAAGCATGTGTTTGTCTTCAGAGAAACAGCAACAACAATGACAACAATAAATCTGTCTGGCTGTAAGACTACATTTCTGTCTTGGAAAGACATTGGACACATGACCACTGAAGTACCTCCAGGGTTAAAAGATGTATTATGCATGCGTGTGCACATATGTACATAGATGTAGACATGCTCCATATCAAGACCTGTATTTCTGAGGGCGCACCAGTAAAAAAGGCTGACCTGTCTTATTTCTTTCACAATCATCCAGGCAAGCTCTCATTTTGAATCGGTGGTTCTCCAAATCTACAGTATTTTCCATTTTGGTGGTGTGAGACAAGACAAAAATCTTGCTATTGAGATCACTGCTTTTAGCAGCCCGTGTTCTGGATTGCTGAACTCAGATGAACGTGAACTTTTCACAGGAGCGGTTCCTGCTCTGCTGGATTTAGCTGGTTTCCCTGAAAGTGCATGTCTGCCTGCAAAATTGATATCCCAAAGCATTCTATTTTTATGCAGTGAGTTGCTGTGTTGAGATCTAAAATGTTCAGAATTATTTTTATTGGGCAAACACAAGTACTGAAATCATGAGGTTCTGGCAGGCTCCAAGCTCTGAGAGCTTAACACTTATTTGTGCTTGGCAGACAAAACAGTTTTTAATATTTTAGATTTACTTTGCTTGTCTCTGCACAATGGGGATAATTCTTAGTGACTTTAATCGAAAGGTAGGAAGCATGCAAGCTCTACTGTGAGACTTTCAGCTGAAGTGAATAAACCATTCTCTGATCGATTTTAACAGCAAAAAATGCAAATTTAATTTTGCATGCAAACCTGTGTTGTTTGCTGCAGCTTGCTAGCCAGCCGAATTACCTGGTGTGCTGCATGTCTCACTGTACAGCTGAATGATTCTGATTTATTTCCAGCACTGGTTGGGGGATCGAAACCTGCTCCCTGTAACTCAATGCAAAAGTCCAAACAATTCCATTGTTTTGAAGGAAGTTATGTTCTGTTGACCTTGGACCTTCAGTCCCCTTCCTGCAAAATACAGGCTCAGCAAGGCAGGTTTAGTATTTGCTGCGTGCGATGAGAAGGGGAGGGTAAGGAAGGAAAGGAAAACCTGGATCATCTCCAGCAGTAAAAGAGCTCCAGGTAGATCATTGCCAGGTTCTTTTCTGCAGATAAGCTTAAATAAGTGTTACACCCAATGAATGCTACTGTGACCTGCAAATGCCACAGTGTGACGGAGCCCCATAAAAGAGGTAAAAATGAGAGGGGAAAACAGAGAGAAAGATTGTGACCTGCGAAGGACCAGTTCTTCTCTTTTCTTCATAATGAGGGAACAAGTTTGGATTAATTCTACCCACACTACTGCAGCAGGACTGCAGAGCCAGGACTGTGTTGCACAGACGAAGTAGCACATCCTTTTAGAAGCTGCTCTTGCAAAATATTTTCTTCCTGGTGACGTGGTCCTCTGCCTCTTGATGATTATTTCTTGTGTGTCTGAGCGCCTGTCTGACATAGAGGGAGAGTTGCATAAAATGCAAACTGAAACCACGGCCTCGGCGGGGATTCGAGCGGCTGGGTGAGCTCATCATGGCTCAGCAGTCAGGCAGAACTACGGATTGTAATTTACAGCAGAGCCCAAGCCCTGAGCAGCAGATTCAATCTTATAAGTGCCTTTCTAGTTCAGCCTAGGTACGAGTCTCTGGAACAGACATCCTCTACATGTCCTATAAATAGCGAGTGGTTAAATGTGCCGTTCGGCTCCCTCAGTACACATCATCGATTGCCATGCAAAGCACATACTCGAGAATAGCCAGCCTCACCCCCCTCATCAGGTACCGGGGTATTTATTTATTCCCTACTGTCATTACAGGCAAATAAGAGGCTTGACCCAATGCAACAGAGAGGTGGAAGGCTGATTATTTTATTTCCACAGCTGTTGCATTGCCGTGCCTTATGATATGTTTATAAATCATCAGCATACTGGCATCTTATTATAGCTGGCAAGTTATAGCTTCAAGGAAATATATTTTTATTTACTGAAAAGGAATACGAATAGCTTACTATCTTATCAGAAAGCCTGTCTTAAGTCCAAGAACAAGGTCCACCCAGATACTGATTAATATCAACAGTATCGATTTTATTACTCATACTTTATAAATGACATTGATATTCTTGAAGACTGCAAACATTTGCTTTGTTGTGCTATTGTCTCGGTTGGAGTGTAAATCTCTCACTTTTGATATACACACAGTGATTATTGTTCTGGTCATTGTTTCATGACTGGAGGCATTTTAATGATGATTTACGGGGTTATATATAGTTGGACTATAAACTTCTGATTGCAATTAAAAACTAGTTAAATGAAAACTTCCAGCTTGAAGGCAGTAACTGTTTATCACAGCAAGATATAAAAGGCTCAAATGTGGTATTTTGAAAAAAAAAAATCAGTAGTTCGTTTTATTTTTCTCTTTTCATACTACAAGGCAAAGGAAACTTCTAGAAATCTGGATTTTCTGCGTTTTTTCCACAAGGAATATTTTAGAAACATGGTAACCTACTGCTCTTGAACAGCTACAGATTTCTTTTTTCATTATTTATATGGCCAGTGTGTGCTCAGCCCAGAGAAAGAGTCCTTCTCATGTTTTTTCAGAAGAACTGTGGACCAACAGAAAAACCTGGGGTGCCCCCGAGTGCTCCTTGCTGAAGAAGTAATGTAAATCCCGTAGGCCCTCATGAAGAGGAAAATAACTTTATTTAGCATCACAGTGAAAGAGTCTCCTTCCATTTTGGGGTTCTCCACGCTAGTTTCCCCAAATACTGTATTTCATTTGTTATCAATTAATAATATTTCCCAGTATGGCCTTAGCCTGAAATGTTAATGTCTGCACATGAAAAATATTACTTCCAAAATGCTCCTGAGCGTGTTGTTATGTGATTACATTGCCCAAGATATATACAATTTTGGGTTGAGTTTGCAAAGCGTAAGCGGCGCAAGCAGGTGTACACAGTCCCAGAATGCCACTGTGCGTGTGCATATGTATGTATAGGTATATGTATGTGTTACATCATCATATGATTGTGGGTATATATGAGAGCGTATGAATCTATACTGGCCAAAAATTGTTCCACTGAGAGTGAAAAGAAGTTGCTATACAGTTCATCATATAATTGTATGTTGTTTGTTACATACTTCACAAATGAATTATTTCCGAATTTTCTGAGTCTTAAGAAAATCTGTCACATTCCCTTTACTTTTCCTTCTCTCTTGTGTCTTGTGGATACGGCTGTGTTGGCCACCAAAGACTTTTGCCACCAGTGGGGAGGGCTGGAGGTGAGAGGGGTAGTTAGGCAGGCTGAATTTGAATTTTGCACAACGTTTTGCTGCTGCCTTGATAGGAATATTGTCACTATCCAGTCCCACATTTTTTGCCCAACATTATTTTAGTCGTCATCTACAGGGCCAAAGTTACACGGTGCACATGCTTCAAGTCCTGCTTCATGCTGCTGTAACTGAAGCGAAGCCCTTTCAATGATTTGGCTGTGATGGGAGAGAGCTATCAAAATGAACTGGGGCTGATCTTCACAGGTTTTCAACGTGCAGTTTTTCCCTGGCAGTTAGAGCAGTTTGTGAAATGCTATCGCTAGGGCACATGGACATTTCTGATCTGGAAACAGACCAAAAAGGCACAGAAAGGCTGAACTTTTCTGTGAGCCATCTACTGCTTAAATCTCATAAGTCTCCTACATTTTCTCTTGAAATAGGTATTTCACACAGGCTGGTGTAATTTGGTATATCCTTGCCCAATACTAATGTCCTGTCTAAACAGTGGATATGCTGGAGCTGTCTTTTTCTTCTATGTTTTTAGAAGACCACTGGAAGAAGTTGTATATATCCCCCAAACACATGCATCTTCCATTTTATTTACTGTGTAAATATATGAAAGAAAATAAATTGAGCTTTTAAGGGTGCATCCCTGATTCTAATACAGACGTTGCATTAAGTCTTTCCTGTAGCAAATTTATATTTTCCATCCTCAAAGGCCTTTTTAATCTCTAGAAGAATAGGCTTGAAAGGGAAGGTTACATGAAGTTAATGTCTGCTTAGCTCCTCTGCACCTTGGCTACTTGTGCTCTTTTTTGGAGAGCTTCCAAAGAACAAAATTTGACAGTCGTTGGTGTCTCCTTTTCACTTTGTCTGGACTATATCTAGCACTGGGCATGGGCTTGAGAGGAAACATCGTGAGATGATGACAAGATCTAAAAAGATGTTTTTCACTAGCTTGGGTTGATAATAATATACTTGTCCATAATGAACCACATCCTACTGAGTGTGAATATTTTGAAATGCAGATAATTTTTTGAGCCTACTGCTTTCTCTAGTTCTGGTACCTACTTCATGTGCCTAAGACACTCACATCAACTGGTGTGTACTTGGATATTGACCATTTACGGTTGAGTGTTCAAGGATTTGCACAGTCTTGTGTAGGCACAGAAATGTGCATTTCCTTGAGGGCATCGTTATTGCTTAAAATAGGGAACACTGGCACACAGCTGACAGTCCTACCGCCTCAGCTTTATTCCAGCTGTTTTCTCCACCTGGGCAGGACATTTTGGTGATCAAAGGATTCAGCTGATTTTCTCTTTTTTACCCTTCTGATGATCATCGGGCCAGAAAGGATCTGTGGCTGCTGTGCCCTCCTTAGGGAGAAGCTACCCAGAGCGTGTGTGGACTGTGTCGTGGTGGCTTCCTATTCCTGAGACTTAAAGGTGAAGAGTTGTTGGGCCTCATACCCATCGGCAGAGCAGTGGGGATTTTTCCTTTCTGTTTGTCCTTCCAATATCTTTCTTTCTAAATTCCTGCCACCTCCAGAAAATTCAGAGTAGGCTCTTTTGAGTGGCCTTCTCTTTCACCTGGCCAGAGGACCAAGGC
Organism: Chionis minor; assembly: GCA_013398295.1. NCBI lineage: Eukaryota > Metazoa > Chordata > Aves > Charadriiformes > Chionidae > Chionis > Chionis minor. The sequence continues at coordinate 22,252 of VZSF01004751.1, forward strand.
CGGATTGTGAAGAGCTCCGTTACATTGCAATTTAAGTGAGTTTATTGTTAAACTATCAGGTGTATTTGAAAGTAGTTAAAGTCAAAGCACGTGAGGGAAAGAACACCAAGAGTTAGTAGACTATTACAGGTGGGGTATACTTGGAGATATATGATGTAAAATCTCTGTACCCCTCATGCCCCTTTTTGGGGACCTGTTTTTGCCGTGGAGTTTTTCCTGCTTCATGCTGCTGTAGCTGTAAGTGAAGCCCCTTCAATGGCTTGGCTGGGATGGGAGAGAGCTATCAAAATGAACCGAGGGGGATCTTCACAGGTTTTCAATGTGCATCCCTCCTGGGACATAAAGCAGCTTGATGTTACCAACTGTCATGATTTTTACCGTGTCTTTGGGATGAACTCCTGTCCCCAGTGGGATCTAAATACTGAAACACAGGTCAACTGCAGTGGGGTTTGATGGTGTTTTAAATATCAGCCATGAGAGTCATCTAGGTAAGAACTTTGCCTTTTCCTTCCTTCACGAGGAAGAAATAAACTTTGATGGTGCAAAGGGAAACCAGACTGGAATGAAGCCTACCAAAGAAAAATGACTTTTTCTAAACCTCCTGAGGTCTGCAAGCCAAACTTATGTTTTCTGTAGCCTGACCAGTGGTTTTTAAACCCTCATAGCTACAGATATGGTATGATAGGTCCACAGAGGATAGTTATAAAAACTGACTTCAGTGGGCGAGCTACCCCATCTTGGGGTCTGTGAACATTGGGCAACCAACTTAAGACTCTGCAGTGACCCCAAAGTGCAGGGCATAACGTATGGGGCAGTTACACACTTAGACCCAGTGGCAATCAGGTACATGAGCTGTTCTCAAGGGCTGATGTTTAGCATTGTGTTAATTGTTAACCCAGGACTAGAACCTTATACATTCTCTTCTTGATCCACAATGGGATGAATCCGTGGTGTTAGGGGTCTGCATCTGTACTGTTGTTTCCACTGGAGCATTGCACGGGCTTGAGCTGCTTTGTAACAGGCATTTTTAGGAAAGCTTAAGAAAAAGACTTCAACATTTATTTGTAATGTGTTTGTACAACTCGGGCAATTCGCAAAATGCAATTTGTCTGGTGCTCTTCCTCTTTCGCCCCAGCATAAATGCAATAGATCCCTCTGACTCCATGGCAGTGAACCTCTCTGCCTCAGCTGCTCTGTTTCAGAACGTCTTGATTTAATGAATTGTCACCGTCTTCTGGATTTTTAGTAACAAATACTGTGAACTGACACACTAAAGGAAGAGCTAGATGAAACCTACTATACAGGTACGAAAAGCTGAAAATTCCTCTTTACTATGACTATACGTTCACATCAACTTTTCTTAAATAATTGCTATACGTTGCTGTTTTGTGATTAGTCATAGGCTCCTGTATAAGCCAGCACAAATGAAGCCAATGTAGCTAATGAATTAGGCAATAAATACCTACAAAAGAATAATCTCAATAAAAATGCTAAAAGAGCAATATTGTAAAGAAAGCCTCTGTCTACACAAATCAAATAAGAAATAATCTTGGAAAAATCTGAAAATGAGTACGAGCGCTACTGACTGTTACTCAGAGCAAAGAATTATTGATCCTTGCCTGCTTCTATTGATTTTATGTCACTTCTGTGATTTAATCATGTTTTCCTTGTTATCTCTTTGCAGTCTTTCTTCTATTGTCTGGTATGAAATCTCAGCCAAGGCCTTTCAGCCTGTGGTGGTGGATCAAAATAACTTTGCCTTCCATTTGCATTGTTTTAAAGAAATGATTAAACAATCAAGCTTAGGTGATCCTTGGACAGGATTACACAGTGAAAATGCATCTCTGAAAAATGAAAATGGCTCCTTCTTTTCCTTAGTCAGGGACTAAGAAAGGTTGTGAAATGCTTCTACAGAAAATCCAGTATGCAAACTATGCAAAAGTGTCTAAGTGCTCCGCTTTTGCACTAATCCATCTATTAATTTCTTTTTAAAATACTCAAAATGTGTTAGAGCTTCTGGCCACTGAAGTCTATGGGAAGAAATTTGCATGTGGGAAAGACAAAACTTGCATTTTATTACATCAATATGGCTACTGTCATGCAAACTTCTCTCCAAGATAGTACTGTGCTTTTTCTACAAAGTGTTCAAATTTCACTTTCAGGAAAATGGCTGCAACGAAGAGCAGGATTTGGCATCAGTTTTGACTTATGTTTGGAAATACACACTTACGAATGTGTTTCCACTATTGGTTTCGAAGGAAAAAAATTCTAGAAAAGATGATTTTTTTGAAAGAAGAAATACGGGGTATGTATTAATAGGTGCATACAGTGAGATATATATTAATAGTGCTCTATAACTCACTTTGAATATATTTATTGAATTTGGGTTTTTTCAGTTTTGATTAGAAAAAGTTTTGTGTACTTAGTTGCACACAACTGGCAAAATACATTAGTTCCCTCCCATGCTTCTGAAAATGTTAACGTTAGATGTTTCTTGCTTTCTGGGTCTATTTCCATAATGGAGTACCTTTTTCACTCTTTGTATTAAGATTCCACTTAGGAAGGGTTCAGAGAGGTTTAATATAGAGTCAATAGATTTATGAGTATGTTACATACATAATTATTATAGATGGTTATAAGCACATCAAAAGGAAATGTAATATATGTTTGTAAGCTCTGGTTACATGAAACCTGTTGGACTCTAACAACTGAATCACCATTTATTAAACACATCTTAATAATCGATCATAGCCTTATTATAGCTTTTAATGTAATGTTCAATTATTTATTTTTCCATTTGAATCTGGACTTTTTAACCTAATATGCATAGACCGTAGTAAATTCCACACCAGGAGAGGGCTGCATTGCCTGTGCATGGAAATTACAGAATATTATGCAGGTTTACACCACCCAAAGGTCTAGTCTATGCAAATACATATATACACACAAGCTTCTCATGTTCTTGTTTAAACCTCTCAGTGAGATTGTTTTACACTGTAAGTTGTATGAACAGAAATGTAATTTACCAGACTCATTCTTTGTAGACCATAATGTTGCAGGAGTCCATGGGGTCTTTTTGTATAAAATGGGCCACACAAACCTTTCAGATCTCCTTCTGACGTCTTTGAGCTGTAGTAGAAAAGTGTCTTGGAGACCACTAAACTTCTGCCCATTAAAGCGGGCAGGGGCTAGTCCTAATGCGACATGGCGAGCCAGTTGGCTTTCCAATGGACATCTGTGGCAGACAAAAGGTCAAATTGGAGGCGGAAATCAGAGTGGGTGGGGAAAAAAACAACACATAAAAAATGCCACTGTGCTACTTGTTGCCCTATGACAAAGATAGTGTGGGAGGAGGGATTGGAAATACAAGTGAGACCTTCCCTGGGCATCGCAAGTTGTTCTTTGCAGCAGCCGAGCGTAACTTTTGTGTTCTAGTTAACAGCATGTGCTCTAAGCCCTCAAATATAAATAGTTACTGGTGACTCATTCAATGTAATTCTTTAGCTATGTCAGTGGGATGCAAGGGTGGCCTTATGGGTAAAAGCATGGCTTTCAGGCAGGAAGTGCACATTTTATTCTTGCCACTTGCCGCAAGATAAGTCATAAGGAATTTCTTTAATCTTTCCATTCGTAATTTTGTGAAAAAGAGAGAAAAAATGTTGCTCCCTTCAGAGCAGTATTGTGACTTCATCTGGGGTCAGCAAAGCATCCGTCTGTCTGTGTCAGGACTGCCAAGGACTGCCAGGGCCCCGCTGCCCACTTTGCTCGTGCCAGGGTGCCAGAGAGCTAGCGTGGCTGCTGCTGGCGGGACTGGGGCTTGGGCCACAGCAGCTTTCCTGCTGGGAAAGAGGGAGATCCCTCTCAGGAAGCAGCAGGCACAACTGCCCCAATGTCTTCCACTATTACCGATCAACAAGCCCAGATCTCCTCCCATCCCCAGTACATCCACCGCTTCTCTATCATGATTTCCCGTGAAAAAGCACCCCTGCCTCCCTCATGCTCCTGCCCATCATCCTTGGTCCAGCAATATTTGATTTTACAGGTGGTTCTGAGAAGCCTTGGGCTAATTCAGGTCAAACTCTTTTGCATGTGCGATCTCTTGAGACCTTACACTTGCTCGGGTACTTCAGGGATTGCTGCATTCCGGAAAAGCAGATGCGGTATAAAGCTATCTGGAGTGGATATGAGCTATGGACTCTACCTCTCATATCAAGCCTATTTGGAAAAGTATAAATTAAACGACACTGTAGAACTCTTCAGCTTTGGGTGGGAAAAGATGCTTCATTTGTTACTCTTTTACAGCTGCTTATAATATGTGCCTATGATTACTTAAAGTTGTGTAGACCACAGGACAGTATTTGCTTTTAAACCCCAGCCTCCTTTTCAGAGGGAGGACTGGGTCACTCAGGTGTTGGAGCTAGAAGGGTTTGCACTTTTTGTATTTCAAAGTCTGCCTAACTCGGGCCTGAGCACGAAGAGAGCCTACTCTCCGCAAGACGATTACACAGTGAAACCTGAAACAAAAGTTTTGAAATCAAATCATGGACTGCGCCCCTGTTTATTTGTCAGGGGAAAGCACGATTTAACATTTAAGGATGTGGAGCTGGCAAAAAATGCATTAAGCAGAGCATTTTAGGCACCATGAGGTTTTTGGTCAAATGTAGAGACTAAGGCCAGTTGATTTAATTCGCTTTTTATTCGAGCTGAGGGTCCCTTCTGACTTAAATTTGCTTTCATTGAGGTATGTGTAGTGTGTGTCCCCTGCATGTCTCCTCTCTCTGTGCCTCACTACTCCTGACTGGTAAAATTCTGAACTAGGAGTCACACAAGCAGAAAACCATGAACCAAGGAGCTACGCTCAAGGGAAAGCTTTGCCCTGTTCCAAGGCAGGGCTTAGCCTCCCTCTTGCTTCTTGCGTGTTTGATATCAGAGTTTTCAGATGGGGCATTTCAATAGCAACACACAGCTTACTCCCATATATTCAACAAATAGGTTATTGACAGTGTTAGACCAGGGTGAGAGATAATAAAGGGCAAATATTTTCACAGTGCAATAAAGAGTGCAGCTCTGTTGTAAAGCTGAATGCTCATGCAGAGGGAAGACTTGATATATAGTGAGAAAGCCCCACAGCGCATGTATCCAGCTGCCTTCCCTAAAAGGCTCCTGACTTGATGTAATGTCTGTATAGTTGCTATTCTTTGCAAGTTCACTTCAACAGCTACATCCTGGTATCGAGTTTTGTTATATTATACTGCCACACTAACGCTTACACGTTTGTTCTTGCTGATGAATGTCTCCTAATATTGAGTTATGTATCAGGTTATTGCAGGAAATCTGAGTGAAGATGTAATATTTCACAGGCTTACCTTAAGAGGAAAGAACTGCTAATATCATGAATAATTTCTTACAATAGAGATCCAAGCTGTCAGCTCCAACTGTAATATCTGAGCCCCAAGGGAACTCAGGTTTTCATCTGGAGGTGTACAGATCCAAAGGAAAATTTGGCAGTGTTATCTTGACAGTGGTGGAGAGTTCTACTTCCTTACTCCAGAGTTCCGTTAAATACATCAATAGATACACCATATTATGAATTTTTAAGCACCTCTCCAGAGACAGTACTTAATACAGAATATTTGAGGACTCAGCCACTGCAGGGTTTGTTCCGTGCCTTAGAAATGTTTCTGCTGGGTAAATTTCTGTGGGAGCAGAGTTCGGCCCTTTATTTTAATCTGTCTCCTTTCAAGATGAATGTGTTTGTTCTTAAGGTCCAGGTGACATTGGCAGATTCCTTTAGCATCTCCAGACACCGTGGCTGGAAGATACTATAAATTTATTTTAAAGTGTAACATTTTTTTAGCATTGACCAAGACAAAATGAAATGGTTTATTTTCAATGTTCTTACCATTTTCCTTGCAAAAACTCAAAGTTCCGCAAAGAAATTATTCCCCTTTTGAGGAGAAGCAAGAAGACTGTGTGTTCTTAAAGAGAATGTGAGCACTGAACGAGATCCTGGGATACCATCAGCATAGACTCTAAGCGTGTGAAATACTTCCTGCCGTTGCTGCAGACTGGGGTTCTTGGAAACGACTCACAGATGTGAACAACCCAAAAGTGCTTTTTGCCCCACTTTTTAACAAGAGACAGGAACCACCTTCAGCATCACCTGCAAGAAATGGGCTTGATTTTGCATGGTGGGGTGCACAGTTGAAATTAATGGCTGTTTCAAATCCTGCAGAAGACACGAGGGTTCTGCAGAAACTTTTGTGCTTAGAGGTTTGGTGGCAACCTCAGAAAGTTTCAGAGACAAGGTGGAAGAGTCCAACAGTGGTCATTTGGCAGTCTATGTGGTACTGCGATCATTCCGACCCTGTGCACCAACAAATACACATAACTTTGCCATTTAAAGAGACTGAAAAAAATTAATGATACAGAATTTGCTTCACTTGCGCTAACAAAGGTCTTGCTCTGCAACCTGAAGTTCAACATATTCTGACATCTTGGTAGGGGAAGTGAATTTTTTTAAATGCATGACTTCATAATATATAAAGTCAGTTCCACCATTAAGCTTAATATATGACATTAATTATGTCAGAATTCTTTAAAACAACAAAATTCTTCCCAGTGTTATAGTTCAATTAGAAGAGATAGTTTTTAAGGCTGGGTAAAAAAAAAAATTAAAAATTCAAAACAATATTTTGGTGTTGGGCATTGCTTTGTCTTCAGCCTCTGGGCCTGCTGCTCAGCTGATGTAAATGTGGTAGATTTTTCACTTGCTTGTGCCAGCTTATTCTGAAACTAGCTGCTGTATTTAAAATAAAGCACTGATGACTGTATTTTTGGTGCACGTACAGAAAGCATGTGAAAATAATCAAAGAAAATGAACTCGCAGCTAAATTTAAGGGAAGTCAAATGCGTGCAGGGCAGTAAGCAAGAACACACACCACTTCTGCAAGGAGAAAGCTTTGCACTCGGATGTAAAGATCAGCCAAGGAGAAAATGGTTAAAGAGGCAGGAAGGCTCATCAGCGAGGCCGGTGATCTGACGGCAGGTGCTCAGAGGTGTCTCATGTATCCACATGGTATTTCTTGAGCTAGTAAACACAGCAAGGGCAAAACCATGTTTGCAATTTGCAGGTAAAGAAAGGCTGTATTTAAGTTTATTTATTACCTAAGCTATTTCTCTGCATCAGTATAAGCTTTCAAGCCAGGCTTAACCTGCAAGATCAGATACTGCTGGCAGAGCTGCTGTGTTAAAACAGAAATCGTGGTGCAAACCCAGTCTGCTTATACCAGGCTCCTTGCTCGAGTCGCTGCGGTCGTCTTGTCGCCTATATGAAAATCTGCTTGTAGGGCCAGAGAGATTGTTTTGGGCATCTTAAACACCTCTGCATAATCACGGCTGGTGGCTATTTGCGCATGCTTGGTGTGAAGCGGTGGCATGAACCTGTATCCCAGTTTGCAGGGGATAATATCAAACACTTGACCACTTCCTTGAGCGTGCCCCTGCTGTCCTCAGGCTGTTCGACCAAGCAGATGTGGCTGGACCATCTGTTCTAGCTCTTCTTGCCAGTCCTTGCTGAAAGGTTCAGGGGTTTTTGGCTCAGTCTATCAAAATGTGTTCGATATGATAGCGCTGGCTGTTTAGAGTTGCTTACATGTGATAACTGCACGCATTTGCTTTCAAATTAAACCTTGTTTCAGAAGATTTGTAACAGTTGTGATGTTTTTTACTTCACGACATAAGGAGGATGCTTATGTGTTGGAATAAGAAAGATGTCCTATGCAAATAGTAACTCCCTTATGCAAGGAAGAGTTAGGAGCTGTTCACTTAGGAATGGTGAACTGAAGCGTTTGAAAGAGGAAATATCTACCTCTCATTCATAAAACTTTGAAGTTATCCTAAAATGTAAGATCTGGATTTGTGGGGGGCAGGGAGGAGGTGGTGGTGGTGCTGGGCTCTTAAGCACTATCGATTTAACAGGAAAAAAGGGTTGGTACCTGGACAGAAATAGCATTATGGCTTAAATTAAGCAAAACATGCCTAATTGAAAGCAAGTGCCTTATCCCATCGCAATTAGCGGGATGTAAGTGCACGCCTGTGTTAGACACAGAGGCAGAGACTGCTGAATTGGTGCCTGAGTGAGGGACAAAACTAGTTTATTTATAAGCGCTCTATTTATAGCTTTTGCTGTGTTGGAATACACTAATTCATTTTAAGTGCTCTGTCTCTGCAAATGAGCTCATAGCTCTCAAGAAGGTGAAGTTCTCCATCTGTGCTGCCTTTTTGGATGCGGTCCTGCTCTCATTTAACACGTCTGAGCTCCTCACCGTGGAAAATACCACCTAGGAGGGAATCAAAATAATAGGCATGTCCCATAACAACCTGTTAATTTAGGAATGTATACCAGGAAGGCAATAGTTTCCTTTTTTGCTATGGGAGAGCTGGGTCAACAGGGCAGAATCATAGAATCATAGAATCACTTGGGTTGGAAGAGACCTTCAAGATCATCGAGTCCAACCATAAACCTATGCCAAAACCACCCCTAAACCACGGCCCTCAGCACCATGTCTACCCATCTTTTAAATACCTCCAGGGACAGCGATTCCACCACCTCCCTGGGCAGCCTGTTAGGGAAGGGCTTTGCTGAAGAGAGCTGGATCCAAGCGGAGCAGCGCACGATGCGGGTCCTGTCCATGGAAATACATCGGGGGGCTGCAGGGCTGGAGTGAGCCCAGGCACACAGCGCAGAGCACGTCCCTCGGACTGGCTGTCACCACAGGATGGCTGGTGTTTGGGTGAAAGCAGCAGAGACCATTCCCTTGCTGAGGCTGGGAAGCCACCAGGGAACGGCGCAGGGGAAGATGCTGCCCTGCCAGCCCCAAGGTCACCCCAAAACCCTTCACACAAGGCTGTTTACTAATGCCTTTCCATGCGTTTGAAGATTTGGTGCACAGATAGCAGGATGCATAGTCTACAGCATGGTTCTTGCTGAGCACCACTTGCCTCTTGATTTAGCTTAGAGTAGGCTCCGTGCTGGGAGAAAAGCAAAGCCCATGTGATACTGGCCTTCTGGAAGAGATAATATGGCTGGGCAGAGACAAGCCCCCCACCTCTAAGAAAATGTAAAATCAGATGAAGCTGAGCCTGGAGGAGACGCAGGGGATTTCTCTTCCTCCCCTTTAAACATGAGCTGCATGTGAAGCCATTATCCACATCCCTGGCGACATATGTATGAATATCAGGACATCTGCTTCAAAGAGCGCACCCTGGAAGTGGGAGGAGGTGTGTTTCGTGTGGGACAGGCTCCTGACTTGCATCTCTTTCAGGGAGCTCTGAGTCATTATTTGATCCTGGTGAGCGTGGCAAAGGCTGTTCTGGGCTGGTCCCACGTTTCGGGCTCAACTCCTTCCTCATTTGTGGTCCTCTCCTAACGGCATCTTGAATTTCCAGTTTGGCCCTTGTCTAAATTTGAAACCAGACCAACCAGTCAAATCCCATCCCCAATCCAGGCAACCCCTAAGAAAACCCCACAGTCCTACTTTATTAATGGGTATGTTCCTAGGGAAGTCCTTGTCAAGGTGCCATCTGGAGCTCCAGGAGTGAAGGAGCAAACGGAAGCGGGTGACAGAATTATATGCAAATTTCACAATACAACCACAATCTTGTGTTTACAAACCACACAGCCTCACCTTTGATCGCTTTCTCTTAAGCCCTGAGCACATAAAAGTGAGGAAATTAGACATGGCAAAACATGTGCATTCCCCATGCTTGTTCTTTTCCAGAAACTACGAGAAAGCAAAGGGTAAAAAGGGCTCAAAAAAAAAAAAAAAAGGAAAAATAAAGAAATCAGAAAAAAAAGAAACACGAGTTTGTTATTTTTTTTCTTTTAAAATATTAATACCTGTTTGGCTAAAGTGGCCTTCTCTTATGTCTCTCTCTCGAACACAAAAGAAACATTTTCAGGAGCACAGAGGATTTTTTCAATGCAGCCTGCTCTTGGCTTTATCTTTATTTTCTATCAAGTAACTGAAAACGAAACAAAGATCTCAGACATAGGTACATCTTTAAGAGAATTTGCTCACTCTTAACTTTGTTTGAATGGGTAAACCTCCTCACTGTTTGCCCTTAAAGCTGTTCTAACAGAGAGCTGTTTTATCAACACTGGCTGCTCAGTAAGGAGAGGCATTTTCTTCCACCTTCAGTGCGGTTTTCTATGCCACTGTTGGGGGGTGGGAAGTTGACCTTATGTGGACCCTCAAGACAAAACCAGAGGCTTTAAGCAAGTGAAGAATAGGCAAACACTAGCCAGCAGTTGCCATATACAGAGTACACTGCTCAAAAATCCCAGAAATCTCACTGATAGAGCGTTACACTGTGACTGGATAGGGCTTCTCCCCTTGTAATTTATACATGTGTCAATAGGAGATTACGCCTGTAAGTACAGATTTGGCAAACTCACTTCTAGTGTTTATTATGGAATTTTTCAGGAGAAAAGTAAAAAAAAAATACTGCAGGTATTTTAGCCAGTCACAGTGCTTTGGAATGATGAAACTGCCTCTGGAGCTGTTTTGCAAAAACTCTTAAACAAGGAGTTTAAACAATTTTTTTTTAAACAGCAGACAATTTTCTGGGCTTTGGGGAGAGGGGTTGGTTGTAGCCAAGAGCTTAACGTTCAAATTTACAGGGAAGCAGACATACAACAAATGGTCTGCTTGTAATTATTAATTCCTAAATCCAGGTATCTCTGAATTTTGCAAAGGGTGAGAAGCAGATCTGAATTCTTCTGACTTTTGTCTCAGGGCTATGAGAAATCATCAACAGTTAAACAATGGCCTTAAAAATAAAACCTATACTGTTGCACTGATGTTTTGATTTATCTCAAATCTATTGGGAATAGGTTCAAGATAAACTGATCTAAGCTAGTATTTAAACTGTAGCAAGAATGTCCATGGATCTTTTGTAGTGATTTAATGGAATAAATTGGGGTAAAAAAAGTAGGGTACACTTCCTGGGCTTTTCCCAGGAGTGGGTTTGTATTTGAGGCACTGGAACAGCTTTTAGGAAATCTTGATTCTTTTTCTGGCTCTGCCAAGTCCTTTATCCGCTCTGTCCTTCTATTCCTCACTGTTCAAATAGCCATAACTAATATATCTCCGCCAGACATGTAGTGAGGGTGAAACCGTATTCGCTCAAAGACTAAATGACGTGTATGAAATGGAAAATATAAACATGTACAGGTGAAGTTTTTCAACATACTTTTTGTTACCATTCAAAAAACTCCAGATCCTGGAAATTTTACGCATTCTGTTAGAAACGGAAGTTTCTAACTGAAGTTTCTAATTGTATTGATATGTTTAGCTCTGCTACAAGAAAGTGCAGGGAGTTCTGTTGTACTGCAAATGTCCTGCAGCTCTCCAGGAAGGACTGTGGCAGTTTGGTGTTCGGATGCCATAAATCGCAGATATTAGTATGCTTTTGCATAAAAACCCCTGAGATCTCCATAGCTGAAGCTTTCTCATGGACATGAGGATTCTTCAATGGATTCCAGTTGATTTTCACTGGATTTTCAATAGATTTCAGGGACTCAAGATTATTCCTAACCTACGTCTGCATATAAAAATAACTACCTCCGCATTCCAAAACCCCAAATTATTTTTAAGTGGATTTAAACACAAAAAAGGTTTAAAACCCCCTGATGCTGAAGTACATCTTCATCTTCATTCCCCAAGCTTAATTTTAAAAGTCCCGAAGCCAACATAACTGTTTCTATTTTTCTTTTTTTTTTTAATTATTGAATTTCAACATATGTAATACAAACATCACAGCGCTGTGATCTAGGAAGTGCAACTTGCTCTTCATTCAGCTGAGATGACATAATGTGCTGCTTAGCCTGGAAGCCGTATTACATAAATATTGTTAATGACGAAACGTGGGCTGGGTGTTAAAGTATTATGTCAGAGTAAGCCGAGGCAGTATCAGCGGCAAGGTTTTTCAGACATTATCTAAAATACGGCAGATGAGTGTCCCATTAGGAAAAATGTTTCTCAGGAGACAGGATTATGTATTGGTAATTCTTACTTTATTTGATCTGCTGGTGAAACATATGGAGAGAGATGTCTCGGTATGTGGAATGTAGCTATGCCTATTTGTGGATGGGGTGTGGTTTACTGCAAGATACCTCAATACAGCAATGAATAAAATGCCTTTTTTTCAGAGTTTGCATAATATTAGGGACAGCCATGCAAACACAGACTCTACTGTCATCAAAACTCTTAATCAAGGGCCTAATAAAAACTCTCCACAAAGTCAATGGACTTTAGGAAGCAATTTATCTCAGCCTGAGCTAGACATTTACAATAAGTCAGATGAAGCGGTCCCTTTGCCTCTGGAAGTAGACAGACAACAGGTAAGCTATGCATTGTGTCTGAACTGGTTTGGTGGGAATTTTTAGCTTTCAGGTCTTCTACGTGAACTCTTGCTCCTACAGAAATTACTTTATGGTCTTTGTTGACTATATGGAGGAAATGGGATCTTAGATCTAAAGGGCTCATTTGAAAGGCATGTATATGCACAAACGCACATGCTCAAATATTCACACATCACACACACAGGCAATAAAACCCATAGTTCGAAAACGCACTTTCAGAGCCTCTGCTACCACAGTATTGTGAGAAAGGTGCTGTCAGCTCAAGTACTGTAAGATTCAGTATTTTATCTCTATAGATTTTTCAAATGGAAATAATGCCAAAAAGGCATAAATTTGCTGTTAGCTTTTATTATTTTGTTTAGTTGGGATAATGATGAACAGCAGAATCCTCTGTCTTTTTGTTCACCATCTTTTTTGCAGTCACTCTAGATTTGATTTCAGGCTGCACTGGGCGGTGCTCATTCAGACCGACTGCTTTCAATGGGATTTTTTTTTTTAATGTCAGATCACATCTATTGATTTAAGAATTTGCCACAGCGGGTTGCTGTTGTTTCTATTAATATAAAATAAATTGATAATGTCCCCTTAGTGCTGAGTAAAGAAAAAACAGCTTTATTTTGAAACTGAGCTCCATCAAAACACAAATCCCACTATGAATAGAGAACCAAATGATTACAACAGCCATATGTTTATAAATGAGTAATAACCTTTACATCAGCAGAGTCCTTCACCAGGAACATCACAGATGGCGATATTTACAGTAGTTCTCTCTGAAGGGCTGACACCTATGGTGGGTGAGCCTCCGTTAGCACAAGCAATCTCAAAATGGCAATTTTTGACCTTCCAGGCCGGACAATGGAGGAGTTTCATTTTCCAGAGAATTTTTTGCCTCCCTTCTGTCATCAGTTTTGCCACGTTGCTTAGTGACCTTCCGGCACTTGACCAGTTGGCGATTTTCAGAATGCAGGAAAATGTTCCTGGAGAACAATGCAAATCCAAGTGCCAGCTTTCCTCAATACCCTGCTTTTGTATCTGTACAATTCAAAACCTGTAGGAGTTGGAGAGATATAATACTGCAGCAAGTAGGCCTCTAAACCAGCTATTGAAAATTCATATGTTTTGATGAGATAGCACATAAAACAGTGACTGGCACCAGGCCACAGTCTGATTGCAAATGTTCATATTTGTTGGCAAAAACGAGTCTTCTGTGACCTCCCAAGGTCACCTCTCCAGATTTCTCTCTCTGATTCATCAGTAGCAGTTTTGTCAGTGTCTGCAAGCACACAACTATGAGCTCTTCTCTTTCTCCTCTGCTGGCCGAGCGCCACTTCTGAGCAATAAAGTTTCTGGAATTGCTTCTGAATATTGCTTGTGACACTTGCCCCACTCCAGCTCCCGCTGCTTGCAGAGAGATGGCAAGAGAGTGAGCAAAAGCTCACCCACGTGCAACATCAGAAAGTCAGCCGGCTGCCGGAATGCCACACAGACTACAAAAATGCTGTGAATTCGGAGCGTTCCGAGGCCAAGAAATTCTGTCCCAGGAGGAGCAGCGTCTTCTGAATGGGGAAGGGGATTTGGATGCCTGAGGCACACACTGAGATGCCTGGGTTTCTGGAAGATGCATGAGGTTTCTGCCCTTGTTTGACCAGTCAGGTTCTGGTGGCTGGTCGAACAAGGGCTCTCGGTGTTCTCAGCAGGCAGGGCCAGGAGGATTTCTGAAGAAGACACCTTACCTCCCCAGCCTGCACTTTTGTTGGCTTCATGGGCAGGTGCATTTTTCCATTCAGTCCTTGGACTGTCCCTTTGCACTGCTGGTTAGCTTGCCGTGGGGTGGTTGTTTCAGGAGTATTGAATGCAAGTGACAAGGTGGTTCCCAATTCCTGGATCTCCACACCCATGGATGAAGACCCTGCCTGGAGACTAACCACTTTCTGTATTGGTTTCCCTCGCTGCCCTGTTGGATTGTCCAACCTGAACTATTCACTTCACTATTGGAACGGACCTTGCATGAATCAAAATCCTGGCCTTTTCCTCACACACTGTAGCATTTTAGCCTAGGGTCTTCTCTGTTTTCACTCTGTTTTTAAGTTCATTGGGTCCTATTTACACCTTCCCTTGTCAGTGAGGCACCATTCATTTCCCCTTCACTCGGGAAACCAATCTTATGACTCAAGTTGTACATTTTCATAGTCATTTCGTCCACAGTTAATCCAGCTCTGAGTTCCTTGCTTCCCTCTATGCCTCAAGGTAAAACACTGGCCCTTCCAGTGAAATCAGCTAAGTAGAAACACCATAACTGCCACAGGTCCCCTGATGGTACCTTTGACTCCTCCTGCAGGGTTTCGGATTTAATGACTTAGAATGGGTAGCAGATACTAATGGTTTGCACATCTGTTACTCTGCAGCTGGAGAGTGTGTTCCTCTGTTAGAGGCTTGTTTTCATGTACTGAAAGTAGATGGACAAAAATAAAGGCTCATTAAATATTGAAAAGAAAGGTATCTTTTTTTGTCAGAAGATTTACTGCTCTTCAAAGTTTATTAAAAATCAAAGTTTATTAAAAAAATATCTCATCTCTTCCTTCTGGTATGAAATGATTCTCTTTAGCAAAGGAATACCTCTGTGTTTCTTGGGGTCATCTCTATTTTGACTTCAGCCACACACCAAACTGTTCCTCATTGTTGCTTTTTCTTCTCTCCCTTCCCCATCCCCATTTTGCTTTAAAAAAAACCATCTTGACTCCTTGTGTATTGGACAAAGTAAGGAGACATCCATAGAAGACAAAGACAACAACAGGGGAAATTTCCTTTACAGTTTTCCCAGTCACCTCCATACAGAGATCTTACATGGCCTTCCTCCATCTTGTGGTGCTGTAAAATAATCTGGGGGACCCAGTTCCTTCACTGGCAGGGAATTCAAACATGCACTGCCCTTTCAGCTATTCCCATTGCTCCAGTAAAAAATGTTACCTATCCCTTAAAACCTTGCAGGTCTAGAATGTATCAAACAACAAAACATTAAAAATAAAAATCTAAACTATTACCCAGCAGAAGAGTGCCTCACTTTTTGTGCTCTTCTGATGAAAAGTGAAATCGTGGTTTTACTTTGTATTTTGAGACCTTGCAGCATTATCCTCTTTAAACCTTCGGCACTCTTTGTTTTTCACTGTGGAAGTGACACTGTAAGGAGGGCTGTCCTCACTAAAGTTCTCATTTTCTTAATCTTACATCATTCTGTGGATAAAGAGCACCTAAATGTATTCAAGCGAGTGGCCTTTCTTATACAGGGTATGAACAAGAAAGAATGAAAATGAAGTCAGATCCTTGAGAATCTGCACTAGAGTAAACAAACGCAAAAAAAATATTACCGTTACAATCAACGAATGCTGACTGAACTCAGTGGGAGCTATCCACATCCATCTGAGCACAGGCTTTGACTCGCCTTAGCAGTAAAGTTTAGACGTGAACCTGACCTTGAAAGTTCAAGGGTGTTCTGATTTAAAGTTCTAGTTTGATCTCATCTGCACTCGCAACAGCAGGACAACAACTTCTGTTTTCCCCTCTTTGTTAAAGGGGTCATAACTTGCCTTGGTTCTTCAAAGTTTGTTCTTTTCTTGGAAGAAAATACAAGAAGAAAAAGAGGGCGTTTTGACTTTTTTTTTATAAGTAGATAGAAATAGGAGAAAAGAGAACTGCAAATAACAGAAAAGAATTGTTTTATCTGAGAAAAAGATAATGCTTTATTACAATAACTGGTTTTATTGCAGAGACCTTGTTTTTTCCCTTCTCTTTGTACAGCAGACAGAAGACGGAATGGGGCTGAGTGTGAACATGAATATGAAGGTATGCATGGATGTAGGACTTTATGAACTGCATGGGGTAGGAGCCTTGATTAGTGTTGCTGAGTAACAGATTAATTCCTTTAGCACTTTCCTGTAAACATGCCTGACTGTTGATACAGTCAGGGGCTTTAAACCCAATGAATAACTTGAATTCTGTCTCTCTCGTCCATGTGACCTGACATCATCTGTTTCTTCAGCCCATTTCTGACTTTTCTGATTTGCCTGCCCTTCCCCTTGAAGCAGATTTGTGCTCTAGAGTGCTTTGCGGGACTAGTTTACAAAGGCTGTGTGATCACGGCAGAGCTTTGTGTTTTCTTCTTCCCAGCGATCCGGGGGCAGAAGAGGGATGGGTGCTGTGCCGTCAGATGCTGAGCAGTGGCTCAGGGTTTCAGTACTGAAAGGGTTAGGGCTGCCTCCACTTCTGCCAACAGGAATCCTCCCATTGATTTTTCACTAGGAGCAAGTTCAGGCCCTTCTTCAGCAAGTTACTGACACAAGTATCACTGCTGATAATAGTGGCCCTGCAGCAGATGGAGCGCTTCAATTATCTTGGGTCCGTGATGAATGAGTGCTATTGACAGCTGCTGCAAAATCCATAGCAGACTGAGTACTGCACAGACAATTATGATATCGCTGGTAAACATATGGCAGGACTGGATCTCTTAAAAAACTACAAGCTCAGGCTCCGCTGGCCTTGGGTTTGGTCCAGAGCCAAGTTCTAGGCTGAACTTCAGTCACACGCCATTGGAAAATCCCATAGGGGTGGCAAACCAGGGTCTTAGGAGTTTGGTATTTGGAATTCTTTCTGCCTCTGTTGAATATTGTCTTTGAGTGTCAGTGGTGGTTTTGGGGAGAGAAAAAGGCAAGTCTCTTTCCTATAGTACTGCTAAAAATGTATGTGCCAATTCCTTTCTGCCTATTCTAATTCATCTTAATCCATACAGTACTACCTACAGAAGGCTTTATGTTTGAGCAGGTCAGTCAGGAGGAGAATGTATTCCTCTACTGACCAAGCCAAGGGGCCAGTAATATCCATTTATTTTAGCCAGTTGCCTGCAGTTAGTACAGCAGTCAACTAGCTGGAGAGCAGAGTGGATTTTACCAGCTGTTCTCTTGCTGATTCCTATCTTTCTTTTCACTACAAAAATCTGGTGGATTTGGGAGTACCTGGGCAGGCTTACAGCCTCAGGAAAGGAGCAGCAAGTGAACTAGGTGGCTCCTCCATAAGATGATCCCTGCCTTGAACTACAGCTGAAGGGGAAAAAGGCAGGAGCCCCTCCAGGCTGCGCCCTGGTCACATCTGCATCACAGCCTTTGAGAAGGACGCAGAGCCAGGCGGAGGCAGTGGGGGACCCTGACCACTGCCATTTCTGCACCACTCTGACCTAAACAGAGCTTGTCATCCAAATTCTCCCCTGAACTACACACTGGAGCTGAGGGCGGATGCAGGCAGGGACCACATGTGCTGTTTGTGCAATCACACAGGAGCTTTCCCTCCCCACGGCTGGGACTGTCCCCATTCCACTGGCTGCTGCAAAAGGCTCCCGGGATACAAGCTACCCAATTGTTCTCTATGGCCTCCTACAAACTATCTCCCGTTTGCTTCATCTGCGGCTCCTCAGTATTTCTGAAAAGACACTGAGATGGCTACACATCCACCTTCAACCTCCATGGTCAGTTTGGGCACAACCGTGACTGTCTCACCAGGGTCTCGAGGGCTCAGGACCCCCAAGCCTTCTCTAGGCTCAGTGGCTCGCAGAGTTGTGCCTCATGGTCCTTCCTAAACTCTGAGATGATGTCTTACAGACCTGATGAGCTTTTGTTTCATTCAATCCAGAAAACATATATAAAATGGGAGTCTGGTTTTCCATCTTTTTCTTTCGGGTGAGAATAGCTTTTCAGTTGCATTGTTATATAGTTTCTGTCCTCCTTTGGCTGCATTAGCTGTATTATGTGATTAACAAACAAGAGCTGTGCATAACAGACGTCCCATCAGCTCAGGGAATTAAGAAAAAAGATTGAATAACCGCTTTTTCTTTTATTTGCTGAATTAACATTTTGAACTGATCTTCCTGCAACGGGCCATATTCAGAACTCTGCATGTACATTAGACAATTGAGAGCAAAATTTGCCCTTCATATACACTTTGCTTCTCCGATCACGTCACATCTCAGCGGCTTCCTAGAAAATACACTGATTTTTATTCTTGCTGTATTGTCCTTAACACTTATTATCTCATTGTCAGCTGGCAAAGTTATGAGATCAAAGTCTTGAGCATAGCAGGCAACCACTACTCTAAAATATTAGAAACATAGCCAGAATCTTATCCAGTTCTCTACTGCTTGGTAATTTGGGAGGGACTTTTGGATCCTATTGTCTGCATTGTCATTTGATTCTTTTTAATGCCAACTTGTTTCTTAAACATTATAAATTACAATACCAGGTGCAAGCATTTCTCAGCACAGACAGCTCTCTGAAATATATCTTTAATTGTATCACATTATGTTTTAATTTTGTTTTTAATAAATAAAAATAGATGAATACACCTACAAAGGCAAGGGGTGTATAAGCTCGTTTGCTTACTTTGAAACCTACTCACACTCATAGAGTTCAAAAGCTTGACTCAGACATCATGCTCTGCTCAGGGGAGACGGAATAAAGAGGTGATGAGGGGTCAAAGAGGGAAAAAAAATCCAACCAGAATGGGTACTGAAGATGACCACAGTTGATGTGAGGGTGTGTATTTGCACTGGACTCAGAGATATCCCTCTTTGTCTGAACTGTGCATTTGGTGTTGTTTAAATACTGGCACCTTATCTCGGCTATTAATATGTGGTGTCTCTCCCCTTTGCCCATGGTACAAGTCTTTCCTTTGGCTCAAAACAGGAAAGGGATTAGTGACAGGTGAGAACCAGGTTTAAATACCAGAGCAAAAGGTCTGCGAACTCATCCAGCGTTTGAAAGAGGTGCCTTGCCAGTTCAGACCTTTAGCTCTGTCACCACAAAGCCCAAACCACAAGCCGTTTCCCTTTGCCCACAAAAACAGAGGAGCCACGCAACTGCATGGTCAAGTTTGTTCTCCTCTCTGTGAGTGGCTCGTCCTCTCCTGCCTCAGGCTCTCCTTGACCACCTCTTCCAAACAATAGAGGTGTGGGACCAGCCTATTGTAAGGTATTTTACAGATTTCTTTATTTTTTATAAAAAGGGGTGGGAGGGAAGGAAAAGGGAATAGCCCACCTTTTGGGTCCAAGTCCTGTCAAGGTGGAATTCCAGGAAGAGCATAGACTATGCAGTACGTTTTCAGAAGCACAAGCAAGTGCAATAGATACACCTGCAAATAAAAGAAAACATTAACAAAAAATCAGTTTAAATCCCCCTACAAACATGCACGAGAAACAAATAAAACATTTGCAAAGAACAGCTCAGAAACAAACAGGGGAACTGGGGACAAAAAGGGAAACAGATGTGCCCAGAAGACCATGGCATTGCTTCCCTGTGAGGCAATGCCAGCCTCTAGTTGGCATTGTGCATCATTTCCATGGCCCATCTCCCTCTTAGAAAGGATGTAGGGGTTCAGCATAAACGATTGCGGGGTTTGAGATGCTTACCAAAGCCATATTAGTAAAAACACCGATCTGATGTGAAAATATGTTCTGTTCCATCTGGGGTCAGATTGCATTTGTTAGCATTTAAATTTAAAATGAGGCTAGAGAAGATATAAAACCCAGATATTCTAGGAACTGACACAGCCCCAGGTCTGACTTTGAACAATTTATCGCAGAGACTAGAGTTGTCAAGGGATCAGTCATAGCCTGTAGCTGAAAGTCATAGACAGTGAGCAGGAGAAATCCAAATATGCAGGAGGAAAAAGAAAAAAAATATCTGTTCTATTCCATTTCTCTGTAAACATAAGATTCTTGTCCTTGTAGAAGCTTTTGCATTTCATCAAAACTAACTAGGAAAAACCCATAAATTGTCCCCAGATAGTCAGCTGGGGACAGCAACGCATTTTTCCTGATTTTGTGAATTTTTGTGCAAGGGTGCTGATAGCTAAGATTAACACTGTATCCACTTGACACTTAAAATGCATTTTCATGATGAAGGCTGGTTTTGCCACTGGTTTTAATAGTCTTATCACTTAAATGGTCACAAAGGGGTTTAAGCATAATATCCCTATTAAGATGTATGAAAGAAGTTCAAACCTCTGTTGGATTTATTTTTTCTCAGCCTGTCTGGCTACAGATTTGGCCAGATGCAAGTGTATTGATTTGCAGAGGACAAACAATCTGGATAACCACAAATCACAGGCACTTCAGGGCATATTTTTCCCTTCAAATCCATCAACTTTAGGAAGAGTTTCTAGGGAGGTAACTTAAGGGACTTGTGAACTTAAAAAGAAGTTACCGCGTTGCTGAAAGAGTTAATGGGATGCTTTAAAACCCAGGAACTGAGGAAATGCTTTCAGTTTGGATTGATTGTAGCAGGAAGATGAAATGGCCCATGGAAGGCTGGAGCACACCTTGCTCAGCCCCAGCACATAAGGTGAGGGCTGTGCAGAGGCCAGAACACGCACTTGACCCAGCACCACGGTCCCCACAGCGCTCCAGATGCACTTGAGTTTTCCACAGGAGCTGGGCTCCTCTGAAATATGTGGGACCTGCTGCAGTGTCTTGGTAGATGTGAGTTACCAGAATGGACTTTTTTAACACGAGGAGATCACAAAATCGTAGAATTGAATCATAGAATCATAGAATCATTTTGGTTGGAAGAGACCTTTAAGATATAACATAGCAGCCTGTATCCACTACACGAATGATTTTCAGCGTCATAATAATTTCCTTTGGGACATGTCCTGAAAATTCTTTAGAGCCATTCTTGGAGGGGGCTGGATATAGCTAGTTTCTTTACCAGTCTCTGCCACCCCCCCGTGGGTGCGATCACCAGTGCAAAGGCAATTCGCCGCGCAGTCGGCGTGCTCAGCTTGGAGGAACCCAGCTGGGTGCTGCTGGCTGGACTTCTCCCCATCCGCGTGTCTGGACATGGGTGGGGATTCATTAACTCTGTGCTTCTGTTGGAATTCCTCTGCTGTGCCAATCTCCTGCTATCTGATCATTTCCAGCAAATTTATGTGGCCAGTCACGTAAAATTACGGAAAACTCTGACAAACTAGGGCAAACCGTTTATTAAACTCCCAAATGAAACAATTCACCATTTCTACAGTCATTTAAATACAAATGGCTTTTCATGGATTCTAGTGAAAAACAAGGTAAGCTTCAAGAAATATATCAGTGACATTTATAACTCCATGGATTCGTCCGCTGCCTTTCACTAAATGATGCCTTAGAAAGCATTTCTGTGTGGACTTCATTTGTTAACATGCTTTATGGCTCCATAAGCCTCACAAGCCACTTAGCAGAGCCTCCCCTCCACCCAACAGTACGAGACTGATAGTCCAAGACTGATACCCATTTACTTTGCATTGCTCAGCCCACATACTAAAACTGATATTCTCCTTCTGTTGCAATCCCTTTTTACCTTACAACTGTCAAATCCGCTTAGACTCAGTTCTTCAGCAATCACCAATGCTGCAGACTATACATGGATTCAGTTCCTGCTTTTGTTTTCTTAATTTGATGCATAAGGACCTATTCCCATACCAGTGGCTGCAGAAATCCTCCCTTAGCTCAGTGTTGTGTCTCTGACAATGGCCTGTAGCAGGTATTTAGGGGAAGACTGTAAAAGCAGAGCAACTATACAGTGATACTTTATTCTGGCACACCCTCCCAGCAGTCTGTGCCTTAGGGGCATTGTGAGCCAGAGATTGTATCTGCATCTTTGCGTTTTGTAACGCTCGATGAATTTTTCAGCCAGGAATTTGTCTAATTGCTTTTTGAGCCCATTTATACTTTTGGCCTCTACAACATCCTGTGGCAATGAGTTCCGCAGTTTAATTATGCGTCATGTGAAAAAAAAAATATTCCTTTTTTTGGTCTTAAATCTGCTACTTGATAATTTTATTTGACACCCTCCCTTGCTACCGCCTTTCTTGAGTGGTAATAACTAACTTAGCACATACCATCCTTTTCTTATATTTAGGAGACTTTCTTTTCATATATACTATCCTAAAGTTATCAACACCAAATTTCATCTGACAGTTTATGTCAGTGGGCCACTAAGTAGGATGAAACCCTTCAGCAGCATGTCACAGTCATCTTTTGCTTTTGGCATTTGATTTTTTTTTTCCTTTCCATTGCTTTTGTTGATCAATTTTGTATCACAAAAAAATTGTCATCTTGCTGCTCAGCTCCTTTTCTAGTTTGTTTATGAATATTTTGAATAGCATAGGTCCCACAACAGATCTCTGTGAAATTCCATCGATAATCCTCACCATGGTAAAACCTGACCATCCATTCCTACTCTTGTTTTCCCATCTTTTTTCTAGTTACTGCTCCACACAAGAACTTCTTTACCTACAAGTGCTCAGTTTTCCTAAACAGTGTCAGTGAAAGACCTTGTAGAAAAAGTTAGGGATCTAAGTGCAATATGGGAATAGCCGTATTGTCGTGTTGCAGTGCTCTCTTCTTTTTTCTTGTCCCTTGACAATCCACACTGCAAGGAACTTAGTTCACATCGTAGGTCTAACTTGGTCATCCACATGCAAAGTTTGACCTTGGGATGCAAAAGGCAGGGGCAAATTCAGACATTTTTGACGGGGGCACCTCAGACTTGTGTACTCCCAAGCTACCACCGATCTTCACACTCAAACAAAAGCAGGGCGTGCAGCAAGTCCTTCACAGGAACTGGGAAAGACCCAAAAATAACTGTAGCCCCATTTCAGTGTGGTCTGCACTGCTGGGTAAATAGGCATGTCCGCTCCACTGAGTTTGCGTCTCATGCAGTGGGATACCATGGACACTCTTCATTTCAATGTCTTGAAAGAGATAGGCCCTGAGAAAAACACGAGACTCTCCCAAGGGCATGAATGCTATTCTCACACTTTGTGTCACTTAGCTGTTATCCACGCAGTCTGTAGCGGCTCCACTGGTCGATACAAGCCAGGATCACTTGCAGCAGAGGCTCTTGTCTACAGATGCTCCAACACCTTGTATTTTGTACCACCATTTATGGATGACAACACCAGTAGGGAGAAGGAAAGAGGGGAAGACATGTTGGACCTCTGATTCCTTGTCCCACTTTGAAGGTATTCCTGCTGGTCACTATGCCTTTGAGATATTCTTTTTCCTTTTTACTATACTCCTATTATGTGCTTGGTTAGAATTTCTGTTTTGCTGACCTGGCAAAGCCTGTTTAGTTCTCACTGGTGAAACAAATGCATTTTGTAATCAAAGTTACGTGCTCTCCTTCATCTCCCAATGGATTTTGGCCTTCTGCAGAAAGTATTGCCAGGTCCAGGCTGTCTAATGTCTAGATATATAGAGAAACTTCCCTGAAAAAGCAATGGCCGCAAAGAGATTGTTGCCAGATACACTGTGTCTTCATGATAAAGTGAAGATAGCAGGGTTGAAAGGGGCCTCCTAAAAAGCACGCTAGACAGCAGTACACTGTCTGTTCCTCACAGACTTTGGGATGGTTCAGGAGAATATTCAAGTGGGAGAAAAAGGATGTGAGGTATGGGAAGAAAGAGAGTTCTTCAGAGAACAAGGGAAGGGAGTACTGTGGAGACAGCATAGGCCCAAGCATTAGCTTTTTTGCATCTGTAGCACCTCTCTTTATGTGTAAGTGGAAATGGCTTCCTGGGTTTCTCTTGCACACTGGGAGTGGGGACTGGCAGTGTCAGGCTGCATAGAAGTTGCCTGTGGGAGTGGGTCCTCCTGTATACACTTCTTCTGGACAGACTCCACAAGCTGTGGTGGACTCAGCCAGCTGCAGTGCTGAAGGTGATATTGGGGACTTTGTTGTTTAGCCTTTTCCTGAGTCTCCAGCATCTTGTTTGAGTGAATCAAAGGCCATATTTCACCTCTAATCTAGAGGAATTCCAGGCTTGGCTAAAATCCTCGTCTGGACCTTGATTATCGGTTCTGGGCTCATGACTATGGGGAATATACAGCATAGCCGCAATCCCGGTGGTTTCCTAGCACTGGTGGTGACTGTGTCTCCTGCAGGAGAAAGTGCCAGCTGCACACGGATGTCAGTTCTTGGTCCACGGAGACTTCTAATGGTGAAACCATACCCAGTGACTGGCTGGGGCTTTCAAAGACCATCAGGTGATACTTTTGAATGATGCTATAGTAGGCCCTCTCTGGCTGATACTGCATGAAGGCATTAATTATCTTGCACCTGTGTTCTTGAGGTGACGTGTGGATGCTGGCAATAGGACACCAACTCTTCACACGGGGCTGTGAGGTACAGGTATCCTCATGGGAAAGCTTCGTCTGCCGCTCTTGGACCTTGCTCTTCAGGACAAGGTAGTCCCAAAACTAGGTGCTTGTGTCTAGCACAAGCAAACTAGCAAATGCTGAGGAACAGGGAGGTTGCATTGGTCCCAGCCAATATCTGTACCAAGGAAGGTAAAAAACAACCTTCCAATTGCCCTTAATCGCAGAAGAGATCTGTGATCTCCGCTACCGGACAGATTTGCTTCATCCTGTAGGGTTGTTTGCTCCATATATCCTTGGTGGTCTGACACTCGCAAGAGTGACCAGTTACAACAGCAGAATCAACAGCAGGAGTACAAGGACTGTTCAAACCGCAAAAAGTAAGAGAGGGGTTGGGCCATATCCCTGCTTTTAAGCATATTATCATGATAGTGACATGAACAAGAACAGACTGTGAACATAGAACAAGGAATCTGTGTAGCACTGTGCCATGGCACATGCTGTTTGATGGATGTGGCACGTCCAGCCCAAAAGACTCCGATCTTGGACAGAACAGGAAAGAACCAACCAACACTACTTGACCTGGAAAATACAGAGGCACTTTCAGGCATGGCTGCAAAGGCAATGCAGATCTAGTCTGTATCTCCCATGTCAACGTGCTCCAACCATGCACACAGAATCATAGAATCATAGAATGGTTTAGGTTGGAAGGGACCTTACAGATCATTGAGTTCCAAGCCCCCTGACATAGGCAGGGACACCTCCCACTAGACCAGGTTGCCCAAGGCCACATCCAGACTGGCCCTAAACACCTCCAGGGATGGGGCCTCAACAACCTCTCTGGGCAACGTGTTCCAGTGCTTTACCACCCTCAAAGTAAAAAATTTCTTCCTAATGTTTAGTCTAAATCTGCCTTCTTCCAGTTTAAAGCCATTCCCCCTTGTCCCTAATAGACACGTAATAGAAAAATAATAGACAAAAGCTGCATGTCCTATCTCAACACAGTTCTGTCAGCCCCAAACATGCAAAACAAAATTCCTCTAAATTCCTTGCCACTTTTTGTATGCCACAATTTATTCATGCTTGCCTGGCTTGCCTTCATTTCCAGAAGCCATAGGCAGACGCCCAGCGTATCACAGCAGTACTTGGCTTCTGGCAGACTCAGTAACTATTGATGCTTCAAGCCTGACCTGTTTTTGCACACAGTTCTTGCCAACAGCTGTCTTGATTTTTGATCCCTGTGGCCTTCTTAGAGATGTTGACTAAGCAGGAAGACCAGGGTCAGAATTTTAGAAGTAGCCAGAGAATCAGGAATGTTCTCCTTTTTCACCCAAGGTTTCCTCTTATATGTCTAGGTTATGAAGTTTGCTGGGACCCCGTAGCCTATCCAGTGGCGAAAAACATTCATCTTTCATACTGTCCATTTTCCCAGGCTAGGAATATGGTTCTCTTTTGACACAGTAGTGACCAATCATGAAAATAGTTCTGTTACATTTCTCCATCTCATCGTCACTTTTTTTCACCCAAACAGAACTGTCCCTTTCTTCTTCAGGCATGAACATTTTTGTCTTCCCTTTGACGACACAATAAGAAACTGCTTCATTACTGCAAATTGACTGATCATTCTTAATTCAGAAAAATCTGAAACACATTGCCAATTATTCTTATGTCTCAAGTTTCAATAAGCTAAATATGTCTTTAAAATTAACTTCAATTATTTTAATTGAATTGGAATAAATGCCACAAGAAAAATAAAGTCACAGCAACAACAAAGTAAATGAACACTATTAGCATGGTGAGTGAGTTCTTATCTCCAAAGCACATCCAGCACTATTTCATACCCAGTGCCTGGTTTAAATTCCAGGTGCAAAGCATGGGTAATCAAAAAGTTTTTCTTAACTCACCAGCACATCACATTCCAGACCTTAACTGTATGGTGACTGTGGTGTCACAACAACTCTTCAACTTCCAGGCAGCACAGTGGAAAATGTTGGACTATAAATAAGCCAGAAGCTGTAACCTTCTCTTCATTGGATCACATGCCTGTGCATCAGCATCATTATTCTTGGCTTTCTTATCATTTTCCTGCTTCATGTTGGTTACCAGTACAATGAACCCATTCTGCTGAATTTTCAGAGGCCAACATCTTGGCCTTGCACCTAGAAGTTTCATGCTGGGGTATTCATTACATGGGAATTTCTCATGATTCAGCATTTAACGCTGTACCTTTGACCCTGCGATGTTATTTCGTGTTTGTTTTTCTCCTGTACCAAAGGGCTTTATCAAAGAAGTGTAACCAGTTTTAATAGCGATTCGATAACAAAGATCTGAGTTCTGTTCATGCGGATCAGTCCAGAGAAGGGCATTAGGAGGCTCATGCTTCAAGATCTCACACCAGCAGTCTGGCAAGGGTATTCGCTACATCACCTGCAAGGAGGAAGGAGCATTTAAAGCAGCGAGTTTAGGTCACAACAAGAACCAGACATTCTGCAGCGGTGAGAACGATTAGTGTTTCTTCCTGTGAGGAGGTGTAGTTTCAGGAATGAGATGTCTGCTCTGTGGTCAGAGAGAGAGGACTCTATATAAACATTTCTGATGAAAGGTAGCACAAATGGCTCTTATTTTCCTCCATGGACCCTTTTATAAGACATCTCTTGTAGATCAAGCTAAATAATTTATAAGCGTATGAGTGCAGCCATAGATCACACCTTCTCAGAGATCAGATGTTTCTCTTCTTTTAGAGGTTTCAGAGCAGAAATAAAAGCCAGCATTGATGATCTTATTGGCCATCATGCAACATGCAGTTGTGCCTTGAAAATTAAACACATGATGCCTTGGGGGTGAGGGCAATGAGTTAACCTTGCATTAGAAATTTGGATACCGTGAGCATAAACTCACATGTTTGTTGTCTATAGTCATAAAACACCCTGATTTCAAACTTTGTTAACACTTACAGCAGTAAATAAACCTCTGTAGATCTTTCTCTCTCCCTTTTAGGCCAGCCAATACTATTAACCACATCTACTTTTATGTTAGTGATCATGCTGTGCATTTGAAAGATCTCTTTAGCTTCCTGGAGGAACACTTAAGATGAGCCTGTCAGTGTTGGGAAACTTACGGTATTTGCCATCATTCAATGAGAAGAAATAGAGGTCCCATCTCTTTTTTTAGTAGTGAATGTCTTTGCCCACATCAACAGAACCGTTCCCCACCTATCACGGTGTCACAGACACTTTGGTCAGATGTATGGGGTGGTTGTGCTGATCTCTGCTGGCCTTGGAGTTTGTGAAATCTCCTGTTTTCCATTCATAATCCATGCAGAGGACACGAAGGTCTGGGTTGTCCCTGGTGTTCCTTCTGACAAATGCAAGTGCTTTCAAACAACAACAAACGTTGGACCTCAGGCTCCAGGACCAAGGAAGGAATTACCCCTTGGTGAAGAATTGCATGTGCAATTCTTCACACGCATGTGATGGACCATAAAGAATATGCCCCAGGTAAAGAAAGGACCCCAGATGGGACAGTATAGCGTTCCCAGATGGTACGCTGAATCATCCTTGCCTAAGTCTTGTCTGCATGCCTTGTTCATAGGCTCAGGTCATACTGATTTCCAGATTTTGGGGCTGGGCAGGGACTTTTCCATGAGGCCAGATTGCAAAAGGCAGAATCCTTCCCCTTTCATTGTTCCCCAGAAAGGGGAAATCTTGCTGGGATCATTTGGGCTTATCCTAATTAACCAGTTCCCGGCTAAAGTAGGAATCTCAAGCTGTATTTCTGTTCTTTAAGGGTTATACAGGAGGTCAAATGAGATAATTTGGTGCTTTCTTTTGCCCTTGAACCCTATGAAACTGTAAAATAAGAATTTAGAACATTTGGCTTGTACTTAGTGGAAGACAGAATTGTCGCCACCATAATTTAAAGGGAGTTACGATGGAAATGGATGTAAAATGACCTTGAGAACTCTGGGATTTTATACTCAAAACAGACGATAGAGTAAGGGCGAGGACCAGAGACAGGCTGCAGTGCAGAAATTCCAGGCTGTCTGGAGGTAGGGCACTTGTTCTTGCCCATCTTCAGACCCCCTGCAGCCTGTAAATTGGAGCAGCTCCGCTGCAGTCAGCAAAACCATGCCAATTCCCAGCCAGAAGATAATTTGGCCCTTAAACTTCACATGTGTAAATGACGGTCATAAACATGGGAAATAACAAGATACTCCAAAAGGTCATGTTGAGGGTGATGAAAGCATTGACTTGCACAGGTCTCCAGGCAATATTGATAGGAAAGGAGTGTCAGGGAGAATGCACGGCGTAACAAGTGGCAATAAGGAAATATTTTTCCTGGAAACCCAGCTAAAATTAAACCAAACACAACCATCTCCTTCCTCAAATGAGAGTGTTCAGCTGGCAGTTCTAAGAGTTCATTCTTTACGACAGTGTTTAGCAGTGCTTCTCTTATGAGAAATAGCTACTGAAATATTCACCTTCTCTGTCAGACTTAACACAAGCTGCTGGCATCGGGGCCAGGATTCCTCATTAAGCGTGGTACTTGGTTTAAAGTGTTTTCCACCACTCTCTGGTGAGGATAAATCTAAGCTAATGGTGGATTTGAGAAGGCAGCAGTTTTATGATCCAAATACATTGCGTTGTCTATGAATATAATCTATTTTTGTCAGTTACATTGGAAAGAAATAAATTACTCATCAGTCAATCCATTATTATTATAATAAGAGCACGGCACTACTTAATTGCATCAGTTAAGTGGATATGACTTTGCCAATGCTCATAAATGCCATTACATCAATCCACAGAAATGGACCTGTTGATTTATTAGATGATGATGGACAAAGAAGATGTTGCAATCTCTTTTATAATTTAACCTGTGCTTAAAACATGTAGGTGTTTAAGGCCAATACGTGTATAGTTATTGCCACAGAGAGGGAAAGTGAAAAGGGAATTGTAAACCATAACAACCTCTATCAAGTACATGTCTATTTTGGTATGTGTAATAATCCTGAACGTGCATTTATGTAACACACTGTACAGTACTTAAGCTGCTGTGGGCTATCATGTGCTGTAAATCCACATTTAATCAAAGGACCCGTGGCACATGATTGAGTATTGTAAATTTCCTTTACTGTGGACAAATGCAACTGCAGAACGGCAATTCCACAGATGAACTGAAGCCATGCTAACTGTCCAGCAATAATAAACTTCTCAGAGGAACTTCAGGTCCATCACTGGTGATTCATTTACCGAGTGCCTGTTTTCATTTACTTATATATTTTTAACAACAAATCACTAGCCAGTAGTGAATACAGCCCCAGTACCAATATTACAAGGAATGAGCACAAGTAAGACTGTTGATGTGAAATGCCTGCAATAGCTCGTTGGTTATTTTTGCACAATTCTGTTTGTCTACAAGAAAGGCCTTCTGTACGCTGCTTATAGGTCAGAAATAACACAAAAATGGAAGTCACCCCATCTCTTGTGAAAGCTGCTTCTATTTGCCTTTTGCTCTTCACTGCCTCGCTGAAAAATTTGGGGTTTATACCTTCCGTCTTCTGCCCACATTTTGGGACAAAGATGCTCTCTCAGAAAAGCCTGGCCAGGGAGCTTTGAAAGATGGGGTTCCAGAAGTCTTCTGCACCAAGAAGAAAGGCCAGGTTTTCTCCAGTGTTTGAGTCCCATTTAGGCACCTGACTAGAGCAGTCATATTCAATGAATTGCTCCCACACAGAAACCCTGGAAGGTCTTGGATGAGAAGGTCTTTGAAAAGCTGAAAAGTGTGGCTATAAACACAGATTTTAGTTATTTGAAATTCCCATTCGGAACCTCTGTGGGGAAATCTGCATAAATTCTCAAGTTCATATGCAACAGAAATGAGAAATAGGTTGAAATTTAATTTGTTTCAATTAATTAAATATTGCAATTTGATATTTTTACTATTTGCACTTTTGACTCCCCAGTGGGTATAATATTATATTAGGCTTCTCAATAAGTCTTCTAATTATAATGCATCATATGAAGTCTAGAAGGTCAGCATCTTATTAGAAATAAAAATTGAAACTTTAGAATAATACTGAACACGGTAGCACCTGAGAAGCTGCCGTGCCTGTGTTATCAAAAGCCAGACTCTTGTGATCATTGTTCAAGCTGAATAAATACATTTCTTCAGGAGAAGCTTCCTTGAAGTCAGTGGACTGTGCAGTAAGTCTCCCTTTGCCATGATTGAAGGCACCAGGCTCTGACCTCAAATAAGGAAAGAGATTTTGATTTTGCTGAACCTTTGGACCATATTGCACAAGCCAAGGGAGTTCCTGGTATGCCGACAAAGGAGATATCTGCACAACAGTGAAGACTTCTGAGTTATCTCAGGAAGGAGCAGAATGGTCAATCCCTTTCAAGAGCTACTCTCCGGGCTGCACAGCCCATTCAACCTCCTCCTGCTGGTGGCAAAACAAGGAAAGCCACCAGCACACCTTCATGGGCTGCCTCCGCTGACCACCATACTTACCAACAAGGGCACCCCAAAGGAAAGTTGCTGCAGCCCTACAAGGTCTACCACTGCTGTTTCAGGCAATGAGGAGCTTTCTTCCCCATCCAGGACTCTGAGTCTTGTAGTGGAAGCATGAAACCTTGAATAAACTTTCCAGGGATCCTGCTCAGGCCAGAGGCTGTCCCTGACCGCACTCTCCAGATTTTATCAGGTTGCTGCAACGAACATATTTCTGGTTGATATTTTCAGGAGAGCCTCAAGAGGCCTGATAAAGCATGTCACAAAACACAAACCCAAGAGGCCATCCTATATGTGTCAGAAGGGGATCTAGATCTACTGTAGATTAAAAAGCATCTCCAGTACACTGACTTCTGTAGCATAACTGACAGCAGGATTTGGCCCATTGTTTCCTGGGAAAATTAATGAGCTGTAAGAAAAATATCTGACCATCATTTGACTTATCAAGCCATTGTGACTCCTTCCCTGAATAACATTAAGATGAATCACCTATTATTTGAGAATCGAGAGTCACGGTAGTGACTGAAGCCAAGTTAGGAAAACAGCACTGCCATTACTAGCTTTGCAGGATTGAACTTGACTTGGAATCTGGGGTTTTGCCCTGACAATACCACAACGTTTGAAATCTTATTTACTTTGTGGGGTTCCTTTTGTACTAACCTACTCGCTCTAACATCACATAAAACCTTTAATAGGTGTCCTACATACACAGAATTTATCGTCAGCTCCTTGAATCCTGATCTCATGCTCAATGGTGAAAATAAGAATGAGTGCCGCAACCAGTGCAGAAAATGTCTATTTTCCCTCTGCAAAATGCAGTCACTGAATTTTACAGTAATGAAATTGGACCTGCAGATAGATTATTGGCATTACTTTGGGGATGCATTTTGTTTGATCTTTATTGCTTTCACACATTTTTTAAAGTGTCTTTTCTACACTCTTTACGCTCTCACTGCTTCAATTGTACAAATGGAAAAATATGGGAACCCTCTGGTGGCCAAAATAATATCTGTAAATCCCACTCAGCCTTAACCACCTCTGCATGACCTAGCGATAAGGTCAAATTCTGTTGGAGTTGCATTATTAATTTGTTTGATCAGCTCCTCCCTCCTCTTCTGTCCATGTACATTTGTACATATCCTGTATGCCATTACCTCTGTTACACAAAATGCCCTGAATTTATCTAGACAACTTAAACAGCGTGGTTTTTATTGTGGTCGAAGGTCTGTTGATCTTTAATTGCTGATCACATGCTCAGTGATTGGGATATTTCAGCACAATTAAATGGTGAAGAAATGGATTAAACAGTAATCAGGACTGCCTATCATGGAGTCCTCTATGCAAGCCAGGCCGGATGTGAGCGTGCTTTAAGATAATACTTTCTGCCTTTATCCTCAAAAATGGATGAAATTTTTCATCATCCCCCTTTTCCTGCCTCCCCAGTATTACCTTTGAGATTAAAACAGAAAAAATATGAGCCTACTGTGGCCGGAAAAACACCTGGTAAATCCAGGGGTACTGATCAAGAGTTAGGGATTGGGGCAATCGAGCATCGAAGAATTGGCATGACCTGTTTTGCCTGCTATGAAGCAGCTTCTTTTCTACACTGCTGTCATGAGTAAGGGCATCAGGCATCCAGCAATCTATGGTCCCAACTTCTACTGCAGAGGTGTTTGGACTTTTTTGACTTCTCAACTTCATTGTCTCCTCATGAAAGTGTAGACTCCTCTCAATTTGCTTTCAAAAGTGCAAGATAAGCCCACAGGCCCGTCTCATTTTCCTTAGCAACTTTCCCTGGACACTGCAGAAGTATTTAAATTCTGCCAGAGATCTATGGACCGCAATCTGCTAGTGCCCTCCAGTCTGTCAGCTGGATGAAGGCCTGGTATGAATCACCACTTTTCCATTTTGTGCCATTGTACAATCAATATACACTCATATAAATGAGGATGCAATGGCCAAGGCTCCAGAGGGAGTTGGGCCCCACAGATTGCTGCATCAGAAAGTGGTTGCATCAGATTCCTGCTCTTCTTTGCTGATGTTAACGTAAATTTTATTGCTACGATGACAAATTTGGCCCACTGAAAGGCTTGTGACAATTGCGATGCTCAGCATTTCTTGATCAATGTATTGCTTACATTTCTATACCTCTCTTATAGGGAAAGGAAATATGCTGATTTTCATATATTATTTTAATAATTTTCTTGAAAAAGAGTTCATTCAGAAAACTGTATACTAATTTATGGTCATAAAATGCATCAAGGAACATGCAAATAAGCTGTTCATTTAGATCCTAAGATGTTCAGGGTAAGGATCATACATCTTTGCTTTGTAATCCTCTGGAACACCTACTGTGACACAGATCATTTGTAATGCCAGACTCCACATGCATTATGGTTGCTTACTTGACATCAACCACTTGGTATCAATGAAGCAATAAAGGGCATTCTTCATCTGCTCTCCTTTGCCATCTGGAATTTAGAGTCTAAATCTAACCAAGTAACTTTTCAAACTCCTTACAGTCAATGGAGAAAAGTAGGCACCAACAAAGAATCATTAATCACACGTCACATTGGACATCTAAGACACTTCAGGCATCCCCAAGGAGTGTGCCCAGGCACCGGACTGCTGATCATCCACAGATTTAAATTTTCTGCCTGTTCCCTGAAAGGGTTTGTGTGTGTGTGCCAAAGAGCACTCCCCTCGACATTGCTTGGGCATGTTTCTGGGGAAAGATGACCCATAAGTTAGCAGTCCTGGGACAAGGCTGCACCAGATATGGTTCACCACTGCACAGCTCTCCACCATTGCCATGCAGTACACCTACAACCTCTGTTTCATGCCCGGAGAACATCAATCTGACAGGCTGCAGCACAGCCCGCACGTGATTTCAGACACTTGCAGCTGAAGAATATCGTGTCCCAGGGCCATAGAGGCAGCAAATGAAGCCCAAAGGAGACCCAGAGACAATTGCATGGGTGAAGCTAGGCCTTGCTGCTTGGTCTTGAGGTCAATCTACCTTTTAGTCAATAATCCCTGTCCCCTTTTTCTAAAATAGTATAAAGGTAACCGGAGTTTGATTTGGGGTTTAAAAAGCAGTATTTCTGCCATGTAAACTACATGGTGATTTTTTTATGGTTGCATTTTATTTGAGCAAATCCAAAGAGACGTAAGTAAAGCCCAGGAGCAGCAAGTAGGCATAATGGGACTACATCAAGAGAACCAATATTTACTGTCACTTGGATGTAACAGCACTACTGTATCACAGACACAAACCTCTTCAAAGTGAACCCGAAGCTACTGGTTTCCAAAGGAGCTACAGAGACTCGGTTCACTGAGCCAGTTCAGCCTTTGGTAGCAGATCAGGGCAGGGAAAAAAAAGCAGTCAAGTATTGACTGTTTCATTAATGCGCTGCTCCTGCAGCACAGGAAGAAATGCTTTGTGAACTGAACTTACTGCTGCCTATCTGTACATCTGCTGTGTGGCTTTGTTCTGAAAAATCACTGCAAAAAATGGCACTGCCTTGCACTCCTGGCTACACACGCATGGAGCTGTAAAAGGGCATAGTGTAGAATTTGCCTTTCAAGTCCCAGGCACCTAGGACGGGATGCATTGCTAGTTTCCGCTCCTCCCAAAGCATCAGTTTCTTCAGGGAAGCTGGATTGCACAGGATCCCTGAATTCCTCAAGACCTGGAGTTTAGGAGGTAGATTGGTCTGCAGAATCCCCTCTGCAATGGCAAGAGACATTAAGAGAACCCACTTTAATATATAGTCCTCAGACTGGCTGGATGGCAAGGACAGTTGGGAAAAAATAATGATTTACACGCAAAGTGAGCACATGCAACCTGCAGTCTTTGTGACTGGGTCCATACAATAGGACTCTATTGCGATAGTGTACCCTGCAATGCCATTTTTGCAGGTACTTCTAAGAGAGGGGTTGCATTTAAAGTCCATGTTGAGGCAAGTAGAGGTGAAATAGCTTCTCATTCCTCAGCAGCCTGTAGCAAATTGGTGGTGGTTTGGTTTCATGGCTTGGGGAGGAGCAGATGAAGGCAGAGAACAGCACTCCGGCAACGTGTGCTGTGTTCAGACCACCTACAACAGGAGCCTCGCTTACTTGCCGTGACTGTTATGGCAACTTAGTTCAATAAAGCCGTGAGCACACCAGACGCCTACTAGCCAGGTCTGCTAGATTTTGGCTCCCTGAGCAGACAGTGGATAGAAGCAGTCACTATGCCTAAGTTAGGCACTTGTAGTAGGAAGGTTCAGCGAAGCCCCATGTGCTTCTGCCTCATCTGCAGGACTACGCTGCTTTTTACTCAGGCAGGCTATGTAATGTTGCCAGAAACTGATTAACATCTGAATCACGTCGTCCTCTGTGTGGCAGATATAAATAGGTTGCAGTAGAGGTGGGCTATGTCCGCGACTGCTCGTCTCCTTAGGGAATGGTCTCATCTACGTGCACAAATGTAGGGAAGCCTGAGTCTACTCAAGAAAAGCTTTCAAGATGTTCCCCTTTGCGATGAGGAGTTATCCTGCTGATCCTGTGCTGTGGAATTGCCCTTATGGGTCCTTGTCTCGGAGGCTTGACTGCTGGCAGACTGCAACATTGCTCTCCACCCATTCGACCCACACATGGTTGGACAGCTGAAGAACTAGCGAAACTGCACCAGCTGAAATTCACTTTCAGTTTATTATCTATGTAGTGTCACTATAAAGGTCTGAGCTAATCTTAGCTGCATAATGGGCTGGTAGAAAGTATTCCATTTGTTATACAAATAAATATTTGCTTCAAATGTGGTTTCCCAAAGTAGGGTCACCTTGCACGCATCTGCTTCCAAAAATGCATCTGCTTTACAACAAGGTAGTAATTATCCTTTCCTCAAGGGGGTTCAGTTTGAACCTACTATGTGTACTAGACTGCTGGCGAAGTTTTTAATTTTGGTTTATGGTGTTTGTAGTTTTTGGAGGCACAGGATCAAACGTTTGAAACACAGTGTTCATCTGATACTACTTACCAACCCCAAATACAGGTAGGGTTTGCTTGGCGGGCTTTTTTCTTCTTCAAGAACAGTTCTTTTCTCCTGTACATTTATTTTTCTGAAAACATCATTCAGTGGAGTGGATAGATGCAGAAAGCAAGTAGCTTCATTTTACTGGTAAAATACCTTGGTGGAGTAACACAATAGCATTATCATCCTTCTTTTTTACTGGTTCTTCTTTTAATCTGTATGTCATAATAATGTCATTAGAGGGTGACTTCATCTTTTTAGCAGGCTATTTCTGCAGTACTTAATGTCTGTTTGATCTTTCATTCAGATATCTATTACCATACGTATCTATTATAAGTTGAAAAGGTTTTTAGTCTGACATAACATTGGAGGGGAAGAAATGTCAGCTTCATTAAACCTCACAGTTCTGAGACTGGAGGTAAATTAATTAATCAGCACATTTTTGAAGAAATACACTGAAAAAATCTTATGAAAATACATAATTTGTCTTTATTTATTTTCCCTCCTCTCTTTAAAAAACCTTATAACGCACTTTGCTCTGCTTTCTCTGGAAAGGGGGCAAGGAGTGAAACAGTGTCTTGAATTAAGACATAAGGCAATGCCTGAGCCCAATTCCTACTGGGCTGAGCAGCTCAGCGAGCTCAGAGCTGTGAACAAGAGGGAGGAGGAGGAGGCTGGGGAGTGACACGGTCTTTAGTCTCTCACACGGCATAGCCCTATATTGCAGCGGGCAATTTGAAGGGTGCACCCACAGCTACCCGTTCCAAGACAACACCATTCTGCCATCATAAACTTAGGGGGAGATGGGGGTGTTAAGGCAGCAGAATACCGCGTGAAGTCCCGGGGCCATCAAAATCAATAAGAAGACTTCAGGTTTTTTCACTCTTGATCCATAATGTTGGGCTGACGTGTAATTCAGGTGAATTATGTTCTGATTCAGCAACGGGCATAAGTGCTATCCCAACTTCCAGCACACAAACCATCTCAGGGAAGCAGATAGGATGCCAGTATGGGTGATGCCTGTATTTATGTGGCTTGCTGAACTAGGACTGCGAGAACACAGAGACAGTGATGACTTTTCTCCCAGGGTTTGTGGCTGTCTTCATCTGTCTAACAATTCTCAGCAGCGGCACCAAGGCTGACAGTCTGGGCATCAAACAGCACAAAACTGAAGTCCTTTTGAAGCAGAGAAGTGCAGAATACATATGGAAAGGCAAGGGGAGGAGGGGAGTTCAGGGGGCTGAATGCTCAAAGGCATTAGCGCGCACTGGCTACGAGCTCTTATGAAAATTAATAGTTGATGCCTCCATTTTAGATTTTGCTCCTTTGAGGGACCTGGCAGGCGAGTGTAAGGGTGCAGAGGCTATGCTTTAGATGTGAATCACCACACAGACATTACATAGTATACAAGGGTATGTTTGCAGGTGCCCTGCTGTAACTCCCTGTATAACACTAGCACTGCTTTTTCATTCAGCTTTCAGAGGCATGTGCAGTTGTGTCTTGGTTGTATTGGCTGAAAGAATGATCCTGTGTGTTTTAGCTGAATCTTCTTTGCTACAATCCATAACAGATGCCATTGGTGTTTTTGTTACTATCGCTACTTGATGGCTTTCTGCAACCGCACTTCACATTCCTGAAGCTGAAAGTTTTGTTCTCTTGGCCACCAAGAAACACTACACTCTTATTTTGGAGTCTCCCTGCATTCCAAGATAGCACTGGTAACAGAGGACACGCAAGGGTCAACAGCTCCTCGGCCATCAGCACAACCTCATTCAGTGCAGCAAAGAGGTTTTCAGACTCTGGAAATGCCCTACAGAGCTTTTCCTTCTGTGGCCCAACACAGCTGTCATTTGCTCCTTGTTCCCAGGCAACCCAGGGAGACATAGACAGCTGTCATCAAATATTCTCCACCCAAACTTGTCCTTTCTTGGCACGGAAAACCCTCACTAAGCTCACTTGGGATCCTGAAGTCACACTGGGCACCTTTGATTTTGTGATTGGTAATGGCATGTTTGTGCCACTGTTAGTCTAAGGAAAAGCAGACAGGAAGCCTGAAGTACAGTACGTAATGACATTTGCCCTAAATTGTTCCAGAAATATCTTACCCTCTGGAGCAACTGGGAAAATGAAGGTGAGAACTTTTAGCAATATACACCTTAAGCTGTGTGAAATTCTGCCCTGGATTTTGTTTATATTGACTCGTCAAATGACATTCACAGTTGTAACTGAGGTCTGTACTTGGCCATGAATAATTGTCATGATTTGGGGACAATGATATAAACAATACTGAGATTTACGTGCAAAAGGAGAGATCAAGGTGTTTTGACAAGATATTTTAACTCCTGTAACATTTTTATCTCGTTAGGTCTGAGATGTGAAGTGCAAATAGTTGACATACACTTGGTTTGAGGAGTTGTCACCAACTTTCAGGCATTTTTTTCCCAAGTGTTGAACTTTTACAAGCACCCTTTGAAGGTACTCTTTTGTCCAAGCACACAAACATGGTAATCTCAGATGGAATGACCATGACAGTGATTACATCTCTCCTTACCCATTTCCATCACTAGAAATCAAAGATCTCTTTTCCAAGTTACCCATAGCTATACTCTGTTACTGTTTCCCCACAGAGAAATGGAATAGGTAATTTTTTGGTTCCTTTCCAACCTTATTGCTGTATGGTTTTTTGTACCAGTAACTTTTTTGCTTTCTCTGTTAATTGCTACTCTAAGAGAATTAAGTTACTCTATGAGAAACAATCAGAGGGTTCTTGTACGTACCTGACATTTTGTAAAATAATGACTATAAATGCATTTTCTGGAATCAACTTTTCTCAGTTGTTGCTAGTTTCCAACAGGTGTTCATTTTAAACAAAGGAAGACTTGAAAAACCCTGTATTTGTTTAGAACAGCAGCTCTCAGTATGTGGTAAACTCAGACAATCTGGTTTAACACTCCAAAAGTCACCAGTTTTAATATCTGTGTCTGTCCTGGTTTCTATAGGAAGGTGTCTGTTCCCACAGCAGTGCCAGTAGGTCCTCACAATATTGATGTGACATGTAGCAGAAGGAGACTTTCCACTATTGTAGATACCTCTTCAGGCAACATAATCTATGGTGATAACATCTCTCTCCTGTTAGTGTCCACATGGAAGATATTTTTTTCCAGCCTAATTTTGGCTGCTGCTGATGTGAATTTTTCATACTGAAGCCAATATAGCTGTTCTGGAAGAACACTGTTAGCCAGGCAAAGCCTCTATAAATCAGAACGTGCCGAGCCCGCGTTAGCTGAGCATCTGGATGGGGAGGCAGGAGATGCCTTTGGGAGTTGCTCTGCCTCTTTGCAAGGCAGCCAGGAAGCTAAAAGGGAAACTGGTCCGTGGAACCAGACTCTTGCCACATTTTTGCTCCTGGTGGGGCTGGCAAAGGGTCCAGGCTGGATCCACGGTGGGCAGAGTAGTGACAGACAGAGGTAGTGAGTCCTCGGGAGGGGAAACGTATGAGAACACAAGGCAGAAACCCGAGAACAGCCATACTCATGTACGCGTCTGTAAATAACCGGTATTTTTGTTAGGTTTTCCTAAAATATAGTATGCACAAGCCACATGGGTTGTAGTGCTGGCACCAGTCTAGGAACAAGAGGGAGCCCTGATTTCAAAGTGAGTGGCCCAGTGAAGCCCTTTGGTCTAGGGTCAATCCCTAACCTTTGTCTCTCATTAAAATATCGTTCAAGTGCTAAAAACGTTCTTCCCACTGGTTATATCATTATGAATGTTTACCCTGCCAGTACCTGGAAAAAATTGCTCTCTGAGGTAGAGCCAAATACCATTACTAGATCTGCAAAAGATTTGACAGTGAAATTAATTAGTTAATCTTTGTAAAGTGCTTTGAAGATGAAGAGCTCACTATGAGTTTTAGGTAATGTTATTATAGGTTAGTGAGTCATTTTGTAAATCTAAGGCAGAGGGGTCTCTTTTACAGCATCTTATAGCGTGGCCTTCCCTGTGTCTGTGTGGCTGGCCGGTCTTGTCCTGCCTTCTCCCGTGCCCTTCCCTCTGCCTGCACTCCTGTGCTGCCCGTGGTCCTCTGGTGCAAGCTCTGTGGGTCAGGGACCGGGCTCTTCTAGGGGCAGATTGGCTTTGGGCAGTGAGAATCTGCTGCTAAACATTGCTTTCAGCAAGTTTAACTCCTTGCCACCGCTGCCCCCCTTTCCTGGGAAGTTTGCCATCCGAGCCTGTTTTGGCAGGCGGCTACTTCTCCTCTGCCTGAACAGACTCGGACCCCGACGTCCCCAGTCTCCCGCAAAAGGGAGGCCCAATCCGCTCTGGCTGGCTGCCCCGGGCCCCACCTGGATGCTCTCTGATCTGCCTGTGGAGCTCATGGTTGGTATTATGTCAGGGACTTTCCTTCTCCTCCGTGTTTGTGCAGAAGGCAGCACACTGGTTCCCCACCAGACTCTGAGATACTGCTGTAACGCAGGTAATAAATAATAACAACCTTTAAACCTCTAGTGCAAATTACAGCCTCATGCAACACCTACGTAATTTTGTATATTAGCACAGTATCTACCTTGGGAGAACTGTGTTCAGATAAGAGAATACACAATAATAATCCTTCCGTCTGAAATCAAATGGAATTGTCTAAATGCCTACAGCTCCTTTTCTGCCACCATGTTTTCAAAGAACAGAAGGAACACAGAAGGGAAGCGAGGATGTGAGATAAATAACCGAAGACAAAAGAAATCGAAAAACGAACACGAAAGCATAATAATGATGTAATTTCTCTCCTATAATACACAAAAATTCTTCTTATGTCTGCGTCCCCCTTGCATCTAGCGCTCCATGATTACACTGGGGGAGATGAGCCCTCTCCCAGTGTTTATAATCTGAGGTTCCAATCTTGCAAACATTTACATGCATGGTTAACTTTATGCACACAATTAGTGCAATTGAAGTCATGCCACTTGCAAGACAAGATGCAACAAGTGAGTGTATCAAACACTAGGTGGGAAGAGGGCGGCAGACAGATGAAGGGTAGTAATGATAAGATCATGTGGTTACCTGGGCTAACTCTGCACGCTCAATGACTCCAAATGCCTTTTTTATTTTTGAATCATCACTTTAAAAAGATTTCCCTGTCACTCTATAACTGCTTGTTGTGACTCAGAAAATGCTGGGCTTAGTCATCTTCATATAGTATGTAATTAGTGGACTTTTTAATTTTCCCCTCATAGAAACGATATCTCTCCACCACTAACTAACCCTACTTTAAAAATAAGGAAAAAAAATGACCCCAAGCCTTTCTTTTTTACTTTACTACTTGCCTTCTCTCTGTTTGTGTATTAACCTCCCCCTCTAGATACCTTCTCCAAATTAGTATCTTCTAGTTTCCTGAGGCTTTTCTTATCTTTGTTGCTGCTGTCCAAGAGTCAAGATCTGAGGAACAGGAAGGCAGACGTCTCATTGACCAAATATAGCAGACACTCCTTACATTCAGGGCTCTGGGGTTGTAAACCACACGAGGGCTGCTCCTAACAACATCCTGGCCTTGATCTGTCCCTCCTGGCTCTTACCAATCAATACAACGTGGGAAAGCAGACCATGGCGTCTGGCAGTGCTGAAATTACTGGGGCATCTGGACCAGCCAGGAAGGGAAAAACAGTATTTTTCAAGGACCACCTTGCTCTCACGTTTCCTAGCTCTCTGGGGAGATGGGACAACCCCTTTCATAGCTAAATCTCTCCTTCTCAGGA
Source organism: Chionis minor (assembly GCA_013398295.1). Lineage (NCBI taxonomy): Eukaryota > Metazoa > Chordata > Aves > Charadriiformes > Chionidae > Chionis > Chionis minor. The sequence continues at coordinate 64,128 of VZSF01004751.1, forward strand.
GATCTTCTAAAGAGGGTGTTGCCCCATAGACCACTGTGGGAGGCTTTGCAAAGTTAGAATTGGAAAAGTCACCCTGTGCCACTCCACGCACACTGTCAGATACTCCAGGCACATTTGTGGAGTGGGGAAGCTGTTCGAAGTTGGAGGGACTTGGGAAGACAATTTAGTTTACACGTAACATTGTTATCACATAAATTAGAATAATTATCACATTTGTGTTGTATTTTCATGATATTTGCTTCACTTAAATTGTTGTTATAAAATAATTTTATGAGTTATGTTGCTATACTCTGCGGCGATGTAAGGGAGTTTTCTGAACTCAATGGTGAGGCCATGTGATTTAATTGCCACACTATTTGTTAATTAGTCTGGGTGAAAATGCCAGCACCTGAGTGTGTTTGGAGAGTGGGCGGTGAGAATGTAGCTTTGTGTGAAGTAGTTCCAAATGCCAGAGAGCTTGAATTTGTGGTTCTGATTCTTGATGTTCTGACTACTTTAGCTCTACCAGCCAAATAGGTAGCATTTAAAGTTTTCACAGGCAGAACTCTTCTCATGTATCTCATGCATCTGAGTGGAGGAATGTTGATCCGATTCATTACTGGATCACATCTTGCATAGTGCAAGTGGGTTTGGATCACTCAGACCAAGAGAGGCAGCATTTTATGCCATGTTGCAAGGGCTTAAATGACTCAAAACAGGGAGGGCACAACTGGCCCCCTCAGTGTCTAGCTGATGTTATAGTAGAGCAATTTGCTTGCTATACTATAAGGCAGATCTACCAGATGGCAAAGACAGTGTCACTCACGCATAGTTTGTATTAGATATGGGTAATGATGTATAATAACACAGCCTTTTTAGCACTGTTAACGAAGCTTCTGATGGGGCCCAAGGAGCTACAGGTCATTTCCCAGCCATTGGATCTGGTTGTAAGAAGGCTGTCAGTCTTCTCAGTGTTAATATGCGCAGGCCTCGAGCTGCAAGTTATGTTTTGCGTTATTGTGTGTTATTTCTGGGCTAGCAAGTTTAAAGTTCAAACATCAGATGAGTTTTGTATTTCAGGGTGCAGTAAGGGGACGCCACGCTCTCATGTTCTTTCTGATGTTACAAAGCCAACTATGGCAATCTGTGAGCTGGCAAGAGTCATCCACAGCTTTTAAACAGCACGGATGAGAAAGTAGCCATGCTTCTGTCATGTTTTGGAAATACAGGATAAAGCACTCCCTACATAATACATGTTTTGATGACTTCAAGGCTTAAGGAAGACAAACGGATCTAGAAAGGATCCCTTTGCTGCATCATAACAGATGAAGCAACAGCCTGGCAGGAGACTAACTGGAGAGAAAGGAAGTAACTAACCGAGTGATGGACTCACGGCTTCTTCGGTGCAGTCCGAGGCTGCAGGAAAGATCGATTGGCTCAGTGCAAGACAAGGAAAAAGTCCTGCTCTCCAGCAGTCCCTGCCGACCTGAGACCCAACTGGTTACACATAGAGATTAATCACACAAGGAATGCGCGTTTATACACTCGGGGTTAGCTGGTTTAGTTTTCCTGAGTTACTATTTTCAGACCAACAACCCACCATAAAGGTGTGTCAGAAAGGCAGAGCTAAAAAACAATCTCTAAAATACACTAATTACAGCAATTTTCTTATATCCACACAAATGGTCTTCCTTTTAGCAAGTGGGTAAACCCTGTGTCTACATCGTCATTGTCCTCAGCTGATGTTGACCATTGATGGCAACAGCAAAGATGACATAAAAGCGAGTTACTTGCATTAGCAGGTGGGAAAACTGCTGAGTTCTGCGCTACCCTAAAGGTAATTATTTCACTGCCATTTCAGAGCAGAGACTGATTATATGAGAGGGAAACTGCAAGTCACCTGTGCTTAATATCTAAGTTCACATTAATTTACACACAGGGGGCTAAACCGTGCCCTCATTTATATGCACGCTGCCCTGCAGTGATTATGCAAGAGGAACTGAGTGCAGAATTTGATCTAGTGTGATTTCAAAAATAGCACCATGAAGTAAAGTTGGTATAAATGTGGAGGAAGTAAATCCACAGAATAACATAACCTAGAGTGCAAAACAGCAAGTTTGGGTGATGATGTTATCAATGAAAACTCAGCACCTGGATGGGGTCCCTGCCCAAAGAGCAAACTCACCCAAACATGCTCTAGTCCATCACGTGTATGCAAAGCCACCAGCAGCGAGGAAAGGCAGGATGCTCCTGGTCATTCAGAGTCCTCGTGGGCTAAGGAGTAGAAAAGGAGGGGAGAGAATAGGCTGTTTAATCACCCTGCAGATAAGATAATTGTGTCTCAAATTCAGAAGTGTAAGGCAAAAATTCACTACATGCATGAAACTAAAACTGTTTTATTTCAGGAAATCTGGCAGAGTGTTTCAGCAGCTTCCTGTGGCTTAGCTGCTATGACACAGTAGGAATAACCTTTCTTCTCTCTGGGTCTTAGGAAGTATTATGTTTCATCCTTGCTGAGTGACCTGCATTGCGCAGGTCAGATGTAAAAATTATCCAAGACTCAATTCTCTTGCTCCTCAGCGTGTTGAGGCTTCACTAGAAAGAGCGGCTGGCGCAGGGTGTACCTGGCACGCAGTGCTCATTCCCCTTCCCTGTTTACAGGGCTGTCCACGTCCCCCTCTGTGCTCCCTGGCCAAGATGAAAGCCAGACTCAATACCTTTGGAAAGGGGATCCCTTCCCTTCAGGAAAAGGGTTCCATTCCTAATGGTGACACTTGCTCCTCCTTTGGTCTAGGAGTCCATGCCAGCAAGGGCAGCAATTGTTAGGGATGGCAGCACCTAGAAAAGCTCAGGTGGCTGTAAAACATCAACATTAACCTCAGCATTAAATTTTTCTATTTGTGTGTTGTATTTCCCTTATGTCTCCATGTAAAACAAGGACATGGAGTTGCTGTTCTGGGCTCATGGTGAGGGTTTGAGTTGCATATCCAACACTGTGATGCCATCACAACAGCAAGTGACGGTGCTTCATAGAGTATTTCTTCTGGGTACTGTGCTCAGACAACACTTCTGCTATCGTGTGCTACATCATTTCCTGTTTGGAAATACTCTGATGGTGGAGTAATACTTCTTTTCCAATCTTTCCTTATTCCCTGGTGCATAATTAGTTTTTATAGGGACATAATAACACAGTAGCTTATACATAATTATAATGTGCAAAGTTTGTAAAATTAAAAAAAAATCCTTTAAAATAAGTTGAGAAAGCAGCAGAACATTCAGACAATCTTGCATGTTGCCCAAGGGACTTTCTTGAAATCCAGCAGCAGCCATGAGAAGGTTGAAGTTGGACATTTCCTACGCAGTGTAAAACTGAGTGTATCAGTGTAAAACCACAGAGGGGGAGCTTTGCTGGCTTTCAGGTTCAGGACTTGTCCTTAAAACTGTGTGTCATGAACCATATAGTTGCACGTACACTTACTAACCAGGCAACAGATTTTACAGAGATCACAGTGTGTTTTTCCTCAATAGAGCTCACAAATGGCCTAAGAAATAGTAGCTGCAATTCTGCAAAGAGTGAAACACATGGGGAAAATGAAATTATTTAATTGAAGATTCAGAAGAAAGATGCTGCAGAGTCGAGGGGTTTTGCCAGCATCCCTTCTGGTATTTGGAAAAACAACTGATTTTTTTTTTTTTTTAAATTTTCAATTGACTTATAATTTAGATTTTTTTTTTGGTTGGTAGCACCTAAAAATCAGAGACATTGAAACTAAACATTTTCATTACATTACAATGTTTCCGGTGATCTGATCATATTTTTCTTACTGAGAAAGGGGATTTCAAAAACCCCAAATTCATTTCAAACTGGACTGTCATCCTCAAGCAGCACAAGTATTTATTCCCTCAATGCCTCTGTGATGTAGCTGTGGTTGTCAATTGATTGTAATTCCTGTTTTTCCATGGAGATTTCGGGTCAGATGCCTGAAGATATTTAACACTTAATCACACAGATGGGTGTTTGCAGGACTTCTTTAAAAACTCCTGAGATACCTCGTTCTTGACGAGCTGCATGGGAGTTGAGCATCTAGAAACGTCTGAGAATCCCTCTGCCTGTTTACACCGGAAGGACCCTGAGGCATTTAAAGATCTGGCCCTATGGATGGATTCCTCACACCTAACACTAGCCACCAAAATGACACGAGTCTAAACCTCTCGCTCACGTCCCAAAAGGGATCTCGGCCCCATCAGAGGGCAAAGCAGCCTACCTGCGAAAGGCACCCGGCTCAGGATATGGTCCCTCATTTCTTGGAGGTTTCTGACCCTTTCCACCGACCCCAGGGTCAGCTGAGATCCACGGCTTAGAGGAGATGCTTAACTTATAGACACCTAATTTATGGGAGATTAATCCAACACTAGGGTGAGGTATGGTACTGGATTTATCCGTGCAATACTGTTATAGACACATGTAACTAGTAGCTAGCACTGCCTGCATCTGTATTTGAGGCACTTTTAAAGTCAAATCTTAAGGGTTAGAAGCCAAATTCACTGACTTTTATTCTTCTCCCTGACCTTGATACAGCTGAAACCTGTACAAGAGATACACGGTGCTAAAAACAAAAACTCCCAGTCAAGACAAAACTCCTAGGTGCTGCAGGTTTTGCATAAGATCACTATGGGAGCTTCAGGCAGGTAAACAAGTCACAAGGTAGCTTAGGTGTGTAAAATTACTGTGGATCTCTTGAATTAAGTCCAACTCATCTCCTTTTTATATCAACATAGGGCCCCATAGGCCCAGGGCTGTGCTTATGCTTTTCCAGCATAAGCATTTTTCTGTGCGCAAAAGCTCTGTCTGACCAGGATGATACAGATATAATTTCTAAAGCTTTGTGAGATGCCCGCGTTAAACGCGGTGCATAAACGCAAACGGTACTATTTAAGCTGCAGCACTACTAAAAGCGGTACTTCGATGGCACCCAAATACAGATTTGATAATTATTTGATATGATGGATCAGTTAACAATTGTCTTGGGAGTAGCCAACAGCCTAAATTTGCTGCACCCCGGTCTGCACATTTGGGGCTAGCTCTCCTCCTCACCTTTCCTGGAATGCCAGCTATGATGAGCAAGCTATTTTCAGTTTCTTATTAGGAAGCTTCCTTTGGACCAGTTCCTACGCTACTTAGCATTTTGCCTGAGTAGCAAATTCAGGATCTGGCCCTACGAAACCTGTTTTCTTGGCAATTTGAGCCAATTCCTTATTAGCGCAGTTACCTCTAGTAATCTGCTGTGTGCTGTCTGCAGTGGCCTGTGGAGGCACCTCTGTGAAGATGGAGTTGTTGTGACACTTGTCTCATGAAAGAGCCTCTCCAGTTCTTCACTTTGAAGGTCCACTAAAAGGTGTGTCTATGATGACACATCTGTTCTGGTATTTTTTATTTTTTTTTCTTCTTTCTCATATAAAAAGTACCGTGATAAGTTCTTGTCGCTGTGCCAGGACGTCACTCGATACATGTAGAGGAGAAACAGTTTAAAGCTACTTGACTAACAGCTTCCTCTGTCAAATATGACATTAGAGTTATGATTGTCTCTTTTTTATCTCTTCACTTTGATGACAGGCTTATCTGAGGTAGTGAGACAAAGAGCGGAGTTGATTCAGCCTACCATGCTGTGCAGGTGAGAGTTTTGAGATCAAGTACAGCTGTTCGAAGGGCAAGTCCTAGTGCTGAATGACAGCTGCTTTCATCAGGAGCATGGCTTGCTTTTTCTTTCTTTCTCTTTCTTTTTTTCTTTTTTCTTTTTTTCTTTTTTTTTTTTTTTTTTTTTTTGACAATGCCAAGAAATTCGACTGAGGCTTAAGGAATGTACAAGCTTAAATATCAAAATGTGACTGCTTGTGTAATAATGTCAGCCTGAGCTACTGGCTGCTTTTGATATTCTTAGATCAGATCAGATGCTCCTGTTAGAAAATCAAAAGTGTTATTGCTGATTCTGGTCAGAAGGAGTGAATCTGGTTGCCGAACCCATGTGTGTGGATCTGACAGCGCAATGTATCACACCCACTGTAATACTGCACGGAATATTAACGTTTCTGATTTGTTGCTAGAAAAGAGCTGCAGATTGCTCAGTGCTGTGCTTTTTAATCAGTGTTTGCCAAGACCACGCTTTTCACCATTTTTTGCAGAGCAGCGTGATATTCTTTCCTGCTCTCCTTCCCTTCCCCCATCACTTACTGCCTCTCTACCCCACCTCTCAAAAGCAATTGTTAATGATTTGATAAGTTCATTAGCCCACTCTCCAAAAGCCCTCAGATAGTGCACGCTACTGGGACATTTGATGCGTGGCTATTTTGAATTTCCCAGAACACTCACATATGCAGATGTAGCATGAGGTTTTGCAAAAGTAGTGCTCAGCCTTTATTGCATGAACAAAATCTCCCATGTAAGCAAGCAAAGAGGTATGTGCTTATCCAGCTATTTATCTATGCCTGCAGGTATTTGAAGTGTGTGAAGGAGGGCAGGGTTTGTACATGCACTGGTTGGAGTATACATACATGTTATTAAAAGATGAATATACCTAGGGCTCTCTCTCACTCACTCTGCTTACCCAGGAGAGGATATATTTTTTTTTTTAAACTTCAGATCTTCTTGCATTCCCTGAACAGCACAACCTGACTTCTTCCTTAGTCTTTTCTTTCTAGTTGTCTGCTGTGTCTCAAATATAATATCTTACAGAACTGGCAGGCACATGATCACATTCTTTCTGTTTACCATTTCCTCTTACTTTTCCTCAAAGACCATTCAGGCAATCTAACTTCCTGGAATTGAGGGATCCTGGCCATGTGATGCTGGAAAGTCTTGAGGATAAAGACACTACATTTTTCTGTAATAAACATGTCAGACAGGTCTCTGTAGAAGTGCTTCTCCAGTATGATTTTCTCACCAGCAGGAGACACTGCTTTTTCTGCCATGAAACACCTAAGAGTATAGGAGTTTATCTTAGGTGAAAACAACCATTCCTATCAGCCAGTAAATACCCTGGAAATAAGAAAAGTATTTGTAGCCACGGTGATATTCCAGTATATAATACTTTTGCAGTTATTGATTGATAGTCACTGAAACCTAGAGAGAGTAGGTTCTATTAATACCAAATCTACCTATTAATATCCATTAATATTAAAACAGGACTGAAAAAATCATGTGAAGAAGCCCAGCAAATTCAGAGGGTTTGGACATACTGTAGCCATGTCTAGTATTTGTACAAATGTCCTTTGAGCGAGAAGGAAAGAAAAAATGCTGACAATTCTCTGCTTCCATATATGCATTATAATGTTATTATGGACCAGTTAGATTTTAACAAACCTATGGACTGATATGCTTGAGGAAGAGAGCTCTAGCTGTGAAACTATTTGTGTGTGTTACACGCTCTTACCCAGATCCCACCCTTCAAGTCATGTAAGGGGGAGCCCTGTACTCCGTGGGATTCTGTCCTCAATTTGAAGGCTACTGGTGCCATATGCCATAACCTTCACCTCATGCAAGGCCACCAAGTATAAAAGGGTATAAGGAAAGAGAAGCATGTGATTCATTTTAAAACTCCTTGGAACAAGAGCACCTGGCTAATTTAATTTTATTTTAAATGGGAACCCAAGAGAGCATCCACTACTGCAGCGTGGCAGACTTGCAAGGTGGTTAGGTGTCCAGAGCTGCAGATAACCAGCTCGACATCATTAAAGTTCCATTCAAATTTGAGGTATTTAGCACCTAGAGGCCTCAATAGGCCTCTATTTGCCCCTCTCCATATCTAAATATCTCAAAAAATCTGGCCCTTTCTCCCTTCTTCCAACAGAGACTTCCAAGATGTTATCCTTTCATTATTAGGGCCAGAGTGGTAGCTAATTGCTATTGAGAAGCTTTTCACCGTGGCCAAACCAACAATAACAAGCAATAAAAATCTAATAATCAAAGCAATCAACTCTGTACTGAATAATTCTTCTGAGAGCACAGTGCAAATAGCACAATTCTGGGCATACTAAAGAGAGTGAAAGATTAAAAACCTAAATGAACACAGAAAATGTCTGTCACGTCAGATACATCAACTCTGTCAGTCCAATACATACACTTAATTAAAATGGTTCAACCATCTGTCCAAGAGGGTGCATGGGAAAACTTTAATTGATCGTCTCAGTTTTTCTGAGCTATCAGGAAATAGGGCTAAAGCTAGCTCTCCTGGAATGGATTTAAGAATTATAAAACTGACAGTCGGGGAATTTTCTGCTTTAGCTATTTTAAGCCTCTTGTTTCTCCCCACAACTTTGATAGAATTGGGTGAGTCAAAAATATAGGAGCATCTTAAGTACCGAGAAGGCAGGTGAATCACGTCCCTCGGTGACGGCCAGGCCTGGCACCCCAGGGGTGATTTGCTGTGAAGAAGGGTAGGTGTTTTCCTGCCTTCCCTGGAGGATACTCCGGAGGAGCAAAGGCAGCTTTCATTTTCCACTGGGGCTCTCCAGGAGCTCAGTGAATGGAAACAGCTGAGGGAACATGGAGAATCCCACAGTGCCTTAATCGCCTCATCCGCTTCTGGATCCCGTCTTTGCTCTGTAAAAAGATGCAAAGTCAGAGTTATGTTCAGCTGGGTGTAGCCACCTCACCTAGAGCCATGCCTAACGTTGGGGCTCCTGGGATGAGATTCAGGTGCCTAAAAGGTATCTAGTCTAAGCTGGTCACCTTATGACATCAGTGAGAAAAAGACCCCTCTAGCAGGTAGTTATAACTGTTTTCTACAGGTGTCTGTCCTCATAAAGCCAGTGGGAAGAGGCTGGTGCTGGCGAAGGCTTCCAAAGAGACATCCAGTCCATATAATTGTTTGCCTTAAAAGACAAGTTGTAATCAACCACTGAAAGCAAGAGGCCTTCGTCCACGCCAAGCTTCATAATCACTGGTTTCCCCAGCCCAGACTCCTCCTGCTTGTTTTCTCCCAAATTCAGTCTCGGATTTACAATGTAAGGTGTGTTGTTTATCTCCTCCCTTGCAACCTCCATTGCCCTCTGCCATTTACCTCCAAAAGATCAGGTTCTTCTAGCAGCCATCCTCCCGGAAATGTCCTATAGGATAATCTGACCAGCTCCAGGGGGAAAAGTGTTATAGATTCTTCATATGGAAAACATTTGTACGAGAAAAAAACCCAAAAAAACACAAAAAAACCCAAGACCAAACAGTGGATATTCTCTGTTGCTTCTAGAAGAATGTTTGCCAGGTGGCCCAGGTCTCTCCAGTCCATACTGTATTGCCACTCACCAGCCTCTGAAATAACAACTTTCTCTGATGAGGGCGAGGAAAAGCCTCCGTAGAGCAATCATTCAAGCAGGAATAGCTGACAGTAGGAGCAATCCCTTTTGTAATCACCCCCTTAGGCCCTTCAAACCCAGGATGGTGAGAGCTCAAACCCTTATCCAGGGCCCTCTCGCCAACCTCTGTGCTGTTATCATGGCTGCCTACTCTCACCAAGACACACCGGCTCCAGCGGTATTTTATATTCCTTGTTGTGGGAAGAGGCTTATGCCTAACCATTGCTAACAGCTAGAGGAGACGGCCGAGCAAGTTGAGCGGTGGTAGGAGCAAAACGAGCACTCCTGCAGCCTGCTCAGTAGCCTCAGGAAATAGCACGGTTGGGGCACACCCTGCTCCAGCAGCAGGGTGGGTGGGAATTGAGCTTCAGAAGTCTGTCTCTACCCCTGTAGACCACTAGCAATCTCCCAGTCCATTCAGGTGTTTGCAAAAGGGACAGACCCCAGGAGTCTTTTGTTCGTGTCGATGGACTGGAGGCAGCCGCAGCAGCTGGTTAACACGTGCATGCATCGGTCTGCGGGTGGGAGATGTACGCAACGGCATTGCCATAGGCAGCTTCTGCAACTTGAAATACTTACCAGCACTTTCCCGAGTGGGAATTATGGGAATCCTGCTCTCTGCAGCTGTCTCATTCAGGACTTCAGGTCCATGAAGAAGTTCTTAAGTGTTGGATCTGTGTGCCCAGGGAGTTCAGGGACTGGCTCATGCCAGGTGACCAGCCACATGCTGAAAATAACCAGTGACCAAAGCATTTTCGGAGGCGTTCCTATGTTGCGTGTTACAGCAATGTTTTTAGAAGTTTATCCCAGTCTAGCTGCAGAACTTTTGCAAAAGTCTTGGGTGATAGCAGTCAGTGGGAATAGTCAGGTGGAAAGCTCGTGGGGAAGAAGGAAGGAAGACTCACAAACCAAGGGGTTACGCTGGGCTTGCTTCTCTAATGCTCGAAGTAATGTCTTCTGCTGTTACTGACCTGCCCTTGCTCCTGTCTCTAGCCTCCCCACCCATTCCCATCATCCACCCCTGTTCCTCCTCCCTCCCGAGCTGAGATCCCTGCCCTGAGTGCAGAACTCTGCCCCAAACTGTATGACTAATCCATCCCTAGTGTTGCTGTCAAATGAGGCCAAAGCTGTGAACGTGTCCTTTACCAGTGCCTATGTCCCATACCATCTACTCTATACCTTTCTCCTCTAGGACTTCACAAACAAATGCCACTGTTCTGTCCGCAGGCTGTCTCTGTGTGTGCTGTTCACTGCGCCAAAAGCCGAGATGTGCACGCACCCAGAGAGCAGGTTTAGGTGCAGATTAGACATTTTCTGTCTGTTTGACAAAGGGAAAATTCCACTCCTGAACATCAAACCCTGTGCCTGTAGCACTGTCCCACCAGCCCTCAGCGACAGCCCAGTTCCTCATGAAATGTTTTTTTCCTTGGTGGCCTTTTCCCAGTGGGGTCATACGATCTATTTGTGTTCACTGAGCTCTTATCTTCTAGCCACATCGAGCTTGATGTATTATTATCCTAAACTAATTTTCTCATCTAATTTCAGAAATATAATTGTATGATTTGTTTGGAAGCTCTTGTTTCCAGTGACAGTAGCTACTGCTTGCTTTAAATTACACTATGTTATGGTATCGCATTTTTCTGATAAAAAATAGATTGTCACCATCCTGGTCTTCTGGTGTAATGATTTAAGGTCTCTGGGTAAACTGGGGCGAGTTTACAAGAAGACATATCATCCTTAATATTTAAAATACACTTAAAGAAAATGACTAATTGTGTGGGAATAATGTCATCTGTATGTTTGCATTATAGCTCTATGATCAAAGACGGACTTCTAAGATATAATCTAAGCTCACTTAAATCCTAATGAGAAATTACATGGGAATGTAGGTATTTCAACAATCCACAGGAGTAGTTGAGCTCAATTATCCCAATGTCATAAGGGATTTGTTTGGATAATTGAGACTTCTGACCATTGAGACAATGTTCATTGTAACTAATAGACATGCAGGGATAAATCTCTATTTTGAGGAAGAGGGAATTGTGGACAGCTACGGCTTCGGATAATCAAGTTGCACTGTAAAGCCAGTTTGGATTCCCATGGATCCTTGTGGTTAATAAATAAGTAACAAGGCGGGCCTGGACTCCTCTGAGGGATTCGTCAATTGGTTCATAAACACGATCAAGTTAGTACAAAGATAAATGGCTCCACCTGTTACCCAGCCCTGCAAAATTTATCAACTTGAGATTAAAATCTCTTTGCCTATCCTTATGATGAAGTTCATAATTATGAAAAAATGTATCATATATTACTCGCAAGTCAAAACAAATACTATTCCTTAGATTAGTGGACCAGCACAATTACAGAAGTCTGCCTAATACTTTCTCCTTGAATTAATTAACAGGGCGCGAAAATGTACTGAATTCTTTGTAAGGGTGAAGTCTTTTTACACTTGGTAAAGACATTGTTATCTTTCTGGTTCTCTCTGAGCCAAAGTATGTACTGGGGCCAGCTGGACAAGATTCACTCCTTGCTCCCATGGTTTCAGAGTCATCCCAAGATAATAGAAAGCATGGAGATGGGAGCAGAGATATGGGCAAAGAGCTCACTGTGTTTCTATCTGAAGACTGTGAAAATAGGTCAAGTAGATTTGTTTGTCTGTTAATGAAGTCTGTAAGAGTTTTGCCATCTCTTCTTTAGGAGAAAGCTCTTCTTGTAACACCTAATAACATCTGACTAGCTGAGAGAATAAAGCAAGGGCTGAAATCTTTAAAAATATGTGTGATTGTGCATAATACTGCAATTTTTAAGAGCGTCTTAGGATTACAGCTCTCGCTGACTGTTAGTAAAGACTGTGTTCACAATTCACCTCAACATTCTGAAAACTCCATTCTAAATTATGATTTTAACATCCTTTATTAGTGTTGACAAGCCAACAACGAGAACAGAGCAAATCACCAAAAAATCAAGAACATCTTTCTGCCACTCTGTAAATCCATGGCACTCGCATATCTTGTGTACTGCATGAACTTCTGAAAACTTCTCTACAGTAATAAGGAGAGGAATAAGGATTGCTGGAGGAATGAAACAGCTTGCATACAAGCAGAGACAGAATAGACAAGGTTCCTTTAATTTGGACAAGAGAAGATAAAGAAAGGATATGATAAGAGATCTAAACATCCATGAACACTCTGAAGAACATAAAGAGGAAACGGTGATGATTCACTATTTTCATAATGGCAGCAGGTTCAAAATTAAAAAAGGAAGAATTTTTTTGCACAATAGAAAAGTTCTAACCTGTTGTTGCAGGATGTGGTGGAGCATGGAAACGCAGCGGCTTCAAAAATGCTAGAAAAAATTCCAAATTAGACAAAATGGAGAGTGGTAGTTATTAAAAATGGTGATCCACGTACAAATCTGGTTTATGGAGACCTCTATCTACTGATCACCAGAATCAGAGATCAGATGACATGATAGCATTATGATGTACTTTGTTTCTTGAGCACTTTCCTGAATATCCACTCCTGAGTGCTGTTGGAGGCAGCAGGATGCCCACACTAGTAAGCTAGACAGGCCAGGCCACAGGCAGAAGCATTGTCACGTTTAATTTGTCAGTTTAGTCCCTGGTATGGGTTTGACTTGTGAGAAATTTTTCCTACTAAGAGAACACACCAGGATAGTTTGGGTTGTACAGACCGGCAGTTATTCACAATAGGCTCTTTCAGTGTGGCCACCTGCTTTGAAGGTAAGACTCTGCCTTCATGGAAAGCAAACTGGTCAGTGCTAGTTGACCTCAGGGCCTAGAAATGGTCCCTATCCAAGTCAATTTCCTAGTGTAAATGTAGAACAGTATGATTGTCCTCACATGACTAACCACAACAGAAGATCTTGTAAAACAGTGTGAAGGAATACTCTGGACATGACCTTCTGAAGGTTTCTTTCATAAGCATGAATTTCAATGGGAAGTGGAAGACATCACTGAAGAGTCCAGATATTTTAATCTATAGACACGTGACCATAGAATCCCTAAGAAATGATCAGATATCAGGACATAAAATCCATGAAATGTGAGTGCCTCATGAAGAAGAAGGTAGCAAAGGGCTGTTTAGAACTTGCCCCACATTTTTTATGAAAAGTAGGTAACTAGATGAGTCCTGAACGCATCTTCTAAGTTCTCACCTAAATCAGTTTGAAATCACAACTGAAATCACAACTGATTGACATCTGGCTCCCTGGTATAAGGCTCAGAAATTACCAGGGGCAGCGTATGGCACAGCACTTGTGTCACCCTTGGAATTAACTAGGGAAATCTGGTCTTGCATTATGTACCAGTATACTATTAAGAATATGGGCAGACATGTTAGACAGGGCTTGTTCCCACTTGATTGATCTTGGCTCTATACTATTTTGGAAGCTGAGTACTTTAACCTTTGTCCCATTGCTGCTTGGTGTGATGTAATAGTAGAGCTCCTAAGTGCATTTCTTGTCAGAAGCATCTTAAATCATGCACAACTTAATCGAGTTATTAAAAAATAAAGTTTCTTCTCTTGCTTAGTCTATTTTCCATGCTCAATGACTGAGGTCCACTAGTAGGAGTCAATCATATTAAGGAGCAATTGGCTTCTTGCCTTGGTTTGCCTCATGGAACCACAGCCCACCTTCTCTGAGTTTGCTGCTTGGGGGTCTGGTCAGCCGGGCTGGATTGCAGCAACAGCCTAGAAGCATCACTTGAATTCCTATGGTCATATCTTGGACTCTTCCCAATACAATGCTACTACAGAGTCACAAAGGCAGAGTTTGGCATGGAGGAGGGGAATGGCTGGAAATTCACAATGACGTCGTCACAAAGTCGTGTTTTCTTCCCATAGTCTGTGTGAAGCAAGCTGTGTCCCACCAGTGGGCTTTGTTGTTTGACTCACTTCTAGTCCATCAGTTTTCATATTGCTTTTCTTCTAAGGTGACCACACCATAGAACATGTTCTGCAACATCTCATTCACTCTTTATGAAGGGCCGTAGAGGGGTACATTCAGATCACATGCAATGATACTTTGCACTGGAATCGTTACCTTCAGTGCCATCTACATTCACGAGACTGATGAGGCAGACTGCCCCACCAACCTGCCGAGCCTGGATCCTTGTCCAGTCAACTCAGAGAGACAGACACAAATTTGGAGTCATGCATTTAGCCTAGGTGGTCTGGTCTCAACGTCAACTTCTCTCTGGGACCTGAATAGGACATGATATCTCCTTTTCAGTTTATGATTAATGGTGTATCTTAACTTTCTGGCTTGCGTTCAAAAGAATGCTCTCTATGCCAGATTTGCCCCTTTTCTTTTCTAGTCCATTAGGTTATAGTGGAGGATATGCATCACCCTGGAGATGGCATCATTAGCTTCCACTCTGGTGTCTGTGAGAGGCTCATCAGCAGAAGGCAGTAGATACTATTAAGCCTTCAGTTGTCATGGCTACCTTCCTTCCGCCTCACTCGTAGAATTGCCTTGGGAGTTTTAATGGAGAAGACACCGGAAATCTTGCATCGCTGCAACTTCTTTTTAGCAGATTGTGAGATCCCTGGGTTTCTGCACCTTCCCTGGGAAGGCATTTCATCCTCAGGTTCCCATCGGTCACTCCACAATAGGAAGCAAAGGATGAGGTTTGGCTGAAAGAACAGCTCTGGAGAGAGAAGGGAAAAAGAGAAAAGGGCAGAAGAAAATGGACGAAGATAGAGATACATCAGTAGAAAAAGAGATGTAATGATGAGGATCAGGAAATAATGCAGGTTGCAGGAGAGAAAATAGGGAGCAGGTTGAGAGAAGAGCAAAAGAGATTAGAAAAGAGAACAGCATATCTACTTTTCCCTTTCTTGCAGTAGTTTCTGTAGCACATAACCTAGGAAGAATTAGGATTTCAGTGCTGTACAGCAAAGAAGATCTCTTCTCCAAAGCTGCGGGAGTTGGCTCAAGTCTGGCCCTAGATCCCTCTCACCCATTGACAATCACATCTGAAAGGCAAGGTGAGATCACTGCACTTTTACTTGTTTTCCCTATGTCCATGGAGGATGATGGGAGGGGACCTGGTGCCCTCAATGGCTTCAGACAATCTGAGCCCATGAGCTAATTACCAGGCTTAAGCAGAGGGGACAGGAGAATATTGCTTCCAAGGGTGCTGTCCCCAAAGAACGGCCCATAAATGGTTTCCTGCCTGTTGAGGAGCTGGCTGCCTGGTATTAATACACACGAACCGTAGAAGAAAAGTAGGAATATGGGCATTTAATGCAGAGGACTTAATGTGCTATACATTTAGTGCTTAGCCTGGTCCAATATAATACATTCCTATACCTTTATCATGGCAGTACAAAATGCTTGTGATGCATTTCAGGATTTAGTAATGGAAAAACACTGTAGGTGTTCTTATTCAATAGTAAGTTTTTAGAGGTTATTTGGGTTACATAGGTGTTATTCAGTAGTAATGTGTTACAGACTCATCTCTTTGTAACACACCATTTGGAATTCTTCATTTGGGGGTCAACTCAGCCTGCAGAAAACATTGTGGCTCTCATTTTCAGGCACTAGAGAAGATGCTATTCCTACCTTTATTGTAGGTGCTAGCCCAAGCTTAGACTTCTGATTCCTTGAAATAAGTTTTGGGCTCTCGTGGGTCTCTCTCCAGCAAAAGCATTCAAGATACAGGAGTCTTTAAGCCCTGAAACTTTCAGCATTGAGGTCACTGGGCCAACCTGTGTGTCTCTGCATGTGTTGCTTGACAAGGGTCCTAGGCAGCAAGCAAGCCCGGTCAGTGTAGATATCTCTCCATCTTTCTCATTGACTAGCTCCTAACCTGATTGCCTACTGACTTTGCAAATGATGCCGTTACCTTGGGTTAGGTGTCAGGAAGCCTTAGACTTAGGTTTTTCTCTTGAAAGACAATCGTCGTCATTTTAAACACTGCCACAGCCATGGCAGGATGCTGATGCACTGAAATGTTGGAGGCAATTTTTTTTTTTCCTGAGGAAAATATTCTCCATAGTACGTTCAATTTACCTGCATGGTACCACTGAACAGAAAGTGCCTCTGAGTGTGCAGAATAAACAACGAATATATATACGTATTTTTAGTCTTAATTTGGTTGCCTGTTTCTTAGGCTTGTTCTGTGATTGAATGATTTTTTATTTATTATTTATTAGAATATTAATTAACAGCCACATGTTTTCTTGAGATTTGTTTCCTCTTCAGGTGAAAACACTGTCTGCTCTCTTTTTCTCTTAATGTATAAACCATTTGCTACATGTTTACAAAATGATATCAAGTGTAAATCTAGTCCTGATAAGCAACCTTGACAAGGAAATAACTTAGCATTCAGTGTTCATAAGAAGGGAGGGTGGGAGAGAAAGAGAGAGAAGGAAAGAGAGGGAAAGGATAAGATCTCAAATGAAATCAGCACAATGTGCTCCTTCAGGATTGGTTCTAGAGCAGATAAGGTTTCTATTCCTCCATAAACAGGTCAAAGAGTGTCGGCATCAAAACTGTATTTACCAAAGTTTTCTGTCATTTGGTGAATGGATCACACATACAGTAAACAAAACTTTGTAAATATGAAACCAGATTAGCATTTTTCAGGTTTTCCAAATGCAGCATTCTCTTTAAAATGGCTGGGTATTTTTCTTAGACATTTAAATCCTATGCAAATAGTTACAGCAAATATATGAATCAGAAAAATGCACTTTCAACTGCAGTGACCACTCCTTTCTGTATCTCCTTTTATTTGA
Organism: Chionis minor; assembly: GCA_013398295.1. Lineage (NCBI taxonomy): Eukaryota > Metazoa > Chordata > Aves > Charadriiformes > Chionidae > Chionis > Chionis minor. Next base: position 81,218 of record VZSF01004751.1, read on the forward strand.
AAATAGGCAAACACAGTACTGAGTTATTTCTATTTGCTTTTTATGTTGAATATTTTTAATGGTTTGTACTGACGGAGGGAAAAACTGATGTTTAGTTAAAGTTGATACAACCCACAAGTGGACATGTCAAAACAAGCTATAGAAAGTTACTTTTGATGTGTTTTATTGAGATCTCTATGGTACTTTCCAATTACTTTATGCCAAAAAAGGGAGCTCTACTCAAAAATTATTTCTTTTGAAAACCACAAATACAACTTGTCAGCCTTTTGAATGTGCTTCAGTATATTTAAAGGGATCCTTCTTAAAATAGCAATTGTCTGCTGCTAGAAAAAAAGAAAAGGCAAGTAATACAATAAAATCAGTACAAAAATCTTTACATCAAGTACCTCGAGTACAGCATTTCATTAAGGTGGAGATACCGGGTCACTGTTATTTTGCATGTGTCCGTACATGTGTTTTTGTCTTCAGTAGCTGCGTGTTCAGGAGTTAAAAAGTAACAGTGTAGAGAGCCAAGTTATTAGCTCTGTGACTGCTAGTGCTTTGAGCCAAAACTACGGAATATTTGATGACGCTTGGGTGTCCTTTCTGTTTTAGAATTCTTCCTCTTACTGCAGAGAAGTAATCCAACCTGAAATTTTCCAGGATTTTCTGTTTCCTCCTATTTTAATCAGACCTTAAAACTGCTACTGAGAGTTAAAAAAAAAAAAAAAAAGAAAACTTATTCTTTTTCCGTACACAGAGATATGGTTTTCCCCACCTTAAACATACATGATTTGAGTTCAAAGGCTCAGCTTCCTGAGTGATAGTGAAGGTCTGTTGTTTAGCCAAAGGATCAAGAGGATACTGGGCTCTGAGATGTCAGAAAGCGTGTCTAGGCAGGGGTGGGAGGTTTCTCGGTGGAGGTGGGAGGGATGATAACCTTGATGCTTAAATGCCTTGTCTTATCCGTGGCTGCTACAACCACAGGGTGAGAAAATGGAAAGAAAAAGCCTAATAAAATGGCTTGTGAGTTTTACGACTAGAACGCGTGTGGAGCTGGATGCCTGTGCATTCCCCTCCCACTGTGGTGGGACGCTGCAGGCGTTGCTTGCCCTGCCCTTTGAGGGAGCATGACCAGCACACCAGGAGCCCCAGGAGAGCTGCCCCCACCCCAGGAGAGCTGCCCTCACCCTGGGATGCTGATGGGCAGAGTGAGCACGTTCAGCCCAGGGACATCCATGGCAGGTGTCACCAGGTCTGAAAGAGAACCTAGAGGTAATGCCCAAGGAAGAGCTGGACATCACCAGCCCTCCAGGAGCATCAGCCACAGCAGAGCTGGGGAGAAGGGGGTGCATACTTAGGCTAGAGAAAGAAACTGCTGCAAGGATGGGAGCTTCCAGGGAAAGCTCTGCAGTCCCTGAGATGCAGATTTCTCCAACCTGAAAGACTGATGCTTTCTGAAAAAAGGGGATCACAAAAAGCCCTCGCCCGGCCCAGGAGTCTCTGCCTGAGTCAATGGGCCCAGTCACCCTACAAAAACATGTGATTAGAGACGGAAAAAAGGTTTGTGGTTACTCTTAGAGGAGGCACACAAATAGTCTAGGAAAAGCTTCCATAGTTTATTCAGGGCTTGGAGTCCTGGGCTGAAGCTCTAGCTCTGCCACCCTGGCATTACTCTCTTAGGGTAGCTTTTCCACAGCATACTTGTCCTTGCTGCCCATGTCAGAGAGTGGCTCACATTCCCGAGGCTGAATGGGTAGGTCGGCTTGTATTCATACCATACGCCAGGAGCAGACCCTGACATGAGTAATACATCCGTACTGGGGGTTTCCTGACAAAGAACCTATCAGAGGATGTAGGCCTGAGGTGTGTATATCCACCGCCATGAGTGGGGGGATGAGGATCCTAGAGGACAGCAAAGAGCAACAAAGATTCCCCAGTAGAAGGCCAATGGACATAGCACCATACAAACCTATCATAGATGGTCTGGATCCTGAAGAGATTCCTACCAAAAGAGATATGAGACAAGGAAAAGGGAATTGATGGCTTGAGGGTGCAAATTAGCTCCATTAAACTTTGTATCTCTTTGCTGTTTATGCCCAGCCATATTCCATATTTATCAGACTCCTAGTCTCCATTGGATTGGTGCCTGCTAGCAAAGCCTCCGTGTCCTCCTCCCATCCACAAAATTACCATCGTGGAAATATGCAGACTTCTGAGGTTCTTCATCTCAATGTATGTGTGTGTCCTTGACTGATGAGTCCTGCTTCGGGAAGATCTGGAAATAGCTAAAATATAAAATCCATCATAGCAGGAAATGGTAGAAAAAAAAATGAGACGAGGAAAAATCGCAGATTACATTAGTTTGTGCAAACTATTTACATGTGTTTTGATATAACTATTACCATAATATAGTGCAGCCTCTGGTAACTTACACAGCTTTTAGTGCACCAAGGTGTTGTCTTTTTTACTGTTTTCATTGCTGTTTTCCTCTTTTATTAGCTTCTTTGTGTTTTATCTTTTGATAGATGTTGGTAGCTTTCCCCCCTTTTGTGCATCAGAGCCTCTTGAGACATAAATCTGCTGGTTTAGAAGATACAGTTAGAAATATGATAGGATTATGAGCACTCTTTTCCCCTTAATACAATCATTCATTAAAATACTTTTTCATTAAATTACAAAGTGTACGTTGCTGACTTTTGTCATTTGCTACTTTCAGTACTTGCAACTGAAGCCTTTATTGACTTTATTATTAAAATGTGTTCATGAAGAAGGTTAAGGTGGGCTCTATTGTACAAGTGGCATCAGAAGAATGGAAGCATCTCAGGAAGAAAGAACTTAAATCTTGATAAATGAAGCTGTATATGGCATTACACCTAAAGGAGAGCGAAACACACCCTCAAACATATTCTTAAATAAGAATCCCTGAGACTTTCTATCAGTATCTGAGCAAAAAGGGTTTGCAAAACACTAATAGGTGCTGTATTCCCTGCAATGAATTATGCCTGTTGACTCCTGTGAGTAAGGAGTATGTCTAGTGTTGTGTTAGCAGGATTGGGCCTAACCTGGCTCCTCGGGGTAGAAAAGCATGCTTGCTGCAAGCCACTAGCTGTCAAAAATGCGCAACCTGCCAGTGTATGGGTGAGGTTTGGCTCTTCTGTGCAACCAGGAATTCGGAGGACAGTGCTAATTTTTCTGACAGTGGAAGGAACCAGATCAGGTTTTAACTTGACTGCAAATTAAGAGCTCACTGGGCATCAGAAGAATACTCCTGCAAAGAGCAAATAGGCTGAGCAAGAAGGAGTGTGTGCCTGATCTTGCAGGGAGCCTAATAATGGAGTTATTAAAGAAAAGTCATGTTCTGCTATTGGTGAAAATGTTGCCCATGACTCACAGGCTGTATCAGTAGAGCATGTGGTTCTCTGCCCACAGCCAGCTTAGCCCCTGTGCTTGACTTCTGTGCAGGCGTTTAGGCTTCCAGTTAAAACCCAGCCTGTCTGCCCAGTTACTCTGGCTGTCTGCAGCTACCTGCTGGCCAGCCCACCTGGGACTGGGATAGCCAGGAGATGGTTTGCTCCTGTTCCTGCTACTGTGCAGTCTCACAGTCGGCAAAGTAGGTAGGTCCAGCTGTTAAAGCCAGCTGTTGAAAACCACCTCTGATGCCTCCAGATCCTTGTGATATTGACTCGTTTTCTGGGAGTCATGCCACACGTCTTGGCTCAGCCAGCATTTCCTCCTTCTCGCCTGTTTTCTGCAGCTCAGCGCTGGAAATCCCCACTCAGTTCCCCTCTCCCTCAGCCCATGCCCCCAGGGCCAGCCTGCGCCCATCCACCCTGGGTGATACCTTCCACCCAACGTTGCTCCCAGCATGGTCCATGCTTCCCGGGTGATACCTTCCACCCAACGTTGCTCCCAGCATGGTCCACGTTTCCTGTGCAGCTCAGACTGCAGACTTGTGTGTGTTTGCTCTGTGTGTCCATGTTTGTGGAGGGCTGATCCATCCATCAAAAAGGGAACATGGGTGAACCAGACTGGCCAGGAGCTGCAGCGACATGGATTTCATCAGACGTGAAGTCCTTACATCTGCTTGTTCTCCATTGTCCTCTCCCATCTGTTTTGTTTACCACCTGGTCTTCTGGACAGCAAGAAGGTCAGAGGCCCTCCCTGAACTCCATGTCTTCATGCATATCCATCTGTTATTGTTATAGCCATGCAATCCACTTTTGATAAAGCTTGCTCTTGATACTTCAGTATGGCCAATGTAAAACGTTAAGAATCTGTGAGGTAAATAATGAGGTAAATAAATGGTAAGATTTAAATATAGCAAGCATCCGTTCAGGTCATTTTATTTGCTGCATGGTTTCAAAATGTTTGCAATACGTTCTGATCCTGGTTGTTGTCTTAATCCTTTAGTCTTCAGAGCTTTATAGAGACCTTTATAGAAAGGGAAAGAGGACATTTTAAAACAAACTCCTTATTCCAGTAGGGTAAGCTTTAAGAAAGTCACCAGTGACTGTGAGACATGAAACAAAACACAAAATATGGGGCATTCTGATATGTGTTAGCAACACTTCAAAGCAAGTTCAACCAGAACAGTTCTTTATTTGATGAATCTCTTAAAGCTTAAGACGAGAACTGATAAAATTAATGATTTTTTTTCTCAGAAATATAAAACATATTTATTATTATTCTACAGCAGAACCACTTGCTCTTGACTATTAGATTTTTTTAAACCCTAAGTAAAATAAAAAAAACAACCTAAAGCAAACTTAAAATATAATCGAGTCAAACTTTTAAAATACAGACAAAAAGTTTGTTTGATGCAAAGCGCCTTTGATCAAAAATGTTTAGGGAAGCTTTGTTCCACCTGCTAGCCAAGTAAAGCAGCCGTGTATTTGTTATTCCTGTTATGCTTCACAAGTCAGACTGGGCCCTATTGTTGTCTATGTACGGTATAAGCACACCTGTATATGTAAAATGTTGGATAGTGTAGCAAAGTATTTGTGAAACGTTGCCGGTCATCAGGCATATGCAAAACGGGTTGGAAATATGCAGAATGCTGATCGTTATAATAATCTCCATATTCTCACGCCTGGGTTCCTTTTATTAAACTTTCTTTCAAATTTCCCTATTCATTTCCAAAGACACGAAGATAAGAACTGAGAAAGTATGAGCTGTCTGCCTACATTTATCTACGAAACCATGTCTCTTACTTGCTTTTTTTGCTGTGGTGCAGGACCAGAAGTGAAAGAAACATTGGCACCAACTGTGGTTTTTTAAGAGTTTCAAATCTTTCAAGTTTACTTTTACCAAGTAGTCTTTCTCTGAGTCACCTGTCTGCAGCAGAGCAGAGACACGCAAAAGAGGACAAAAAGCCTGTGGATCTTCACCCTTGCTGAGGATTATTGCACCTGTGTGCAAGGAAAGCCTGAACCTCAGTGCTCCTAAACCCGATGTCCTAACAGAGCTGGTGGTCATGGGAGGCCACAGACCTGCTCCATCACAAGACTTGCTTTCCTCCTGAAGCTTCCCTGTGTGTAACCGATGGCAGCTGATGGAAAAAGAGGTGATTTTAAACTAGTCGGCTTAAGAAAATATGAGGAAAAATAGTTCAGTTTTTACTTACCTTTACTTAAAAGAAAAATTGCACAAGAGGGATGAAACTGGTGATGGGGAAGGGCAGAGAAGCATTAAAATATTTCCCCCACCATTTTACATCTAGTGGAGTGAGGGTTGGGAGAGGACCACGGACATACATGGTCTCCGCTACACCTTGCCCAATGGGGTTGGCAAAAATGGGAGGACGAGTTATAGGGTCAGTCAACAGACTGCTGGCCACCTCTAGTGGTCGCTGGGAGTTGCAGGTAATTCATACTTTCTAGAAACATGCTCTCGGTATGTCTGAAGGCATTTGGCGCTGACTGGTTTATTCTCTGAAATCTGGGAAAGATCCAACCTGCTGTGCTCAGGGAGGCTTTAGCAGTGCTTCTTCCAAGCTGGGGCAGCCCCCTGCTTCAGTTTCTCCTCAGGCAAGAGGAGAAGCAGTCATTAAAGTTAAGCACTCATGAGTTTTATGTGAATAAGAATGGATTCTCCAGCAAGCAGGAGAAGCGTGCCATTTCCACCCCTTTGCGTCGCTCTCGGTGGGAACTCTGCAAACAGCCCGCAGTATGGAAACAGCAAGGTGGACAGACATTTGGAGATGTGTACAATAAAGGGGAGCATTAATTTAAGAGATTCTGCCAGAGTGCATCAACAAGACTGACTGCACTTAAAAGAAAAAGAAAAAAAAAAAGGAAAAAAAAAAGAGTCCATTCCCAGTCTATGGGAAAGTAGGATGGTCTGAAAGGAATTGTCAACTTTGGTGAGAAAGAGAACCGCACACAAGAAAAATGTAACTTTAAAATACACAACCACATGATGTCGGGTATGCTTAATGGAGGGAAGGACTATATTAATCTGTTTGAATTGCTAATTGGGGATTTAGTTGGCTAGATTGGGGGTTATAAGATTAAGGCTTTTATTCTGTGTTTTTGTTCTTTTCCAAAGGTAGGAATCCTCTATAGATCCCCCGCTCTTGGGAATCTAATGCCCTCAAATGCACAACTCGGCAGCCGACGAGCAAGCTGATAAAGCATTCCTTGCAGATACTTAATGGGTACATTCTGTATCTCCGTCTGCATCTTTCTGTCTGCCTATCTTTTTTTTCCCTCTTAGCATGCTTGGAGGAAGGTAAGCAAAGGAAACAAACTAAAAGAGATACCTCCTCCCTTTATGCTTATAATTGTTTTTCCAGAAGTGATTTCCATTTATGGAAATAAGGCTCTAAATTTCTCCTGTTGCAAAGGTTAAGGTCCCTATTTTATTTCAGGTTGCTTTAGCTGAATGGGACAAAATGGAAAGAGGCTGTCGGGAGTCTCCACATTTTGCATTACAGCTGTACATCCAAAGAGGCTGGAGCCCTTGGAGGATGAGGCAGCTTGGTGCAAAGCAGGGAAGGGACCCTTCCCACGCTGCCGGATCAGCTCCATCACTCGCTACGTTCCTTTCTTGGGCACACATACCACAGTTCACTGGAGGAAGTACAGTTTACATTACCCTCCAGAAACTACAAGTCCTCACCACACTTGTGACAGTACAATAACTGAAGTAATAATAAGGATGTGGAGCAAAGGAGAGCCTTTGTTTTTTAAGATAGCAGAGGGCAGTTGTTTGTTGTAAGTTTCTTTATTTTTGGGCAAAGGGAAGCTGCAGAGCTGTGTTATTTGCACAGCTTTCAGTGGAGAGCTGTGATATTTTGAAATCAACTCATTCTTAAAAAAGGCAAATACAGCAAAAGTGTATTATGTACAAATGTCCTGAGTTCTAAAGTATATACAGAAACCCTCTTCAGAAATCTTGTTGCAATAATTACCTTATTCCTCCCAAAGTCAAGAGAAACATCGAAACAGACATTTTTATCACTCAAGGAAAAATCACTGTAAATTCCATGTTTGCTGAAAATGAGGTAACTGTCCTCAGCCGGAAGGCAAAAAACAAATTCTTCAGCTATTTTCTTATTTACTCTTGCGCAGAAATTCTTTGCTGGGTACAAAACACTGTCAAACTCATTTGTATTTTGCTATTTTTGTACTTAATTTCTCCAGTGGTTTGCAACTCTTTAAAAAACTGTGACCATTCTTATGTTGGTAGAGTACTCCTGACTCCCAAGTTGCCTTTTTACACCCATTTTGCACCTGTAAAAATGGTTGTTTATGGCGCAACTGTAACGATGAACTGGATTTAAGATGTTGGCAAAACTAAGTCTCACATTTTTCCTGTGGGTTCCAAGATCTTTATCCTCTGTTGTGCGGGTATATGCCTACCCTGATCAGAGCCTTAACGAAGTCAGAAAAGGATGAGAAATGCCCAGGGATGGACCAGCTTTGATAGTAGATCAGGGACTCAGCAGGTCATGGCAACCTGCCCACTTTCAATGGGATGAATCTCATAGGAAATTTTGCGTAAAATTCATTGTCAAAACAGTGCCAAGTCAGGTCCTTCAGTTATAACAGAAGAACCAAAACATGGCTCCGCAGGGAGCTAAAAGCACGATAGCAGATGATGCTGCTCTGTGGCTGGAAGTACCACGTGAAGCGGTGAAGAGATGAGAGGGGTGTTTTTGAGAAATTATTGTTAAAAATGTTGTGCGTAATACAACAACAGTGGAGAGGACTCAAGAAAGTTTAGGGCATGAGAAGCAGCATGCAGATGAAGGTGATAAACAGTGCCAGAGACAGCAATAAGAAGAGGAGTATTCTTGAGCAAGAAAGAGCTTCAAATCCATTTGGTGCTCAAGCTTTTTGGATTTACAAGCTCTAATAAGTTACAGCACAGGTGACCTCCTATTGTGGTATGCTTTATCTCCACATGTCCATCTTGTTGAGATGGAGTTTGTGCTTCTTGAACACTCAAAGAGGAATTACCGCATTTCTACTCAGCCAAATGAACGGTGCTGGGGAGATTCAAATTGCTACTCCTGGAAGACACTTGTCTTCACTGATCCAAATTTTAAAGCGTCTTATAGAATTCACTCATCACCCTACATCTGTCCCCTTGTCAGTTGGGCTTGATCAGTATTTCTCGGTTCCTTTGTAGAGATTTAAAAGCTTCCCATTCTTCCTTTGAAATGGGGGAATAAATCGCATATTGGGTTTTGCAAAGTGAGTGAACGGCCCCTTTCAACTAGTCAGCAAAAAGTTTCAATAGAGGAATTAAGGCCGATGGAGGAGGAAATGTGATTCTGGGCTTAAAAGTTGTTTTTGGTGCAGACTTCTAGAAACCTAGTGCATACATTCATTGTGTGAGTAATAATGGAAAAGAAATGTCTTAAACAAATACCTTTTGTAGGATAAGTTTAATGCCACAATCATATTACTTGGGTTGACTGCAGAAATGGGAATGCAAATGATAAACCTTTCCCAACAACACTAATCTGAGAGGAGCTCTCTGGGAAGAACAGCATCTGAAATATTGTATACAATGAAATATTGTGTCCTTCCCTACCCCCAAGGTTGAGGTCTTCTTCCCCTCTTCAGGCAAGTGGCACTAGTTGGATTACAGTGCAATCATAACAACTAAAGATGGAAAAAGCTATTGGGCCATTTAATCTCTTCCCCTGCCAGTAGAGGATTACTCCCGAAGCATGTTCTTCAATGCCTCGTCCAGTTCTGGGTGACTGGAGCAGTAGGCTTCCATTATTTTTTAGGGAGATTATCTTTTAGATAAGACCTTAACAACCTATGTCCTAACTACTCTGCACAAATCCCCAGAGCTGGATTCCTCTAAGTTAGGCTTAAATACAGCTGTGTGCCTGCATTTGCCCATACTTATTTTTAAAATCAAACTTAGAGATGTCACAGCAATTTTGATTAAAGTTGTTAACAGTTCTTTGGCCCAAACTGCCTTCACTCCGACATCTGTATTACATGCGAAAAAACTATTTGACCCTTTACTTTCGATCCACATCTAAGTACAGAGCAGAGGTTCTTCTGCAAGTTTTTAATTGGTAAAGAACCTCAGGATCTTTAAAATTCATAAATGGCATAGTTTGACTAAAAATTGCTATATAGTTCATGTGGCATAATTTGCTCTCTTAAAGAGCCTTAGATAAATTCAGGTTTATATATTGGTTAATTTGTCACCTTTTTATTGTTCTGTCTATGTGTTCAGATTTTTTTGAATTAAAAGTTGTTCTGTTATTTTGCCAGGGACTCAACATTTTGCCTACCAAATAATAATTGTGAGGTTGTGGCTATTTTTAAATGTAAGGCTCAGTAAAGACATTTTGTTTTCCTATTCCTTTACTTCAGTTCCTCCATATTGTTATTACTAGTGTGCATACAAGCTTGTATGTGCAGGAATACATATAGGGCCAGCAATGTCCTAACCTCTACTTTGTTTTAAAGCAAGTGCCCAGGGAACTCCAGTCCTGCAAACATTAGAAGCTTGCTTTACTTTGAACAGAAAGAGATCGACATCTGTAATATAATATACAGTGAAATAATGGCACCTTTTTCCACTTGTGAAGAAGGGTCAGGTCTTCCTCCCTTCCTCAGGCAATGGAACAGTCAGATAATTTGTGAATTATAATAAAGAAAATATGGGGGAAAAAAGTGGATTTAAGTATGAACTGTCATGCATTGAAGCGTGTAGACATGTAGGATCAGGATGTAAATTGATACTATACTGTTGAAGATTTGATGAAAGGAAAAGGTGTTAGGTACTTAGATTTAACAGGAATCTTTTTGTATGATGTTCATGTTTTTACATCTGGATCTGTTGATATTTATTAGAAAAGAGAACTAGCCCTTTTTGTTCCTATAATAGAAATTATACTTAAAGGAGGATTCAAAGGGAGAAATGAAATACAACTGTGATTTAGGTTGCGCAGGTAGCTTCCAACAGACATCCTGCCAGAGAGGAAGAGCACAGGGGATCATGGTAGAAGGATGTCAATAAATTGTGATGGTCTTACATGTTGAGCGGCCAGACCTATCAAAGACAAAACAAAAAGAACGAAAAATGCAAGGTCAGTGGCAAGTTGATTGGACAAAGGATTTCTTTTTTTTTCCAAAAGGGAAGAGGAAACTATACATGAGGATAAAAGTGATCACAAGTCTTCTCTAATCACTAGTTAAGTTGAATATACTATGTCCATCCTGGTTGTGGCATGTTCTTTTCTTTGACATTGCAGAGCATTCATAAGCTTCATCTGATGATTTGATTATTTACAAATTTTCACCTAAATCGCCAATAATTTTTTTTGTCATTAAACATATGACAAAAACTCTAAACTACTTTTTGCAATTTTCCATTGTTAAACATCCATTTATCTATCACGGACTCAAGTGTTAAAAAGAAGGCTGATGTGCATGTGTGTGATGCCACGGAAATTTCAGACAGCTGAAGTCTTTGTAATGTCGAATGTAGCAATTTCCAAATGCTGAAAATCAAGAAGAACAGGAAAATAGATGCCAATGATAGGCAGGACTGATTGATTTCATTACACGCTGCTAAGACAGTCTAAACACTTGTGTGTAGAAGCTAGATATACATTAGTAAATAAAAGGGAGTTTTCTTTGGCCCGGAGGCCAGCTGGCGTGGCCTGACATGGCTCAAACCCATGCGGCTTAATTTTCTCCGTCCCCCAGCAGAGTAGCTGCATCCCCTGCTGCTTATTGGCAGTGGTCCCCAGTTCTACACCAACCCCTGAACTGTGCCCAGACCTTGTCAGGGAAAAACGAAACACTTGGCACAGGTCAAAACTGTGCCACGCGCCGAGCCAGCAGTTCCCGGGCATGGGCGATGGCTGGCAGGAGTGCAGGCGTCTCTCCCGGTCCTGCTTTGCTTTCCAAAGCAGGCTGCAGTCCTACATGCCCAGCCTCATGTTCAGCTGCACGTGCACGATTTTATTGATTGAAAAACTATAAAAGAATAAATAATTTGCTCTCTTTTTAATTTTTTTTTGAAGCTGGGACAACTTTAGAGGTATTCCTGACATGAGGTAATCGACAGTAGGTGGAAAGACTGGGATACTGGCAAGAGCAAGCAAAGTGTATAAATGATGCAAGAGAGGCTTTGGTTAGGACATAGAAACGGAAGGAGAAACACAATGAAAAACACATAAAACCAAAAAATCTGGACCTAGTTTCTCTATTTGCAAATTGTCTCTTCCAGGAGAAAATGTTCCCAGCAATGTTAATACTTATTCTCAGATCTGTTTGAAAATATTTAGCAGGTCTGATTAGAGTGAAGGATAAATTTAGTTATCCCCATAGCTGGTTTGATCGCACTTGCATTTTTTGATTGGTTAATTGTAATTGCCATTTTTATTTTATTGTATCTCTAATTGGTGCAAAGTTTCTTTTAATTTAGTGGCATCTAACTTACCTTGCAGTGTGTTTTGGTTCTAAGCAATTTCAGTCTTAAGCATACTTAATTCCCTTCTGAGATCCTCCATCACTAACAACACAAGATCAAATAACCAACTAATTAAAATTTATGTCCATCTTCTATTGAAGTCATCATTCATATCCCCCTGAGTAGGTGATTTCTGACTGTGTGATCCCACAGGAATATTTTTATGTCTACAGTAATATGTGAATGTGGAAATGTGGAGTTTATTCTGTTTCATTCCTGTGTAAATGGAAAAGGTTTCAATTAAAGGGTTAGTATTATTTTTCTTTTTTTTTTTTTTTTAGGTATACTGTGCAAAGGTTTAGCTAAATTTGCCTTACTGCAAGAAAACTGTAAGTTCTATGCATATAATTTTCTCATTAAAAATGCACATCAAATGAAATAAACTTCGTCTTTCAAGAGCCACCTTTTTTCTGTTATTTCCTTGTAGGCACAACTGTTTCACTGGAAACAGGGATGCAAACCTTTTTTGAGCAGTCAGTATCCATCCAAACGCGTTATTTGGGATGTTGGGTGAGTGGTCATCTCTTCTGTGGGTGAAAAATGGCCTTAGCTTGTACTTAACGACAACCTTACCTCCCTGAGTATGTCTGTGTTTGCAAATGAAGCAGGACTGGCTCAGACTAGACCAATGGTTCCCCGTCATCCGTGCTGTTCCATTGCACCTTGACACCCCACTGTACATTTCCTAGTCCCCATCAGGGGATGACATGTTCCTGTGGCCATTCCCAAAAGGCTGTACAAGCGAGACTGCAAACTTCCTGGTTCCCTCCACCTTACACAGTACTCCAACACTATCTCAGAAGGATTTTTACCCTTAAATGCATACTCACATGCCATCGCCTGATCCGAACAATTCTTACCAAAGGCTTCATGCTGTGAAAACACCACCCTGATGGGCACAGCCCTCCCATGATTTCAAAGACATGGAACTACAGAAGCCCACACAAAGGATGATCTTTGCAATGTCTTAAGCCCCCATTGGCAGCACCATACAGTCCAGAAGAAACCCAGGACCAAGTGCTCTGCAACACGGGTTTGACCAGGTCATATAACTTGGCCTCAGGCCTGTTTCATTTAGCATGAATTACAACATTTCCTTAGCAATCTAGACACAACCAGACAACCTTTATGAACTCTGCTTTCCACAGAAGGGCACGGAAAGGGAATGGTCCTTCCTCTCTGCAGGGCACCCACTGAGTCCTTGCTTCTCCCTTCACCCAGGTGGAGGAAGCCATCTGAGAAGAGCCCTACAAATGCACAGACCTCTGAACTGACCTCTAAATGGAAAACCACAATGCTGCAGAGGTGCCTCCTGCCAGCGAGAGATGCTGATTACTGGGGAAAGAAATTAGAAAAGGACTTGGACTGAAGTGAGTGTCTAAGAAAACAGTTACGCATGCAAAAGTGGTTAAGATACAGCAAAAGAAGCAGTGGCTTCCTAATAAATTGGGTCCTCAACAGGTTTTTGGAGCTAAAATTAAGTCTGATGATGTTTTCAGCACTATTATTTATGCCACTCTGTGGTTTATTTACTTTTGTTTAGGTGCTTTCAATGATTTTTATGCTGCATTTCTACTGAGTCAGGTCCATTTTTGAGCACATCCAGTTGGTGTGAAGTCCTTCCAACCAGGACAATTCCCAAGTACACAGTGTCCTCAGTCCTAACAAAAAATTAAAAAGTTACTGTGGGACTGTGTAGCTCCTGGACAAAGCTTGCACTGCTGGTTAGTGGTATTCATGATAGCTAGGTAGGATCAAGTTCTGATTCATAGTCCTCATAGATTTGTCTCTCACTGGTTGTTCACTATATGCTACTGAGATCAGAAACCTGGGAGAGGGATGTGTCCTCAAGCTATGTAGTAGATGTGGGAAAGGCAAGCACAACACATCTCCTCGGGCCACAGGGAAAATGATGGCATCCTAAGGTAAAGGTCCAAAATCATAGAATCATATCTAAATGTAATCATGTCCAAGTGAGGGGTGCTAAACAGCACTAAAGTCCTTCCCTCTCAGATGAATCCACACTTGCATGCTAAACCTGGCAAAACCCTCAAAGCTGAAATGGAGATAGGAGTGGCTTTGCCAGAGGTCTTGCATCAGAGCAGTGGAGAAATAAAATACTGTGCTCTGGGGTCCCACAACCACGTGCTGTTTTCCTCCATTGCCTTCGAACTGAGAGGTCAAATGTGCTTCAGCTCCTCATGGATCTGCTCCCTTTCACTTCTGTCTTTTGTGTTTCAGCCCAGGCCACTGCTCAGATTCCCTGGGACAGCAGAGAAGGCACCTGCAGATGTGACCAGGGAGTGTGTAAGAACAGACACTAGCAGGGGGCTCGTCTCCATCGTAGGCAGAGTTGGCCTGTTGTGAAGGAGTTGCACAAGGCTTGAAGCTCCTCTGACCTCATAGGCTTCAGATGCAGGAATTTCCAGCATTGATGGCAGAGAAAAAGGTGGGAGGATGGTTGTCTGTGAGCAGTTTAGAAGAAATAACATACTCGTGTTCACTAGACATCTCCTTCCCAAGCATGCCAGTTTTGCTCCGAAATTACTGTGGGATTGATGGAATTTAGGCAGGAGGAGATGATGGAATGCTTCTAACACAAGAGAGAGGACAAAAAATACCATGTAGTGGTCCTAGGGACGTATTTTTCCTCTGGCCTCCTGTGTGGGGCCATAATTAGAGATCTGATTTACCATTATTGCATGATTTATTTCCTTTAGTTCTCACTTCCACCGAGCCTAATAGATTTCTCATGTTATTAGAGAACCTTCTCTCTGAGCTGTTGTATAGATAATGGTTTCATGCCCCAGACCCAGAGCTTCAATTTTCACGAGTGCACTTAAAAATACCAATCAGGCTATCAGTTATTAGTCAAGTTATTAGTTTCAATTGTGTCACCATTAAATAGTTTGGTCGCTTCCTTAGCTACAAGAGCAATCGGCTGAGCATCCTCCTGGTCTCCTGGCAGTGGAACGAGATTGGTGATCCCTTCGTTATCCCATCAGAAGGGCTCACAGCACTTGGGTGCCAGTACTTATTTGGCCTGACATGTCCAAGGCTCAAGTTTAGCACATTGTAGAGTTTGAAAAAATTAAACTAGATCCTTTAATAAGTAGAAATGTGTTTAAGTGCTTGGCTCAATTTAAGGAAAAGCATGAGTGGTTTATGGCATTTTAGCCAGTGAACATGTGGATCCAGTTCTTCAACCACAGCAGGTCCCCAGAAAAGCCACTGCCAGCTATGGACGTGGACTTTTCCATTTGTATATCAAGATACCCGAGCTTTGGGAGTCTGTTCATATCAGAGCCAGAGTCCACTGTGAAGTGAAGGGCATTTGATGCATAATGGATGTCGTTCAGCAGTGGGGCGAATCAGGCTCTTCAGCTTTTACTGCATCCCACAACATCAAAGTGGAGAAGTCCGAGTTTTATTTAGCTCCATAAAATATTTAACCTCAACAGTGATAGAGTTGATAAAAATCTGTATTTTGTAAAAAGGTTTTGTTTCAACGCTATCCTTTTTATGATTAGCCCGTACCCTCTCAGAAAAAAAGCAATATCTATTATTACCAGAGAATGATCCAATAAGTGTCTTGGGTATTTCTGCCAAACTTCTGTGCAGGTTCCTAATGAGAGAGATATTAAGTTAAAATCAATGTGGGAGTAGTTCTTGTAGACCAGGGGAAAGTGTGTCATTATTTTTGCTGGCCAAATATAGTATCATCATCCATTAACTCCCTAGCTGAAAAATATCCTGTATCTCACTGGGATGCTGATCAAGTCATGTTCTTGTATATGATTTCTCTTAAGACATGCCTAGCATGTATTTTAGCAGGAAGATTTATGGCAAGAGAATCTCAAAGCACGGAGAAATTTTGTGTTGCTAAATTTTATCTGTATCCTACAAATCTCCAAAAATAAAAAGGAAAAAAGTCATGACATCAAAACCCATTTGTTGTAGGCTACAGGTAGTAATTTTACCCAAACAGACCATTCTAAAAATATGAAACCTGAACTAGCAAATTTGTCTGGGAAGGTAGATCCAAAGCTACAACAAACATAGTAAGTTTGAAAGTATGAGAAACAAGTAGTTGTCATGAGGAAATTCAGGATCTGGTGTTCAAGTAAGGCAAAACTATGAAAAGACAATAGACAATATAACCCATGATGCACATAAGCTTTTAAGGAGCTGATGTTCTAACTAGAGCTAGATAAGCTTTCTCTCCATCTTTTATATCCTCAAAATACAGTTTGGGGTTGTCTGAAATTATTGATGGATTTGGATTAAAAAAGAGAGTAATCTTGACTGAAAATATAATTTTAAAAGTATATTTCAGCTCTGCACCGAATAAAAATTTGTTATGGATACCACTTATGTTCCAAAGGAAGGATTTTAGTTACTGAAGAAAACTATAACAACAAAGCCCTTCCTCTCTTCTAGATTAATGCCACAGTCTTTGTTTTTATGTTTCTAGTTTGGCCATGCAGCTGAAAACACAGTTATTCACCTAGCTCTGTACTTGCTCACTGATGTAGAAATGCTATCGAGAAATTAATTTCACTGAACATCTTTAAAGCAAGATATCTCAAATCTAAAGTTCCTGCTCACTTCAGGTATAGAAGGAATCACTGAGAGTGGCAAAAGATTTCTAATCTTAAGTCAGAGACGGCACATAAAATCTAACTTGTTTGGTATTTTCTGGTATTGTGATCACCTATCCTACGGCCTTATCAGGGAAAACAGTAGAATGTGCTTCAGGGGCATTTCATTTAACGTAAACAAAATGGCACTGTTTGGAAAGGCCACGACAAGCTGTAAGTGAAGTGCATTTGAAAGACACCGGTTGCGGGTGCGTGGGAGCAGCCCCGCTGCAGAGCCGCATGCAGCTGTGGTCAACAGCAATGCTGGGGACGTGGGGTGCCGGTGGGAGATGCCAAACACCAGATCCTTCTCTCTGCCCTCACACAAGCTGCTTGGGGAAGCGTCTCTGGTAGCTACCAGAGGGTCTGTCCTGGAGGGACCTGCCCAGGTGCCTGGCAGTGCCCGTGCCACCGGGCTTTGCAGCAGCTCCTGAGGGTTGCTGCCAGCGAGGGCTTCCCGATCCACCAGGGAAGGGGGCCTTGGGTGTTCACGGGGCGGACCTTTACTGTAAAGGCAATCCCCACTCTCATTAACCTCCTCGTCTGATAATGATCCGCTAATAGAGAGAATTAAAGTTGGCAGTCTTTGCCTTGCAGCTCTTCTCCGCTCCCTCCTGCTGAAGACAGGCTTTGGGGAGCTGGTCTGCCATCAGGAGATGTTCCTTCCCTTAGGTTCTGCCTCCTCCTTGCACGGCCCTGTCCTAGCCCGGTGGCTGTCTGCACGGCTGAGGCACCCAAGTGGCTGCGTCTAGCTGTTTCAGTGCTGTTAGAAGTCAGGCAAGATTATTTTGAAGCTTGGATGTCTCAGAGTTTCTGCCAGAAAATTAAGAGTCTGCTATGAACTTTACATTGCATGCTAGCAGAATTACTTAAATTTCTATTAAATCTTTGTCATTTCTTTTTTTGTTTTTCCTTAACTGGGTCCATGACATTTGGAAAAGTCCTTTAAGTCGTATTATAACATTATAAATCACCTGCTGAACGACTGGGATTCAAGGTGGTTGATTCCTCACAATTTCTGCAAGATCAAAGGTATGGCTGTCCTCCAAAAGCTGTGATGCTTCACATCAAAGTTCACAATGAAAACTATCTCAATTTTCCTCTTCAGCATTTAGATTTGACTTCATGACAATAACACTTCAACCGGTGCATTCAGCCTTCGTTTGTCAGAGGACGTGGCTGTGCTCGTTAGCATGGCAAATGCAAAACCAAATGGAGCAACCCTGATTTCAAATCTTCTGTTCCTAGAATTTGTGAGTCTGTTTAAGAAAGCGAACGTCCTTAGCACTGCTATAAATATCCCTTTGGTAAATGCCCTGAGTATCTTTCAATCCATGCTGATCCTTGTAATCACAGCCGCATTGTTCTGGCCATGTCATTGAAAATGCTTTTGACAGAACAAATGATGATCACCTGTGCTAGAGTTTGTAAAAAGCCTAAGATCCAATCTGCTGTTTCATCAAGAAAAAACAACATTCAGTTCATTTCTTTCTCTCTTTCATGTGCAATGCTTTTTACAGGGACACAGGGGTTTTTTCATTAGCTTTTTTTTTTATTCTTTTTCTCCATGAGCCTCACAAAACAAATAACTGGTGGGAAGTTCATAAAGGAATTGCTTTTACTTGCTTCAGGTGCTGACGGCCTGGCGCGGCTTGCTATGTTGGGGTTTTTTTCTTAGAACAGGAGAAAAAGTTTAGTGACTGGACTCTGCTTTGCTTAAGAGTTCTGCAGATGTGCAATGGCTGATATTCCTGTACCTATCCTTGTACAGCAGAACGAGACTTTAAAGTGTCTGAAGTTGGTATATTCAGAGAATATCAGTCATAAATACTTTTCTGTCTGACTCATTTAAGCTAGAGTTGTAACTTTCGCATTGCCATGTGCCTTTATATTATTGAAGTTTAAAGGAATTCCTAATGTTTGGCTCATGATGAAAGAAAATCAAACAGCTTATTTGGAGTTACATTAAATAATTACATGCGTAACCCTTTAAATGCTAGATATGCAAATAACGTGTTGTACGGTCACTTACAGAGCAAAGACTTGAGGCCAAATTCCCCTTGTCTATCCCCCCTCCCCAATTCCATTCCTGTTTCTTCTTCTGAAGTTGTCTGAAAGCAAAATTACCCCCAGCAAGAATGGTTTGGTTAGGTAAAATCCAATCTAATTCCTGAAGAAATGTTCATAGCAAAGGACCCAGTTCTGTACTCGACATGATTGCTGACATCATTGGAAATTCAGCTGAATTGAAGACTCACAGGATTATTCCCCCTTTCTCATGGTACTTGCTGTGATCCCCCCCAGTACTGTAGACTTTTCCAGGTGGGAATAGGTACATCTGAGTCATAAATATACCTACGCTGATAAATAGTCACAGATCCTGAAAGGCAATTGCTGCTGTTTGTCTCACTGAAATGGGCACACCAGGGGAGATTTCTGAACAAGGCACGATGCTGAACCTGGGTGGGAAGACCTGTGGCTGTGCAAAATACATATGAATTCAGCAACTATTCTCAACCTGTATTAGACCTTTCTTGTGTTAGCCGACCTAGAAAAACTGATGTTGCTTCCAACTTTTGCATAGAAGAAGGAGCTAGCAACTTAAATCCTGCAAAGGGCCTAGGCCTAGCTGAGTCATCCAAGGTAATTTAGGAATTGCTTGGATTTATGCCCTCTGCTCCGACCCCTCTTAAGGTTAATACGCAGGATTATCTATTTAGGATCTGTCATTTCACTCAAACCATTAAAAAAGAGAGATTCACACTACAGAGGGACAGATTTTCAAAATATTATGAAGCCTCTTTTATGAGATCTTGTTTGTATGCTAACTTTTTATTAACGTAATTGCTGTCTGCAACTGAAGAGAGTCAGAAAAAATTGCCTTTTTTCATGGGTTCAAGTACTTCAAGGAGAACACTGGGCTTCATTGTATTATAGCATTTTTGGCTTCCTCATTGCCCTGAACCAGGACAATTTGTTGTCAAAATATGTGAGCAAATATCATAAAACCTGGGACAAGAAGCAAAATTTTCTCTAATCTCAGAGAAGATTAAGTTTAAAATCTGGGCTGTGATTCAGGTCAAGTTTTGTTTGTTTGTTTGTTTATGTCTTCTTTTTTTTTTTTTCTTTCTGTTTATTTGATCTAAAATAATCTCTCTTTACAAAGTCTTCTTTTTCTGGCAAAACTCCATGTGTCTTCAATTTGGTTTGCTGGAGCTTGTGTTTATGTACCACAAAAAATGCCTGCCTTCACTGAAAGCTTTGCCAGAATAAAAATTGCAATATTTGACCTTTACATACAAGACCAGGGATGGGCATGAACTAGTTCAGATCAAATGTAGAGAGGGGTTTTGGCCTTAAATAATTTTAAGAACACTTTAAATGCACCAGCATATATTTATGTATTTTTCCTATTTTTAAAACATTCAGAAAAGGAATACAAAAGGTAGAGAGAACTGTATTTCTGAGCCACAAACAAAACCATAGCACTGCGAGAACTGGAAACGAACAAATGTATTTTTAGGTGCTTGTTACCACGATGTTACTCTTTTGTTTAGATCACACAAATACGACCATTGCTTAACTTTGTCACTCACTTTCTAAATATTTTACAAAAGGGAATAAACCGTGTTCATTTTTGACAGAGTGCTGTTGCACGCAAGGGCACTCACAGTTTGTTTATAGCATACCAAAAGCATTCTGTTAATGAAACATTTCAAGGCTAATGAACCAAAACTTTGCACCAAACAGACAGCGGCTGCAAACGCTTTCTTGTCTGCATTTGTCAGAGTTCATGTTTCAGCTGTGATCTCCGCTCCACCCACTCTGTGGATAAAACAACATCTCGGATTGACAAGTCAAGTTTGCAAGATTAGCTTTCTATGAAAAAGCTGCAGCCAGTCATGCCGTTAACTCTTTTGAGGCAAATATGCTCATGCTTTTGGGGCAAATTGGTACCACTGGGGGGCCAAGCTGCTGTCCGGTTCCCCTGAAGTTTTAGTGGCCTATCGATGAGCCTGGAATAAGGTTCAGAGGGAATAAAGACAAAGTACTATTTGCAAAGAGGGATTCAATGTGTATGGTCTAGTGGTTCTGACCGTATAAAATCAACAGTTGGCTTTTTGGAAGATGGTTAGCTTGGCAACGCTGGTACAATTTCAAGGCCTTTCACTGAGTTTTGAGGATTTGGGAGGGAATGTTTTTATGGCAGCCACTTCCAAACTGAGTTACGACCAAAGCAATCCAAGGTTTTCATCCTGCAAGTCTATAAGCAGCCAAGTAAATATCCATGGCAAAATCTTGACCCAAGGCTAAGTGGTAAAGGCACTACCCTGGGGATCTATCTTCACTTCTGCTCTATCATTGATTTTGTTTGTGGCCTCAGATAAATTACTCTTACAAGACTTTTTCTAGCTGTGTATTTGCACAGTATCTGGCAAAGACCCTGCTCTTATTTGGGGCCCCCAAGCAACACCTTGAGTAAACAAGCTATATCATTTATCTGGAAAGAACCCCCACACCGAGCAGAAGTAAGGTCTCAGCCAGTCACCTTGCAAATGTGTGGAGCAAGTAAAAGGTGTAAGCAGAGAATGGGTAGGTGTGGAGAGAGAGATTATTCTAAATCTTTTCTGGTTCGTGGTGAAGATAACCACAGACCCACAGTTGCACCTAACTCTATTAAACAGGCAAAGTCCCCTGATGCTGTGAAAGTGCTGTGAACACAGGATCGAGACAGGGTTGTTGCCGCTGCCCGTCTCAGGTCATCATCCCTGCAGCGCTCCTCACCCAGGCTGTCACCAGGAATCCAGTCTGTCTTGTTTAGAAGGGAAACTCCTTTGTATGTGAATCCAAAAACATATGTATTAACACAAACAATTGTTTATTTTGATGACAGTAGCGTCAGTAATGTGATCTAGAGCAAATACTCCAAGCGAGTTGTTGCTGAAATCTTAGTAGTTCATTGCTGTCCCTGTTCACACAAGTCAGTGGTTTGTCTGCTTCAGGAGAAGGTAGAGACATACAGCTGGTACTTTAAAAGATGTTTTTTGAACAGGGTATTCTGTATCAATGGGCTGTCCTAGCAGCTTGCCACAGGACTGGTGGCAGAGCAAAAAAGCATCAGAAATTTTCTACCATGTAGAACAAAGAGGATTTGGTACAAGGAAATTTGAGAGAAGAGCTAATCAGGAAGAAAGGCTTCTGATGGATCCCAGTGACAAATAAGAGATTCACAGTCTTTATTTGGCACAGTGCCATTATTTTCTATATTCAGAAAAGGGTAATTCTGTGCACACAGTCACGGGTGAACACTCTGCATACTATCACCCAACTGTGATTACAGTTATAACTCTGACTGAAACCTATTCCTTGGCCATTATGCTTCATTGTTCTAGCAAAGTTATTTCTTGCACTAGAAAAAAACAAAACCAAAAATCTTCCCTGAATTAATAATGTCTTTGAAAATGACTGCGTATAGGCAGTAGCTACTATATTTTTAAGAACAGTCATTGTCTTTCAGGCAGCTGGAAAGGTTATTCCTACTGGTTTTGAATCTGAGATAATCATCTTCACCAGCCACAATGAACAGGCCTTGTCTGGAAGTAGAGAGACAATATCTTTAGCCTACTTTTCTCCCAGGAACATGTTTGAGTGTGGTTTTTGGTTTGGTAGTGGAGTTCTCTGATGTGTATCAAATGAAAAACAGGAGTGTTTTTTTATCACCATCATTTGTAGATGTGGTCCAAGTTAGCATTGGGTAAACCTACTACCTGCAAAGCAAAATATGAATAAATTCACCTGCTTACTCTGAACTCCTGTTATTCAGTAGCTCAATTTTTTTCCCAGGCTTTTCTCTCCATTAACATGTGAGGTACCTTTAGTGCATAGTATATGCAGATGCAATTTAATAAGGAATTTTTCTTTAACGGAAATCAGTGAAATCCCACTGTTGTGAAGTGGACTAGGTAGCTGGACTGTTATCATGTTGAATAGCAGGCAGGGACCACAGCATCCTCAGCGTGCAATAAAAAGACCTCTTTAGGTGAGGTCCAAAGCGATCTTTTGAGTTGCTACTTGCAGGATATGACCTTCAGGAATATAAAAATAGAAAGGTAGGAAATCAGTGAATGACTAGGAATCAGAGCTACAAAGCATTGTTCACCGGCCACTCTCCAGCTCTTTGTCCCTCCCACAAAGCCTTGCAGGAGATATTCCTGCCTTTTGCTGGAGATGACAGCCACTCCTACCAGGCTACTGCAGCAAGCACAAGCTCAGAGTAAGTCCTCTTAATAACTGCTGTGGTTGGAGAAAAGAGACAAAGATGATATGCTTCCTAATTGAGCTCTTTGGTGGAACAAGTTATCTCTGAGTCTGTCAGAAGTCCTGGGTTTTTGGCATGCTACTTTACTTTATCCCATTACTGTTATTACTCTTCTGTTCCCAACATTGCACCAGTTGACAAACCCCTAACTGATGCAAATATGAACGCAAATGCCAAGGGCAATACTGAGTGGAAGGCACCTTGTCTTGTTTGACACAGCCCTCTATATCTTGCATGTATTGGTAAATCCTCATCAATACAGTGAAAGCTGGTAGCTCCCCTAAAATAGGGGTGAAGATCTGAAATAGGTTATTTTATGTTTCTTCAAGGGAAATTTGCAGGGAGTACATATATGGGATGTATCATGCAAGGGGATTCATTTTAGCAAAAATAAATGTCTCCATTTCATGAGGCTACAAAAGCAGCTTGAGGTTTTCTTCTGTGGGAGACCAGAAATTGAGACAGCATGGTAGACCCAGCTGCTGTCTGGTCTTTCACTCTTTGGAGCTGAGCCTAAGACCTCCAATTTCAAAAGTGAGTATTGATTTTGGGTATCCAACTTGAAACTACTTAAAAGTAGCATGCTTTAAAAAGGAGTAGTCAATAAAAAGAGGGGGTCCCTCAATTTCTGCAAATTCAGTCTTTTCTAAGTGGCTCAAGCTACTCACCTTGGAGTGCTTCAATCAGCCCAGTAACAAAAATTTTCCAATTGGCTTTAGTCATGAGTGAAGGCAGACAGCAAAATGTAATTGCACTATAGGTCACAAAACACCTTTTATGTGTGCTGTATATTTGTGCTTAATCCTGAAATCACAAGTATTTTCAAGCAATATTAGTAGAGAAGTAGAATATTGATACAGTTGAGCCTTTTACTATGATTTTTTTTTCTCATTTTTCATGACAAAGGTGATCAAGATTAAGTGTGTTGAATCATTTCCAGACACTTCTCCTCAAGAGACAAATAATGCATGAAAGCAATATTTACAATATTTTTAACATAAATATTGCAAGAAACCCAGAGTGCATATTTTACATTTAAAAGAACTCTGCTTCATTAAATTGGTAAGTCAATTAACTGAGGAAAATGTAGCTGACATTTATTTGAAATGTGAAAGACATTTTACATATTTTAATTTTTTTATGATATTCTGCTGTGTAATAGAAGTCCATAATTATCTGTCAAAGCCACCGACTTACCTTTTTTTTCCAAAAGCTACTCCATAATAAAGTACTACTGTCATAATAGCTATTCTGCTTTTCTCTCTGAAGTTCTTTCCCACTTGGAAGAATAATAGGTATTGAATATAATTCTACAGAATCAGCTTCTGTAAGGCTAAAACAGGTGTTTAACTGGAAAAGAATAATGTTTAAAAAGGATTAAAATTGAAACAGGAAGTATTTTGTGCCAAAAATATTGTGCTTAAGGTTGCTCAGGATCTCAAAGTTGATGTTTCAGACAAAGGTTTACTTTCATTTGGGTGGAATGATTTCTGTATCTTATTATCCTTTCAAATACCTACATAGAAATGTTAGAAAGCCCAGCCAAAGAGGTGGACACACCCTGTATTTTGGCAATTTTTTGAAAGTGACACCTGGACAAACATCTGGGCAGCCTAATCTGTCAGCAGTAGTGAAAGTCAACCAGAAAGGTCAAAAATGCTGAAGACAATTGTAATACTTTGACTTAATAATATTTTTAGCTTAAAGTTGTGGGGAAGGCTGGTTCAAAGGAATGCAGTGAAAGTGGGTGGGAATTTGATAAGGCATTGAAAAGAAGGTAATCCATGGGGAAGGTCCTGGTTTAGCAGACCTGGCATTGACAGAATTTCAGTGTTGTCCCTCAGGTGCCCAGTCATGTCAAGTCACTTCACGGGTGTCTAGAGGGAAAGAATGCAGGCCCTATCACGGGCAGGTAGGTGCACAGGCTGAGGCCTGCCATCTTCTCCTTGATGGCTTTTAATATTTGAGGAGGCTTGCATCTACACAGAATGAGACCAGATTTTGAAAAATCTAGCACACACTGAAAAATATGGGCTCACTTTTCTCTGTCTGGTTCTGGTAGTAGGTTCTGCTCCTTCAGTATCTGGATAATAATGTGCATGAACTATTATGTTTTAAGGCACAGCAGAGCTAGAGGCAAAGAGGTTGAGACATCATTTTTGCTTTATCACCATAAAACTCTACTTGAAGGCCATGATGAAAGGAAAACTCAGTGGCCTTAAACCCTCACAGTCTTCCCTTAACTGAGGTTACTCTAGAGCTGGAGAGGCTGAGGAGCACAGAACATGTCTAAATCACCCTAGCTTCCCTGCACCATCCTGTAAGCCTCAATACTCTCTGAAATCTCCATCATGGTTTATCCTGCTCTACCAGGATGTTCCTCTTTCACCTGAAGTGCCACTTCACTGACCCATGATGCCATATTTTACAAAGGGATGTCTATGAAGCAGCCACATGATTTACCTCTACCTTGCGTACTGTTGTCAAACCTATTGTTCTCTTTTAATTAGCAGAGTGCCTTTTCACATTGTTGGTAATGGGATGAAATGAGTGGTTTTTCCCAAAAAATACATTTGATTTCTTTAATAGGAAATTGTGTATTATTTTGTCTCTTGGCAAAGCTGGTAACTGTGACATTTGGTCTGCAATGAAGAAGATAGCTGAGGCCTGACATTTGACCATATTATGCATTTTTCATTGAACTTGATCATAAATTAAACCCCAAAGGGAAATGTAGCTCTTTGCAGAGTAAAACAGAAAAGCAAGCAAGAAATACTATTTCTGAAAATTGAACTTCTAGGGTGTTTTTTGCTCTGATCTGCTCTTTTGACCTTAGAGATGAGGTCAGCAACTTGGCCACCGTGTTGTCACAGCTGAGCACAGTGTATTGGCAGAGCTACTTATACTGAATTCCCTCCTGCTCGTTTCCCACACGCACAGCAGGTACTTGCCCTTAGTCGTGTTGCGAGGCACCGTACCCTACAAGTGGTCAGTCTGGTTCCAGCAAAACTCTGCGTAAGTAAGGCAGGAGTAACGTTGCTCTCAACTAGCAGAGAAGTACTACTATGGAATTGCTCATGGAAGAGGAGGCCTCTGTAATCAGGATGCCTATTTTGATATATGCCCTGTGACAGCTTACTGGCAAGAAGGGAAACACGTTCATTTTTGGAACCGATGTGCTATTGTGAATGTGCCACATGTCCCAACAGCTTGGCTCCTGCTTCCCAGCGTCCCCAATGGTATGTTACGCTTTCCTTTGTAGGGTGACAACCCTGTTTCAAATACTTCCATCCCAGCTGTTAAATTTGTGAATATTATGACTGTTTCACACCTGCCAAGCAAATGGACATTGCCCTTCTAAATGGACGTCTAATTGGTGCGCAGTTTCATTTGCATGCGTTTTCAGTTTTCAACAGGTGGCACTAAAGAGCCAATAAATGATTCTATTCCCAGACTCCAGCATGCAAACTCCTGGGCAGGCACTTTTATGTGTATTTATCTATTTAAATATGGTATTATAATTCCAACATAATTAGTCATCTAATTGAATTGCATGACCACATCCATCCAAGACATTTGCATGTACAATTAATTAGGATTTATCTAAAAGCGCTCTTTTTGTTCTCTATTTCCTACATGTTAAATTAGTCATGGATGGATTAGATGCTGATTTCATTTTGAAAGTGTTACAATACATACACTTGGAGAAAAATAAGTCTGCAAAATTGGTAAGCAGAAGACAAGCAAAGAATTCTTTTTCTTTTCTGTTTTTATAATGTTATGAAAGGCCCATGCTCTAAAGCATGACCAGCAAGGGCCAGACTTGCTGTAGTTGTGGAGAAGCAAAAGTCTGTAGTGTCTCTTCAGAATCTTTCATTTTAGCAGAAGAAGGATTTACAAAAGCAGGATGGTTTTGCCCATACTGTTAGGTTTCAATCTTCCTCCAGTGCAATAGCCACTTAAACTTTTATGTTCCTGATAGTTGCAATGCATTTGTCAACTTGCATTCTTGAAAAATAATGGACAGAAAAAGAAACTGTTAAAGACTTCCTTGGGAAACTGCCTTGTTTTCACACAAAACGTTTCCATCCATCTCAGTTGCAGGAGCAAATGGAGACTCACCTTGAGATGTGCTCTGGTGCACCAAATGGGAACTGAAACACTATGAATGGCCCAGAAATAGAATATTAGCTTTGAGGAGGTGTCCAAACTGATGATGCACCAAAATACCTCAAAACCAGGAAGGACAATATGGTTTTGGTTTCTTAATTGTTTGACCAAGCTCTTTTTCTTCACAATGTGTGTGCTCGCTTCAGTATTGGCTGCTACAGGACAGTGAAGCTCTTCTTCCAGTCTTTCTTTTGTCATCCAGTTACAACCAGTGCAGGATGTACTCCGTCACTTCCAGAAGAATAAGCACAATTAAAGAAAAGCTTTGAACACTGAGCTGAGATGCATGAAGGACTATAAATACAACTGTGCAAAACAAACAAACAAACAAACAAACACACACAGACATTTCATTTTTTCAGAGGGTGTGTCACAACTAAAATCTATTATGTTTCAGTCCTGAGGCTTTGACGACAGCTTGGTCCTGAAAACTATGTAGAGAATGGGGAAAATGGTACCAAGACAATCTGTGTTTAGAAATAATTTCACAAGTAAGGTAGAGCACACCAACATGGCAACACCACAGTGTAAGAGGGAGTAGGCCAACATTCCCCATTTCCGTGTAGTCTTTGAAGTGACCTTTGCTTTGCAGCTCTTTCTTTTAAACAAATTGTCTCTTGTACTTCCTATATGAGCTCTTTTAGTCCACACCTTCTATGAATGTCTTCCGTTGGGGGTAGTGGGTTTAAAGTTGTTCCTCCCTAATATCTCTCTCCTCTTTTTTCCTCTACTTCCAAATTGCTTTTTTCTTCCTTTTATTCCCTGCCTCCTTTTTTTCTGTGCGTGTGTGTGTGTATTTTTATCAATATTTTATTCTTTTAGAAAAGCTCACCCTATACGTCCAGAGGAGTAAACAGTGAGTCCCCAGGGTGTATGCTGGCTGCTGATCGCGTCTTTAGGAAGTATTTCTGATATGGGTGTTTCTCTCACTGTTACTGTTTTTAGCATCCTATTAGAGTTGGGCCAGATGGATTTTCTGCTGGCAGAAGTACCCACTGTCTGACTGAAAGAGATTTTTATGGCATCTCAGAAACTTAGTGGAAGGAGGTTTCTTCCTATAGTTTCTAAGGTATCAGTAAGTACCGTCCATCTCAACCTTTCATTAAATAACCCATTGTTAATTGCGATGTGCTTAGCCTCAGCCTTATCCTTAGTTTAACATTTAAGAAGTGCTTTGTTAAGCAGAATGCAAGCAGGCTCAATTCTTGGCTGAACTGCAAATGAAAGAACCCCAGCCAGACACAAACGTGTGTGTGTACAGTATGAGCATGTGTGTGTGTGTTTAAGCTGTGACAACTGATGGACAGTACTGTGTCTGACAGATACATATTTGAAAGATGACTACAGCTAGAGCTGAATTAGAAGACACAGTTGAGAGGATGGAACAAAATGAAAAGGAGGGGACTAGAAGGAAATTAATCTTCCTTAACGTCTAGGTCATTTAAAATTCACCAGGGGGCAATTTTGTAATGCAGTGTAAGACACAATTTTCCAGTGGCCCAGGAGCAGTCTCCCAACAACCTGCTCTATGTCTACTTTGTAAAACCATCTGAGCAATGCACTGTCGTCCCATCTGCTAAAACCCTGCGGTTTCCCACTTCATTTTTATGGGATAAAACCATGCTTGGCATACATGTACCTTTTCATTTTTTTGCAAAATATTGTTGCAAGCTTCATGACCTCATTAGAAATGCTTGTTTTTGACTTTAGAGAGCGCACTGTGCCAATCGCCCATTCACCTCCCATGGTGACAGACACAGCAGTGCTGGTGATATGTAATGCACTGTATGTGGCTTTAGACCCTCCGTCAAAACATGAAAAGTCCAGAATCACATCCGTATTTCAACAACTTGCCAAAGCTTCCGCTGAAACAGTGGAGCATAATTCAAGCATCTGATAAACATTTGTAAGATTCTAACAAGCACAAATTCAAGAAACTCTACCTAGAAAATTTTAAAAAAGCATAGAAAAACTATAATACCGAGCTTAATTCTTGGAACTAATTGACTCCTACTTTGTTTCCCAGTAAAGGGATTGGAGTTCCAAAAGTTAAGGGTGTAGCATTTAAATTTGTCTGAAAAAAAATGAAGAGGTTTTTCTTTGGCAACAATTTGTTATCTGCAATTTAAAAGGCAAGTAAAGCAATAATTCCCCAGGTGTTGACTGGCAAGAGGTCAGATTGCTAGAAACAGAAGGATACTGAAAACCAGATGAGAAGAAGGGGAAGTCAGTAGCGTCTTTACTAAAACCTAATTAGGAAATAGCATCGTGTCCTCTGCTCTGGAAAGAGCAGAACCTATCAGTGAAATATCAGCAAACAGTTAGGCATCTTCAAAGATATTAATTAAGTAAAATTTGGAAAGTGCTTTGAAGATGAAAAATGGCAGGGAGTGCTAAGTATCACTATTAGCAGGACCAATGTGTCAACTGATGTTGTCTGTCTGCATAGTATTGGGTGAACACTTGGGTAATTAAGGTCAAATGAATAGCCTTGCCTGGTCAATTTATTGGATAAAGTATGTTTTGTTGCTAGCTGAAGCAAGATGTGGTATCTGTGCGACTTACAGACCTGGAAAGTGAACGTCTACGCCAAACATATTTCATTGCTTCAGGAGCCGCCAGTAGCAATAGCTGTTTCTTATTTTTTAGGCCTGTCTTATACTCTCTAGATACCAAGAGAGAGAGCAGTTTTTCCTAGCATTTAGCAGTTTCTAAACTTGTGATTATTAGTTTGACATTGTACCTGCCTTCATTAAAGGCTTGCATGCCTTCTTGAACTAAGACAGTACCTCATTCTCCAGAGCTAATTTTTCCAGCTTACCAATATTTTAATACTAAAACATTTATGGAATTAATTTGGCAAAGGTTGAGGTAGTGAAGGATAGCTATTGCTGACCAAGAGGTGCTATACAAACCTCTATCTACAGTCTGCCAGTGCACTTCAATCCTTGTGTTATTCCTCTGGGAGCTCTTGTCATGTACGACCCCAGTTTGCTACAACCTCCAGGATATAAAAAAGAGGTATGCCATAAGCTTTTGCCAGACTTTTGCTGTACCAAACTGGGAATTTGCATAAGTATCTGCTAATTCGCTAAGTTCCAATATTTATTTTGTCTTACCTTAATGAAATCCCCAGACAGCTCAGCCCAACACGCGCCACCGCTGCCCCACCAGCACATGGTCCAGCTGTGGGTGAGTGCAGCTGGGCAGGGGAGGAGCAGCCCTGAGTACCTATCTCAGCACCAGGCATGGGGTCTGCTGTGACATGGGCAGGAACAGCAGACCAGGACTCGCCGACCAGGACCTGAGGAGTGCCACCATGCAGACATCACAGTAGGAAGGCCCAGGTTTCTGAAATGCTTGGTTCCGTTGCAAAATCAAGTTTAGAGGCAGCTTAAACTGTCCCATGTAACAGGTTAGAAAGCAGGAGGAGCACTTGTACCTGAGCCTTTGGTCTCAGCTGGGAGAGAGCCAGTAACAGTAGATGGGAGGTTGCTGCCAGTGCTTGATGCCACCTGGCTAAGACTTTAATCAGAGAAGAAATTGTTGCAGATACCACTTTCCAGCTGCATTTCTTTCCTTCTGCCTGTACCTAGTGCCAGGACAGTGTGGACAACCTGAGCAGAAGCTGGTGTGCTCAGCATCACCACCCAATCGGCTTGTCAGCAGATGTTTGGTCTTTGGGCTGCAGGCTGGGACCCCCATTTCGTAACTGAGCAGGTATAACGGAGAGTCCCTTTCTGTTAAACATATTTTCTGCTTTATTTAAAAGATGGTAAAAATCTCCCCGACACATTTCACGTAGGAGAGCACCAGATGAGCAGCAATGAGGTAGATTCAGGCAGAATGGTGTCACTCGCTGGCAATGAACAAAAAGCTAAACCAAGCCAGGTCTCAAATCTTGGGGTTTTTTTTTTACCTAAATGCAGGGTCGTCCAATTAGTACTGTAGAGGTGAACTGTGCATTCCTATGTACTGTAAAAATTCAAAAGTCTTGGACGCCATAGAGCTCAAGGGAAAGAAGGATGGAGCAGGCCTGGCTGTGTTCGTTATGACAGTTCTGTGCACAGATAGCATGATAAGAATATCCCCGCTGGCCAATAATGCAAACTAAATTGCCTTGAAATATAACTAGAAGGAGAACAGCTTTCCATTTAGCATCTTGCTGACTGAATCCAAAGCAATTCTTCAGAGCGAAGCAAATGCAGAGCCCAAGACCATAAAGCTGCAAGTCCTTTCACAGCTGTAGGCTAAGACTTGCTTAGAGACATGGTTTAGTGGCAGACCTAGTAGAGTTGGGTCAATGGTTGGGCTAGATGACCTTAAAGGTCTTTTCTAACCTAAACGATTCTATGGTTCTATGACTTACAGACAAAGCTTGTGCATCCTGACAGAGGCAGCAAGAAAGACTGCTGAGAGTCTTGTCACCATGTTTCTTGTCTCTGTTCTCCACCTGGTACAGATGCACATCAGGATACCTTCTCATAACAACACACGGGCAGTCTTTTTACATTCAAAATGCCGTCACTGAGCACTGAAAGTTTTTGCTTTCAGGCAGCATCTGTATTTTGCATCTCAGGATGCCTCTGCGAGGACCAGGAGTAGCTGCCTCCAGCCTGCCTGTCTGACGGGGACAGCTCTGCTAGGCATGCTCTGAGCACAGAGATGCTCTCAGATGCACAGCAGACCACTGCCCTTATCTCTTCAATGCATAAACCTGCTTAGAGTGTACGGTATACCCCTTTCTTCGTATCCTGGATGTTGTAGCATGTACAGATGAAGGATTTAAGATCTAAACTTTGAGCCCTGCTCAAAATTACTTTAAGAATCTTGATGACTCTTTAGTTTTTTTAGTGATGGGTGTTGGGCTTCTCTCCTTTCCATCAGAGCTAAAATTACCAGCATCTAGGGTGAAGAGGAGAAACCTATGGAGAATAAATAAAAATAATTAAACTGAATGAAAGAGCCACCCGCTATTAATATCTCCTACTGTCTGTGTCCCCATCTCACAGGGAGCTGTACCCAGGTACCCAAAGGATCAGTAGCTCATTTAGCATTTGTCATACCCCAAGGATGAGTCAGTCTATGATTTAACTAATCTGGCACAGGGCACTTTCTGCAATGCCAAGTTTGATCAGGCTATTTCAGTGCTTCAGCATTACAGAAAAGAGACACTAAAGACTAAAAGTGATGTTGACTCAGCTATTTGGCTCCTGCCAGTGAACATTAGTGATTTTTTAACTGCTTAGATTCCACTTCTAATGAAAATCCATTTAGACAAAGTAATTTACATGCATTGCTCATTTCCATATGAGGTTTGAAGCCTTTGCCACATTGCTACAAAGAGATGCAGTTCAGAATGCAGTCATTTCTCTCTGCCCTCATACCATACACGAGTGATTTTGTCTCACATAATTGCTTGGTATCGATACCCAGTAGATATATTTTGACACATGAGAGAAGATAATGGGATTTCCCAGGGAGATGGGTGAAACAGAATATTCTAGTAGGAAGAGGAGGGTTTTTGCATTGGATTGATTAAAAATTTTGGCTGGTACATCAAGAATGTTTCATCTATGCAGCTAAATCAAAAATTGCCCAGTCATAGCTGGTAGCAAGTAACAGGCTATTAGCTCCAAGACATTAAGGAAAAATTCCAGCTGTACTGAAGTAAGGGTTAAAACACACATTGATTTGCATGGGGTGAGAATGTCATCCTGGAGAAACAGTAACAGCCAAACAAACACTTCAGCACTTACGTGCAGATTTCACGGGCCACAGTGAGAGAAAATTTCAGGCATCTGAAATACAAAGAATTGTCTGTAAGGGAATTTGGGCTGCAGGTATTCATGCTGTCATCTTAGTGCCTGAAGGTTCACCATACACCAGTGGACTGGGTCTTTATAAAAAAGCGAAGCAAATTCTCCCCAGGACATAGTCCTAGCTGGATTTGGGCAGCAGGGAGCTCTGCTGGTCCAGAGTTTCCCTCTGAGTGGATCAAATCCATCCGATCCCAAAGAGCATGCTGGCTTTATGCCCACCAGCTGGTCTTACTGAGGCACTCTCTACCTCTCCTTTTGACTTTTTACCAGTAAAAGGAGTACAAAATTCAAAGACATGTATGGTAGAAGGGGAGAGATGAGAAAAAAGCTAGACACAGCAACTCCAATGTAGCAATTGGGAACGAAGCAGAGATAGATCTCAGCTTTGATTCCTAGCCCCAGAGATTTTCCTGTATGTAGTATTATCTGCTAGACAATCTACAGAATTGCTCTTATTTTGAGGATAAGAAATTGAGATTCTGGAAAGTTTCAAAACTTACCTGAGATCCTACTTTAAGGCAGTAGCAAGTTAGTAGGACCTCCAGACGCAGTATTTCTCACTCACTGGCTTTAAGTAGGGTAACGTTACCTGTGTTCTTCTAGTTGTATGTTCAAAAAAGATCTTGCTGAACTATTTACTTTAGACTAAACAACCCCATGGCAGAGTGGTCAGATGATAGTTGGGCTGGGGGACATTTTGCAGACGAGTTGTTTTTTTCTTCCCAGCCTTCCAATATTGTTATGACCTTTCATAGAGCAGACATTCAGCTGCTACGGTGACGGGCAACAGTGGAAAACTCTAAGCTAGAGAGATGGATGTTGGAAGAGCAACATTCACCACCTCTTACTTGTCTTCTCTTTAAGTAATTAGAGCCCTATATTTATCCTGGCACTGCTCACAGAGCCTACATTTACAAAATGAAATTGTCTATGAGGCTGTAGGCTTTCAGCAAGACATTTGAAGCTGCAGCTCTGACACAGCTAAGTGCCAAATTTTGGGTGGTGCTGAGCAGACCTAGGTGAGGTGTTGGGGTTTTTACTTTAGGGGCTTAAGGGGTTTGTCAAAAGATATATTTACCCAAATACATAATTTTGTTCACTTATGGAAATTGAAAGTAAATTGAAATTGAAAGTAAATACCTTTGGCTTCCGAAACAGAAAAGGTAGTAAAAATAGTATTACTTCTCTACTGCTTAGAATGTAAAGGGGGTTTTTACTGCCCTCATTGTGCAAGGTCACTAGTTGGGTCTCATCTATGCCCAGAGCAGTTTTTGATGACAGCATCCCCAAAGTTTTCTGCCTTTCTATGATACTACAGGGAAGTTTTGCATAAGAAGGAGCATCTGAAGCAGCCCTTTCTCTCTGCTCCTCATGCTCAAGGTGTCTACTGACTGCAGAATTGGGACATCTCCCAAAATAAGGAAGAGAGAAATGTTCTTATGGTCTTTTTCTCAATGACAAGGGAGTACTTTACTGAAAACAGAATAGTAAAGGAGAGGCCGAGGCCCACTGCACTACATCCAGACACCCTTCAGGTGAAAGTGCTTCCCAAATGAGGCCATGGCCACGCAACTATTTCACTGAAAATAGTCTGTAAATATTGCTATTAATTTCCTTGGTATTATATTTAATTAGTCATTTTGGATGCAATTCATGATGTAAGAGCAATGGAGTCTATAGAGCTATTCGGCTCACCCTGAAGTAGATACCTACATGGTCCTCCATATCTCTGATGAGAATTTGGAGCTATAGCAGTGGAAACAGGTTAGTACCAATTATCCTCAAAAAAAATGTTTCATTTAGGTGCCTGGCAAACTGTGATTTTCTGGAACATTAACATGCAGAAAGTAACTAATATTTCAACTTTCGGTCTCAGTTCAAGGTAGAAAAATACCCCTGAAATAATCAGAATTACTTCCAGAGCAGCAACACTGAAAAACCTGGCTGCTTTGCTTCTGGTGTCATCTGGGAGCTGCATTTGTTCTTCTTGGCAAATTTGCTAGTAGAAATGAGGGATATCAGCCCAGACAACCTTAAAACATCTTCTGTTCCTTTGCTGAGGGGAAGAGTAGGGTTTTTTGGAGGTGCCTGGTAGATCTGTGGCTGAGAAAATATACATTAAGTTTGACTGGGTCTGTATTAACCCACCTTGGGTGTCAGCCTAGGCTACATTACTCCATCAGTTGGTGGAGTCCATTGTACAAGCCTCTGGCCACTAACTAGGAGAAAACACATTAAAGATAAAGATGGGTTAAGTTCCTGTGTGAAGTTCCTAATGAGAATAAAAGTGTACAGACTATATTCCAGTTTGTATAATTGCCAATCATTTGAACTCTCAAGTGCCCAGTCCTCTTTTGACTGCTTCAGTCTAAATTTAGCTTTAAAAAACCCCAAAACAACAAAACCCAAGAAAATCCTTCCTTAATTTGTCCAAAATGTTTGGTCTCGACTTTAATTGCTTTTAAATCCTGTCAATTAAAGTTTATAATGGAGAAAACCTCTTAATAGTGAAATGAATCCCCTTACGTTCCCAAAGTGTGCAGTAAGTCTTCTCACCCAATTGTAATAAAATTTGTTGTGGCATAGTTTTGGGGATCAATACAGCAGACCACTGTCAATCAAAGAATTTTCTACTTACTTAAAAGTTAACAGACTTTTAGCGTCTTTGTGTTGGACTGAGGACAGTCTGAGTTACCACAGAAGATTAAATCTTTAATTTTACATTACTTCAGCCATCTCTATAGAACAAAGTGGGCTTTACCTGTTGAATATGAGGCTTATGTGAGCTGAAGTGCTCTTGAGACATTAAGAGGCAGTCTTGAACAGTCTCTGAGATTTAAGCTGAGGGGAATTCTAAAGGGATTACTGCAGCATTTTACATAAAACGAGAAATAAAAACAGACTTGAGCAATGCATGATCATAAACGCATTCCTGCTGTGATCAAGAGTCCTGTTCCCATTGCTGTTCTAAAACTAAAGCAGGAAGAACTGTCAAAGGGCAACCATACTTGTAAGGATTTGTACAAGTCCAATTTATAATGAAATTAAGGGGCTGAGTAGTTTTGAAAGATTTGTTAAAAAAGGAGATACTTTTCATACTCTCTCTGGCCCAGAGGTGAGAATTGCAAGCACTATTGGAATACTGTTTTGTAGAGGAGGCATGCTACTTTCCAAGAACAGACGTGGCTAGCAACTCATACACAAATAAGAAATTTTCGCAAAGCTTCACAGAGATTTTAACTATTGCTTACCCTTTTCTGAAGAAAATAGGGGCAAATAAACTATGGAGAAATATCACAGAAATCAAATACATACCGAGTGACTTGTACCTTGCATGCACAGTATATGAGAAAATAAGTAATAAACAGCAAGTGCATTCTTGCCAGCTGTGATTCACCTTTGCACTACAGCTCCCTTTATCGCAAGAATGGTATAAAAAGACTTTGGTACAAAAAGTGACGTTGTTCTCTGTACTGCCTGTACTGAGAGAGAAGTTTGGGTGCATTTGTGAGTAAAACACACACACGATGCAGTATACTTACTGTTTTAATAAAGAGGAATTAGGATATGGCACCAGACAACCATCAGCAAACGCAGACATTAGTTTCTTGTCACACATTCACTACCAAAAATAGATATTTACTCTTTGTGCCTGCAAATTCTCAGGAGGTGAAAGCCAGTATGTTGTTCCCTGCACTGAATATGCTTTGGCAGGTGTCACAGCTATAGGTCCTCCTGGTCCTCAGGGACAGTAGAAAACACAGCCTGCCAGTCTAGGTCAGGGATAACCAAATTTCCCAGCACTCTGAGCCACAGATCTCAGCCACCACATGACCCAAAGCCACGACAACCTATCATCTACATATCTTTGAGTGTAAAGAGAGACCTTCAGATCAGTTTCTCGGTCCAAGAGGACAGCTTCTTTGGGTCTTCCATTGCTTTCCTGCAAAATGGATTTGGGTTGAATGTGCCCTGGGTCCCAGGACAACCACAGTTAGATGCTGAGTTAGCAGCACATGATAGCACTTCTGTGTGTGACCCCCCCAGCCAAGGATCCACTAGACCAGCAGGCCCCACCTCAGTGTCAGACCACTCTCCTTAGGCAGAGCACAACAAAGCCCATCATCTAGTCCTCCCTACCTTTCCTAAGCACAATGTTGGGCAAAGTGTTGGGTGCATTGAATGACATACAAGGCCACGGTCCACTCTTCCTTGGTCCTTTTAATCCTCCTGCATGCCATAACACCTATGCAGAGCTGTATTTCTCCATGGAACTGTTCTCTGTGATGTCCATAATTCAGTTCGGTTGTGGAAAAAATTACTTATGCTCTTTTTTTTTTTTACTCCTGGACAAGCCTTGAGGTTGGCCTTCAGGCTTTGGTCATGATCCTTTGTTTGCTCAGTGTTTCAGGTCCCAAGGAAATCAATTAAACCTTTGCCCATCGGTCAGTTCTGTAGGTGTAGTCCCTCCTACGGGCTGCAGGACCAAGCCATAGCTTTATTAATTATTTCACTGCTGGTAAGCAATAAAGCATGAAGTCTCTATTAAGAAACAACTATAAATATCAAATTGTCCATTTGGTTATGCCAGCGTGATGAGTAGAACTTCTCTGCTATCTATTAGAAACTCCATTAAAAAAAAAAAAAAAACAGCTTAAATTTGTGGAGAAGAGATAAATCTTTGAAGTTCAGCTTACAAAACTGGTCCGAATGGAAGTTAAATTTGTCCATTGCTAGACACTGCGATTACTAAATCTCAGCAATTATTTACTTGGGGAAATAATGTAGACAAATTTCCAACTCTATTTGTATACCTAAATGGTAGAAATCCCTCAGCCTAGATCTCTTCTGTTCAATTAGAAGCAGCTTGAAAGGAAACCAGAATCACAGAAAAGAGGTATTTGATAACTGTCAGATGATAAAATATGGAATATGAATAAAGATGAAGCACACACTGTGAACCATACTCGTTATTATCATAAACTTTTATGCTGAGTCTTGCTCTTTATTATGGCCTCACCATATAAAATACAGATCAGCTTCAATTAAGGTAATTCTAAAAACAGATGGCCACATTTCCAGGTTGTTTCTCAACTATGCAGTGTACTACATGGATAAATATTAAATTGAAAATGTTAATGTTATGTGTATATGATTATCTCAAACTGTCCCTAAAGGAGCTGAGATAGGTAGTAGTGAAAACAAGTCAAGGAAGGCCTGTGATCAAAGTGGAAAGTGGTAAGGTTTGTGGT
Source organism: Chionis minor (assembly GCA_013398295.1). Lineage (NCBI taxonomy): Eukaryota > Metazoa > Chordata > Aves > Charadriiformes > Chionidae > Chionis > Chionis minor. Next base: position 119,361 of record VZSF01004751.1, read on the forward strand.
GCTCTTGACACATGAAGATACCTGTTTCCACCATACCGGTGGAATCTTCTGTGCCCTTCACAGGTGAGCATGGCCCACACCTTGTGAAACTCCATTGCGCTTGAGGACTCCAGACGGGGCTCCTGGTCTTTACGAGGTCTCTGCTCTCAAGTGGAAGGACAGAGGGACTCCTATGGCACAGGAATATCTTGCAATTTACAATATGACCACATTGACAAGGCGCTGAAGCGAAGCAGCGTGGCTGCAGCCCATGGCCCCTTGCCAGTGTGGGACCCCTAGCAAGCACCATCACCTCCCAGTAACACGCTGAGCTTGCAACTTGTAATGTGGTCTTACATCTTCTGCAAGATAACTTTTGTCCCCACTTGACCATCAGCCACTGCAATCAGCAAAACCAGAAGATAAATTGGAGAGGCCAATTCATCTGATTTCCACTGTCCTTGAGCTCATGATGAGCTTCCGTAACAGTGGGCATGGATCGGACCAGAACAGTGAATTCATCACAGCCCCAGACTGTACCATTTAGATCCTGAATTAGAAGTGTGTTTAGACTAACTAAAATTAGATGTTAAATATGGCAGGTGTTTAACTGCCGTGAGTGAACTGCCTCAGCGTACTGAGCTCAGAAAAGAATGATGTCATAGTGAACAGACAAATATGATTTGCTGCATTCTCAGAGGTTTTCACAAGTTCCTCTTCTTTTCTCTCCTGTTTTCCCAAGTCCTCCGCCTTTTCCAGGATTCCTGGTCATCTTAGTCAAATGAAGGGAATGGAAAATCTGAACTGCTGCTCAGAAAGGGTATTGAATCATTATCTTACCTTTGATCAATAGCTACCAAAAAGTTATTTCCTATTTCTCAGTCACTCCACTTTTCAGAAAGTACAAGCATTTGCCCCAAGGAAATCCAAACATAAACATTCGACGTCTGTAAATATTTAGAAAGAACTAGGATATTCCACAGTACTGAAGAAAACATACCTGAAAGCTCCTGAGAGCAGTAAGCACCTAATGAATTTAGCTGGTGATTCTGACATTCTCCTGTAAAGTCATCCCATTGTGAGCTGAAGATTAGATATCCCAGTCTGGGTTGTGTTTGTTTTGTTATGTTGAAAAAGATATCTCAGTTGATTAAAATATTTTTTATAGATTAAAGACATTTTTGTCATTTTTAATGACTTACTACTAGTACTTTATAAAAAGTATGAGATTATGTTGACATATGCTTTAAAACAAGAAAAGCTTAAGTGGTATTTAATGGATAACTTATTACAAAGAAGGAATTCTCTAGACCTGCTTTACCTTTAATTCACATTGTTTGGATGGAGCACTTTTTCACACGATAAAGCACTATGTGTACAGCTAGAAAGAGGTGGTTCGTGTGGCCAGAGAGCAAATCAAAGTCACGTTACTGCAAACAGGGGAGGGCTCCAGTGCTGTTGTACATTCAAGAGAGCTCAGAAATGCTGAACCCTATCATGAACATCACATTCCACAGAAATCACCCCAGGTCCCTGAGGAGCCTGATGGAGCCACACCAACATGAGCAATATCACTGTTGTCTTCACGTTCTCACCATTGTCCTCTTGAATTAGTGGCCAAAAGTGGAATTGTGGTCTCATTGAATATGTCCCTTTCCTGGGTCTAAGTGTGTGTAGTTTAAACAGACAGGGGAAAGCGAGAGAGAGGTTCTTACTGGGTTTCTCCTATCTGACCCGTTTCTCTCTGCTAAAAAGCACTATCAACAAAAATGAGCTTGGGAATAAAGTCTGTATTCGATGTCTTCCTCAGCATTAGTTAGGTTCCCTTTTGCTTGTCATGTGGCCCCACCATTCTTGTGTATCTGGCTACATAATGGCCCAAAAATATTCTGCATGGTGCAGTTAGGGCTCTATTCTGGAACATGCTAGTTGTGAGATCTAACTCCTCAGTCTAAGAGGTAGCCACAGACTATTTCCTAAGCTCCTAGGCAAGGATATTAATTTTGCTATGGAAATTCTCAAGGAGTGATTGGATTTTGCACTTTTTCTCCTGTAAGGGCTACAACTGTTGGTGATTCTTCATTTTTCATTTATTTCTATACGAATATGATGTATAGTGGTGGCTGGAGTGTCATCATCAGGTGCCTCCCAATATGAGGCAATTCAACAATCTGTTCTGTGAGTCTGTGGACATCTATTACACCCCTACACTGGCACTCTCTTTAATACAGGTCTCTGAATCTGTTGATTCCTCTCTTGCAAACCAGCAAAGCCAAATACGGTTAATTAACAGCAATGCAGTCGTTGGCAGCAGCGACAACTACATTTCTTTGGGCTGGGAAAAATCAAGTTCATACACATTAGGCATTCTTTAAATGTTGTATCAGGTCTCCAGAGCTTAGAAAAATAACTAGGTGCTTAAATTTGTAAACTGAGTGACCTCCACACAAGCCTGAGGACCTCACTGCAGGAACTCAGGCACTCTGCAGTCCCCATGTGGCTACCAAATAAATGCAGAGTTCTTATAGCAAGTGGGGGTTTCTGAATCATTTCCTTGGATTAAGGCAGCCAGGGTCAGACTCAGCTCAATTTTATGTGCCCGAATGAGCTCTCTGGATCTCATGCTGAATGTTGCGGACAAGGTAACACTGGAGAACCAGAGTGGAGTGGGGCCTAAACTACAGCTACACCAAGAACAATTAAATACCTAAATCAAGACATTTTTCTAACATTCCAGTTCAAGGTCTGTCTCCAACATCAAAATGTGCTGTTTTCCAGACTTAGTTTAGATGAAACCTAGCTGGGAGGAATCTCAGCTGCTCTGCCACTTGGGATCTGAGCCTTGCAACTGAACACGTTATACTGCAATGCAGCAACTTTAAGTCAAAGCTTTTTCACAGGAGTAATGCCCAATTAAACTTAAAAGCAAACAAAAAAAGAAAACCAATAAAATGTTCATCTTTTAGTACACACTGAACACCTTCAATTCTAAGAGAAACTGAGAAAGTGAAGACCTACTTTTTACTCTTATGCATATTTTCATTAATGTTCAGGGTTAGTCCAAAGTCATGGAAGTAACAGAAATATGCCTGAAAAGAGTTGCTCATGACTTTTCACTGCCATTGAATAGCCTGATCCCAGTATCCCCAAATCCTAGTATCAGCCATAATTAAAACTGCATTATAAGTTCAAGGTCTTTATCAGCTTTTTCTTTTGACACTTATTCTCACTTTTATCAGACGGTTGCTCTATGAAGCTGGTGATCTTAAGGATTCAGCTTGTCTCTTTGTTCATTTTAAAAACCAGAGACTGGAATGCCTTGCAGGGAACAATGATTTCAACCATAGCTGTCCAAAATCATGTTCAAAATGGTAAATCTAGGATTGGTAGGTTCTTGTATATTCTGTTGCCAAGCTGCTAAATCCTAAATTATATAAAAAATCTTAAAGTGTAACTGAACCCCACCCTGTCCTTATCCCAGCCCTAGCCACAGAATATGCCAGAGGTCCAAGCAAGCTGCAGTTCTTCCCTGTTTTGATCTTGGGATGGTGGCAAAATACGTAACCTGTGGGATATGATGATCCATAACTCAGTGCGCATGCAGCCATGTGAAGCCAAAGTTTTTTCTGGGATTTCTCCATGTCTTCTGTCCACCAAAGATTTTCCCTCTCTGTTTCCATGTACATGGCAACACAGCCCGGGCAGCCCAACCAGAAATGTCAGGAAGGTGTTTGGTCTCTGACACCCATGGATTGCCATGACGGGGTGTCTGATGTGCCCCTTGACAAATCTTTTCAACAGCTCACACAGACTACATTGATCCTGTCATCCAAGGAAGCCTGTTTTCCTTTAAAAATCAGCACCGGGTCCCATCAATTTGCATTATTTCATTACTCACCACAAAGAAGGCTTCCGGCAAGGCGCTTCAACAATCACTAGATAGTGGTTGGGAAGCATAAGTAATCATTTAACAACTTATGGGACTTTAATCAGCGTGCCACTAAGGCAGGATTTTTATGTTGCCTGGTAGGAAAGCATGCATAATGGGGCCTTTTCAGAGGCATTTTTCACAACAGATTACTCAGCATATAGCAAGGGATATAGTCAGTATTAAGGTGTCTGAGCCAAAAGAACTGGGCAGGAATGGGCAAGCTCTACCAATTCATGCAGATAAACTCAGTAAGAATGGCTTTGTTTGCGGGCACCTTGCAGGCATTGCTCTTGTGTCACGACAGCTTTGCTTGCACGGGAGCAACAGCCCAGAGACCAGTCTGCCGAGAATTACCCGGCGCAGGGATGAGCCCCACAGAGCCCTGGAGGGGCACGGGATTTAACAGAAATTAAGAAAGGAGTTGCATTGTGCTCCCACATATTAGTAAAAGTCAGACAGACTATGCCATGTTACAAACAATAAGGCTTGCCTCTGTAAAAAAAAATAAAATCAAAATTACTCTCCTTCCCCTCTGATGGAGAAAGAAACTGAAGCAGAGATAGTCCCTAGCACTGGTTTAGCAAAACAGGAGTTAATCTCCTCAAAAATACTGAAAAACTCTAGCCAAGACTCAAATATTTATTTAATCTAACTTTTTAACCCATGGGTTAAACAGTAGTAAAAGAATAGATTTGAATAGAATTAATTAAATTGCATTAAAAACCCCACATAAACACCATCCCATAGAGTGAACAGAATACGACAAAGTGCTAAAGGACAGAGATCTGGATTTACCTCTCCAAAGGCCTGTTTTAAGCCATAGCAGTTCTTGGGTCCTTTTTGACAAGACAGTATAGCCCTAGCAGATCTTTTTGGTAACTGGATAACATAATATATATGTCACCATGCAGTTACTTTTTAAAAGAGGTTTCAGATTCTCAGTCACAGACAAACCATTGCCAATTTTCCGTTGAAAAGTTTATTTTTTCCTTGTTTACAGCACATCAGTCTCTTGCCCTGCTTTTCGGTTGCTCAGTTGTTCTTTGCACATCTACAGGAAGGTCTGAACCTGCCTGTTGGCTTCTCACTGAAGAGTGTCTTGAATGGAGCTTGCTGTCAACACAGATTTCAGGGCAAAGGGAGATTTTTGAAAATGTAAACTGGAGCGCAGTGCCTAACTCTGTTGAACTGTTAGTGGGAGCAAGACACATAACTGTCCTTTGTGCTTTTAAAAATCATCCTGAGAGTTATTTACCAGATTATGGTTTTAACACAAATAGTTTGGCTCTTGCCACGGTTTGTCCATTCAAATCACCAGGAAGGAGGAAGAACTTGAGTTTCGCACTTGGATTATCCTCAAGAAACATTCATGGTTAAAAAAATACTTATGGAGTCTGTGTTTAAATCTACATCCAGCACTATGCAAATATTTGCATGCTGTAACTTAACTCGACATAAATCAGGGTTCTTGTCAATGAATTGTTTGATTAATCAGTGGCTTAATTTGTGCATCAGAGCAAGAGAGAGAAAAACAACCCAAAACAGCTGTGTGATTGATTTTTTTTTTACCTCCAGACCAGCCCAAAGTATTGTATAAATAACTAACTTCTGTTGTGGTTAGCTTCCGCAAAAGATAAAGAGGGAGCCCAGAAGCTTGCTTTTCCACAGTCTTCACTTGAACACTGGTAGATCCGTGGCTGTGAAAGTCCCAGTACAAGCCTGGAATGGCCCAGGGACGTTGAATGTTGGGCCACTGATTTACACAAGTTAGATCAGGTTGGGTGATTTGGCCCACTCCACCTACAAAATATGAGAGTTCTCAACAGTTTTGAAACACTCTCCAACTTTTGAGCTTTCTGGCAGGTAAGCTCTGTTGTACAAGTAAGGTGACCATTCAGAACATAAAGATCATAAGAATGACTATATTTGTTCAAGTTAAAGGTACATGTAGTCAAAGACAATGTTCTTGTGGCTACTAACAGTTGCTCTAACCGCAAGACAAGTACAGTGCATTGAGTAGTCAATGCTAACCAGTAAATGGGCACCATCTTTGTTGAGGACCCTGATGCTTGCTGAATCCCAGCATATTCAGCAGATGGCTCACCTTAGATTATCTGTGTCCCTGCCCTGTCCCATCCTGCAAACACCAGCCCCTACTTACTTACCACACTATGTAAGGGCATTTTGAGTGGGGCTATGACTCTTCTACTTGCAAAGCAAGTTGAAAGTGTCTGACTGGGAGGTGCCCTCCTGCTCCTTGGCAGCAAAGGCAGAAGACAGCCACAACATGTGGATGCTCTGCAAGGCTGATAAAGCTGAGGTAAGTAGGATTATCTGTTTCACACTTGGGCTGACTTCACCCTCTACACCACACATGGATGCTTATCTGCTCTCTGTATTTGCCTTTATACGCATTCAAGGCAGCAGATAAAATAACAGTGTTACAGTTATTAAAGCTGTGTGTAACCTCTTGTGCTACAGAGTCAGCTCTCCCTGTGGTTGCAGGTCGATGCAAGAACAAACTTGCTGTAGTGCTACACATGATTCCCCAGCCACGTCAGGAATCAAACAGCAGGACATGTGTCACAGTCTGTGTAATGGGAATTTGAGTGTAAGCGATATCCTTTTCCTGTTAGACTGAGTGAACTGCAAGGTCTTGGAAATTTGTCAGGTGATAAGAAACTGAGAAACAGAGGCTGAGCTTCTAGAGACATGTGGTGTGGAGGAACGAATGGGTTTGGATGAAATTGCTGAAAGAGGCTCGGCAGGTCCTGTGTCTGCGTTTGCCCTGAACGCCTGAATGACAAGGAGGAACACAACATCTCTTGGTTGTGGTGTGAGGTGGGTAGAGGAGGGTGGTGAAACACCCTTCTACTCAGGAATACACTCAGAAGTGCTCGCCAGGTTTTGCTGGGGGCTGCAGAAATAGGGGCTATGGCAGAAAGAGGACCCTTTGGGATACACACCAGGAAGTCAGAGCCTGGAACTGATACTGTGGTCATCTCTTTGATCGCACCATGCACTCAAGCAATGAGAGAAGTCAAGCCCCTTCAGGGAGAAATGGGACTTAGCATAGTTTAAAAAAATACCATTCTGAAATACCATTAGCAGCTCAGAGGATGACTTCATTTTTTTTTATGTCTTTCCTCTCTACTGCCTCTTTTCTTTGTTTTCTTCTGCTTTGCCAACAGTGTTTTCCACCAAAAGACTTCCAGTGTTTGGACAGTTTCACATTAAGGCTGACAAACCCCAGAGACCTGTGGTGTTAAGGAGGCATATATAAAATGCTGTGTAGCAAGTTGACAGCCAGTGTTTTCTCTTGCTTAAAAAGCCCTTCAGAACTGAAGCTTGGCCGTCCTTTGCCAGACACTATTTGGTTTTAAAATAGTAGCTACACGGTAGGAGTTCTGGTAGAAACATGACTGCATTAAAATTGAGGCAGAGCAGAAGAAAAAAGACAGAAAAACACAAGTTTCCTGGCTAATGTTGAAAAAGATGCAATTTCTTGCTGCTGGAGATTCACTGTGACCAATGTAAAAGGCAACACCACCCGACACGATGCATTGGGGATAATACCAGTTTTAATGTTTGATACACGCTTAAATGGCAAGCCAGTCGGAGGTGAAGCCAGAGACTTATATGTGTATGAGCACTCCTGGGAGTCTTCTGGACAAGTCTAGGATAGTGTTTTAATGGGCCATGAGTATCCAAATCGCTAAGGCAGTGCTAAAAATTTCATCCCTGTGTAATGCTGGACATACCACACACAGAAAAGCAGCAAGTGTATCCCTCTGCAGCAGAACTGGAGATTCTTTGAGGAGCAGAAACTTTCCTTCCAACTTTGGAGCTTTCCACACTCTGATGAGTTTGTCAAATGTTTAAATTTAAGATTTGGATTAGATGTAGGAGAGAATGGTTTAATAAATTATATGTATCGTTTGTCAATACAAGTCACGGGTTTTGAGGTGTAACCCAATAAATACTAAAGACAACATCAAGAAGACAGAATAGAGAGTCCTTTGCATACTGTTAAAAAATATGTATAAATATGCAGGGTGCAAGGTTTGTACAAAAGCTCAGACAACCACTACTTTCCAGGTGTTGCCCTTGACGACAGTGATGGGGTCCCAAAGGAAGAAGTGATGTTCCTAGACATACTGGAGGACTGTTTCCTTACAAAGTTTGTTTAGCAATCAACAAGAACAGACACAGTTTTCACTGTGTCCTAGGAAGTGAGCCAGGTATAATAAATAAGTAAGGAGTTGGTAAACATCCAGGGTCTCCTGTTCACAGTATCATCAGAAAAACTCCTGGGGATATGTGCAGAAGTCAGCAGCACAGAAATATTGGCAATGTGGGAACAAATACTGAGGTAAAGAAAGCTGACTGATATTGCCAGAAGAAACATCTTGTAAAAGGGGAAGACATAAAAGAGAAAGTTAGAAGTGATTTCATTTCAACAAATAAAAGTGATGTTACTTTTTACATGCAACATAAGGAGCAAATTCTAAACAAATTTGTAAAGAAAAATATCAATTTTATGCATGCAAGTTTTGGCTTGTTTACAAGCATTAGGTAAATATGGCTACAGATCCAGCAATCAAACATAGGCTTGGGGCAGATACACAGAGTTTGGTTTTTTCTTTCTCATAGAATGACTAATGACAAGGTCAGCAATTGACTTTGCAGTAATTTGGATGTATCATAACAGAACAGTATATCCCTTTACCTCTGTTGTGAGAAAATAATTGAATTTTTTTCACTAACTAAATTAACTGCTGTCCTCCTTGTCTTCATATACCTGACATCTTTCTCCAAGTCCTTTGAAACTCTTGGGGTCTTTCCTGTGTCATGGTAAGGGGGTAATTGTGCAGTATGGCAGAAAGCAGTCCCCTTTTCCATATTCAGGCTTGTTCCATGCTATTAGATTCTCCTTTGCTCCTGACTGTGATGGGGTAAGTAGCTGCATTCATTTCATCTCTTCAGTCTCCTGGTGAACAGCCCTATCATGTTATTCTTTACCTGTTTTCCCTTTAAATTAATTTCTCATCGCATGCGTGTCAAGCAGAAGTGTTCCTTGCTCCTACTCATCTTGTTTGTCTTTCTTTGAACTACCTCGTTTCTGCTGTGAATCAGTTGCAAGAGAAAGAGATTTACCTCATCTAACTTTAAATATGTAGAAGTTAGACCTAATCTAGTCTGATTTAACTCTGGCAAAGTCTCTGGCTGGTCTATGGAGAAAAACAAGCACCTCAAGAGGGCAACTTTTTCGTATCTGTTTCAGAAAGATTAGATATCCTTCTTTGGTTCAGATATATTGAATACCTAGCACTGCCTGTCTTGTTGTAGATGTCTGAAGGCAAATGTTAGTGCTGTAACTGTCTAAAGGCAAAGGTGGGTGTTGAGGCTTCTTCATCAGGAAGAAACCACCCTGGTATGGTGAAAGGAGATCTAACAACCAGCATCAGTGGAAGTTTTGGTGCAACCATGCCCAGACTTCTAGCATGCAGACGTCTGCTTAGGACCACCCACAACAACTGATGAAGCCATTGACCCTGGCAAGGAGCTCCCATACAACAGTAATGGATTACGCTAAGAAATTATTGCCTGAGAGAGGGCATTTACCTGAAACACCAGAGCCACCAGATTTCCAATGGAGCTTGGCAGGAAATATGCAGGATTCATCATCCACTTTCAACCAGTTTTGCTTTCTTGCATTATATTCTTGAGCCGTTGTCTGTCCTTTCTTGCACTTTGTTTGCTGTGGTTTTGACCCCACTATCTACTGAGAAGGTATTTTATACTGAAGAATCCAGTACGCCAACCAGATCTGTTTCCTGAGCAGTTGCTATTAATTCAAAATCCCACAAAATGTGACTATGGCTGCACACAGTAGCCTGCTAAACAGCCATGCATGGCCTGGGGCAAGTTTGCAGTATTTTTGGCATCCTCAAAGAAAAACAACACAGCACTTCTGCCATCTTTAATTGGAGGTAAGTTGTTCTTTGCAGAAGCATGTATTGTACAAAGAATGGGGAATACCATGAGTACCAGTAATACCTTGCATAACAGTAAAAAGTTAAAAGGGAGCTCTTTTTTTTAAGGGCTCCCATAGCAATAGGCTCTGCATCACATGAGCAATCCCCTCAGCTATCTGAAAATAAACCGCGTTTAATTGACTGGATAAGCAGATCATATACGTTAAAGCTAGGAATGCCCCTTCAACTGTAACTTTGAACTGTAGCTTGCACACCCTTTGGCAACGCATTTACACAGAAACGTGTACATCCCTTGGCTATAACAGTAATTTTGGCTGCAACAGTAGCATGTACACCCTTTGGCAAAGCTCGTGCACAGAGGAGGAGAAAACCTCTTTAAAAAGTGGAGCGTTTCCCAGTTAAACTCTGGCTGTACAACACACTCACTTTATCATCTCAAGAGTATCTTTGAAAAACACCTTTCATCCCACTACAGCAAAAAAGTACTTTGCACCATGCACACCATCAGCAAAGAGAAAAGGGGCAGTTTAGCTTCTTTTGCAAGCAAAATTCTGTTCTTAGCTATGCCGATGGTGATCTATAACAACTCCACTCAATAGGAGTTACTTAATACACATCGTCAAGTAGATCAGAACTGGACCATTTGATCACAAATTTCACTCTAAAAGGGCGCATTTACTTCATTGACCTACAGAAATTCTTTGCTCGACTCTTCTTTCATCTAAGCAAATTAGAATAATACCAGGAAGGCTTCTATGCAGCAAGCAAGCAAACACTGAACTAAAATCCTCAGAAGCACAGAAACTTCTGTGCACGCTGTCATGAGCGTGAATAATTCACTACATACTTTTTGGAAGAAGAGCCATTAAACTTGTGACAAGGCATGCTAAACTCGTGTTAGAAATTTGTGTGCGTTTGTGTGTGTATAGATGTACATGGGAGTAAACAATCTTTCATTTAAAAAATGTGTACATTGTAGCAATAAGCCAGCCAATGAAATGAGCCGAAGGGCAGACTCCAACTTGGCTCAGCAGTCATGAATGAAGATGAGCCAAGGAGGAGCAAAGGACATTGCAAACAATCTGGCACAGGTTCCTGGCAGTCAGTGATCACTTCAGGTATTTTTCTTTCAAGGTGTGTACAGGCACATCCAGTGACTCACCTGTATTTATACGCAGAGAGCCAAGACGGACCCGTACCTTGGCCCTGAGCTGTACCAAGTCCCGTATTTACAGCCTGTCTTGTTCCAGTAAAAAGAAAGTAGAGTCGCCTGTTAAATTGCCATCTTTTGAAAGTGAATATTTTTGCAGCTGGTTCAAAATCTATAGCATCGAATCCAACAGGTGCAGAATAGCTCTGCCTCTCCAATGTGGGGAGAGAGCCACCAGCCAACAGGAAGAGGAACATGTTGTCCAGCTGTCGCTGTGGCATCCTTGCTCTGTAAAACCTGCAGCACCTTCACTCTTCTCTCATTGTCACTGGTTTAGCAGTCAGGGATGTATTTTCCTGTCACATCCATAGTGAGAGCTCAGAGACCTCAATGAACTATCGGTCTATTTTGTCTGTGAACAACCATGAACTTAAGCAATGGCCTTCCAAAAAATTCATTGATGTCTCTCTTGTGTCTTCTACACCATGTGGCGTGCCCGCTGAAATTACTGGGATTTCAATCTATTTGATATACTCTGTTCTTCATATTTCATTCCCCATCAGGCCTTACCCGTCATTCCTTTTCTTAGACTCCCTTTCAATGTGAACCTACAGGCCTTCAACTGACATTGTAAAAACCCTTACTCTCTGCCTAAATTCACCTTGCCACCTGGACTTGAGAGACATGGTGAGCCAGTATTTTTAATTCCTGATTTTTTTTTTTTTAGATATATTTGGCTGTCATTTTCTTTTGTCATTGCTAAAGGAGAACAGACCTGGCTGAACAGGATGACAAGTGGAATCGTAAAAGCTTAAGTAGAAGTATGGATTTGCTATAAGTCTTACTCAGCATGCAGCGGAAAAGAAAGTTTTTAAGGGTTGGAGTGATAAAGGTTACGCTACATTGCAGGGCCTGAAGTCAGGACACACTTGGGTTTTCACTGGGGCATCCTGGAAGCTCTTCGGTTCCATGTGTTGCCTTAAAAGAATTGTGTCTGAATGACCCACACAGTCTAGATCTACAGGAATTTTTCAATCACCTGGGGAAATAAAGGTAAAATACCAAACAGATTCATGGAGCAAAACAAGGTTAACAAAAATTGAAGACCACTTTTCCCACTGAAAATAAAGAAAATCAGGAAGAACAAAAAACCTGCTGGCCACCTGATAGTTCCTGTGATCTGGGCACCATTCCCTCTAAAAACCAAAAAATGGAACTCAATACTTTCATTCATAAAATATGAAGGAATCAGGTGCCTCGAAAAGAAGTATTTTGTGATCAATCTGTGCATCTGTCAGTCCTCCACTTACTTAGGACTTCAAGTACATTGTCTAGTTTCCATGCAAAGGACCACCAAGCTGGACAGGAGCTACAAAGTTATAGTCACTTTAGATGTGTGGATTGTGTACTGGGAAAAAGTATATTAAGCTCAGAAATGCATCTACTAGAAGAAAAAAATGTTCCTTTTCCCGTTGTCTTTTGTAGTCCTATCATAGACCATCTGACGACCTGACTTGTAGTCTTCATGCAATGGACAGCAGATACCTTCTTGTACAACAGACTCTAAACAAAGCACACAAAACCAAGGAGTCATCACCAGAAGCACCTTATGCTACAGACTCAGCTTGAAATCAGTGCCTGACTAATCATGCTTGCGAAGAGTCTGAATGAGGATAATGAGGTAGTTCTGTGACATATGTTTACAGGTGCTTCCTCCATAGCTTGAAAAGCAACTTGAGATAAAACACAAGGATATCTCCTTGAAAAAGAAACAAATTGGCTTATTAACTTGCTTCCCTGGCAGTGTTAGTAGGCTGAATATATTTTAAAAAAAAAAAAAAAGAAAAAACCAAACAGGAATTAAAATGACAAGGGCTTTTTTTGCTTTACATCTGAAAACAGAGCAGTGAATACTGTGATGCATGGTTACATCTACATTGGGAAATGTTATGAATATTTATTTCTGTTTTATTTTAACTGGATATTCCCTAAAGATATAAAGGCTTTTATTTATGGTGAAAATCTAATTATTGAAAGTCTATACTCCTTCAGTTTTTCTGTGCTTTTGGCCATAAAACTCAGGCTTTGAGGAGTTCATTTGCTAACAGAAAAGTCAAAAGTTTTGAAACAGTCCACTTTGGTGGAAAGTTGTTTGACACTAAATAAGTGTCATGCAGATCCCCCCACTGGTGGAGATGTACACCACAAAGCCACATATAGACATTATCAGAGTTATCAGCTCTGTTTGCAAAGTTGAGATGGACCACAGTCTGCGCGACCATGTTTCTAACAGTGTAGCTGATTACCTCAGAGATACATGCCTACAGTGTAAACACCTATGGGTAGAAGACTTCACTCTTGATGTTTTCTGAAAAAACAAATTCAACATGAAAAATTTAGTTGAAAATTTGCTTTTGATTCCAAAGCAATATTGACACAAAAAAGCCAAACTCAATGATATTGAGCCTGCTGTGCATAACACGTTTAGCTTTACAATTGACTGAGAAGTTTCCCTCCATCTGGGCATCACACAGAACCTGGTTTTCATCAGCTTTGCAGGGAATTAGCTCCACCACAAATTTTCGATTAACGTATTAATTGCATGGTATCTTTAAAATACATGGGTATTTCACGTAGTCTGACAGCAAAACAAAAGGCTCAGAAAATCACATCTCAGTGGCTGAGAGAAGACAGATTCAAGAAGGCCTATGTCCCATCTTACTTGAACTTTACCGTGATGTGTGTTTTATTTATTTACTAACTTAAACACAATTGCTTACAGAAAGCAACACGGACTGTCCATAGACACAACACAGCATAGCAATGTATTTTGGGGGCACAGATTAAAAAATTTAAACTCACAGATAATACCAGGACAAAGTTCTATTTGTCTATTTCCAACTTTGCTATGAAAACTACTGTATCTATCTGAAGGAAGTGATTTTTATTCCTCTCAGCAAAGATGGGTCTTTATTTTCTCGTGAACTTTGCAGTTTTACATCCAAAATCAGTAATCACTCTGAGTAGAAACCTACCATAACACCTAAGAATCAGGAACTTAGCTTGAAGTCTAATCTGAGGTCAAATGAATGTTTTATTTCAAAACTAGCTTCATTTGACAATAACTTCTTAGAGCTTGATCTCATTTCTTTTGCCAGGTTGATGACAGTAGCATGGCTGTATAAAGGATTGTTGAACATTGCAATGCCAAAATCCTGTCTTTAGTTAGGGCTTCATTCCTCACCTATGGAAGAACACAATGCGCAGATATGTAGGCAAAAAGCTCAGACAGGTTTTAAACGAGAAGGTGAAGAAATATAATTTCTTTCTATGAATGAAATTACTCTAGAAATGGTATGATACTTACAGGGCTCATTAAAATATCAGATATTTGCTTTTCATTCTTGAAATGTGTGTTATGCCTAAAAAATCCTCTGAATGCTGACAAATACTGAAAGACAGAAATCACCTCTGAACTTAACAGCATTCAACAGATGTCATTTCAGTTCAGTGCAATATAAAATAGGTTTTTTCACACACTATCATAATATTTAAATAGGTGCTACTGCTGCTATAAATCTATCTTAATCATGAAATCAAAGTTCTCTTTGCATATACAAGAGATCTTGAAAACTGCCTGAAAGTTTGCCAGATCTTTTCCCAAATATGTAATCTTTGTAGAGGTTATACTCAGAGCATACTAGTGACTTGAAAACCCAAACAGACTTTCTAAATCTTAGTCCAACAGACAGAAAAATATCCATCCAAGGATCTCTCACAAACCTGAGATAGCTCTGTGTAAGTTACAGGTAGGTGTTATATTCCTCAGTATGCCATCTGTCAAGTGATAGACGTTGACAGAGATCGTTTCTTTATTCAGCTTTTCTTCTCTCAAGAAGCTAGTTTCAAATCATTCCTAGGTTTTTACAGAAGACAAACAAGCTGCTGGGGATTTTTGCTTTGGTTTATATTGTTAGAGCTTTCTCACTTTTCTACTTCAGTCTCAGTCACAATCAATGACCACATCTTGCCAGGTAGAGGATGATGGATCTGCTGGAGTGCAGCACCTATGAAATACAATTTGTGAAGAGGCACCAGTTTAATAGATCACAACGGTGTGGTGCTATGTCAAGCCTTGTAAGATTTGACTGCAGACCAAGTGCGCAGGTTGAAAGTCTTTCAGTGACTGAAATGAGCAAGAGAAGATTTCAGGATTTGCAGTCCTTGCAGGTTGGGTTCTTAGTATTACATTAAAATGTTACCACATGGGGAAGCATGCAGTGGCTTCTGTCTGTTTCATTATGGCTCAATATTTACCATGAAAAAGCCCCTTGCGGCAGTGCAGAACTTTCACTCTGGTGCAAAATTTCTTCTGCCTGAAAATTCTGATTTAAGCAGGCTGCCGGAAATGCTCAGGCTCTGTTGAGTACCTGCAGTGGGTTATATTTGTACTGATTCATATCACCAAGATGAGCTAAGACTTTTTCCCTGACCTCTAGTCACCATCAGATGGTAACAGGCTGGATCTCATCACTGTGCGCACAAGCAAATGAGGGCACAATTAACTGAAGGCAACACTCTGCTTATACTGGAAGACTAAGGTCTTAGGTGTTGCAGGGTTATTCTGCCCATGCTACTTTGGTCTAAAAAAATGTTGACCAGCAGAGTACTCCTAGAAAAGTTTAGCATGTATTTGAAAAAATGGTCTGCCAAAATGTTGATTCTGCCTGACATTTGTGGACTGTCATCAATACTGCATGGAGGCACCTCAGAACCAGACCCACTGCAGCATGTGGGTAAGACCCATCTAGTTCCAAGGGTGGAAAGTAGACGAAAATATAAGCACGCACTTGAGTACTTTCCTTTTTAGGGATGGTTTCTTTCAGCTTGACCACTTAAGATCGTTATGAAAGCAAGAATCACACAATTTTTAATTAGGAAATGTACTCATCAGAAATATCACCAGTACATTCTTACGACTAACATGATTTAGACTTAAGCCTTTTGATGATGTTTGTTACAATACAGAAGGTACTTCTTTACATGACACCGGATATTGTAGGGCTTGATTGCTGTGGCTGAGGGCTTAAGGCATTTTATAATGAAAGAGGTATGATTTCAAAAATCCCCCAAATTATAAACAGAGTATCCTGGCTCCTGTTTTGCCTTTGAAGGGGGTAAAATTGTTTTGCTTACATAAGCCACTAGGAGTAGCTCCCCTGTCAGACCTTGTCTGTACTCATATTCACCTGTGTCTACATGGTCTTCTCATATTCATCTATGTTTGCATTGTGCCCTTACCTGTGATAGCATCTCCTCTAGCAACAGCAGCGCACGAAGGAGCACTGTCCTGTGCCCAGAGTCTCCCCAACTTCTCCAGGGGAGCTGCTGGACTTACAGCACTTCTGGGCCTCTTCAGCAACCGGGTTTGTACATCTCCATGAGACTCATGAATGGCTCTTTCAGTCCCTGTCCCTCTCTCTATCAGGTCAATATAGAAAATAAAAACCGGCAGCTTTTCCATTGTCTGTTTTACCTTTTGTTTCCTTTTCTAGTGATTAATTTGTGATTTAAAGGGAAAACTCTGTGGCTTACATGCCTGTGGGTGACTTTTGTCCTCATCAGTCAGGTAGTTTTAGTGGAGTTGGGAAGCTGCTTGAGTTGGGAAGCCAGGAGTAGCCTGACTTCTTCAGCGAAGCTACAAGGCTGAATCCCTCAAGTAAAAGTGAATGGTGTGAGCCATGGAACCTACATTTGGATCTGAATTCCCACACTGCCTGCGAGGCTTTGAGCCTCATGGGTCAGTTCATGACTGAAACAAAACACTAGTATTTGCCACTTTTGTCTGCATCCAAGCTACTTTCTTAAATCCCTCTTTTTTAAGAAGTAACACCAAAATTATCCATTGATTAACAGCTACCAAAGATAGTGATGATGCACCAGCCAAGACACATTGCATTTTTAAATTCTTATTAGTTTAACTGACTCCCATGACTTATAAGATGACCATCCTGTTTTGGCTGTTTCTTTGTCTGGTCATGCAATTAGAAAAATGAGTTTGGTTCTGGGCACATAACACTGACAGGAGGGAGAGAGGAGCAGGAGAGCATTTCAGGGAAAAGAACACAAATGATTAAGCACTGGAATGATTGATTTATGATGAAAGATGAAAAGAACTGAGTATGTATAGCTAAAGGGAGACACGCTGCGTGCCTATGAGTAAGTGGAGGGTGTAAGCACCAGGGAAGAGAGGAGGTGGTTGCAGGGGACTATGAAGGAACATGAAGGAAACTCTGGAGCAAGGGATATGCTGGTGTCTATCAGGAGAAATTCAAGGGGGAAACTCTGAGGGAGTGACCTCTAGGGGAGACTGCAAAACTATCACTGCAGTCTATTTCAGCACAGTGAAACTCTCAGAGAATATTTTTAATCTTTGGTGTGGACTTGGAGACTTGAAAGCTTGACCAAAAAAGCTTCTCATTTGTGAAGAAAGGAAGAAGAAAACAAAGCATCTTTCCTATGATTCAAAAGAAACTGTAAATTTGCTGCTGTGAAAAAGCTGTGGTGTAAAGATACCACAGGTTAATCCCATCTCCGTTGCTCTAGCAGAAGCTTTCATAATTCCCTTCCTATAAAAACTCTTTCTTAGGGAGACCTGAGGAAAAACAGGACTGAGAAGTCTCAAGCTTAGAGTGTCTGGAAATAGCTTTTGGCTAAGAGAGGTGTGCAGCTTTCTTCTGGAGAGAAATTCTTCCCATTTACCATCTTGTTAACATTTGAAAATCAAAATACAGAGTCTGTCCAAAATATATTTTTGTTGTTCAATATGTAATATATGCATCTGAGAAAGGAGGAAGAGCTGGTACATGCGATGAGCTGCTCACCTGCTGAGCTCCAAGGGCCTCCTCTCTTCCTTTATTAAAAAAAAAATCCAGGAAATTAATAACTCTGTAAACAGACTTCACTGCTACATACCTTCATATGCCACAAGGTATTGGACTCAGAATTAAGGTTAAAAATGAACTTACCTGTGCCCAGAGTGAATAGCCAAAAAGGTTATATGCATTATAAAATACGATAACATATTGTCTCTGAACTAATATTTTTTCTGTATCTTTAGGTACACAGGAATAGCAACTTGTGGTTGTTTCCCAGATTAAGGGTAAATAGAGCCAGGGAATGTCCTTTGTACAATAGTTACCTAGTAAAACTCTACTTCAACTACAAACTACAGGTGACGTATGTAACACAGTAGTGAGTGAAATATTTCTGGGAAAACTATTTACCCAAGTTGCACAGAGAGAAGAGAACTTATCATGTAAAAATATCTTGCTTTGATATGCTAGAACATGAGGACAATGAAATTAATTCAAATATACAAATATGGGAGGAGGCAAGGTGGGGCTAACAAGTGATATAGAAGTTAATCTATGGTTTTACAAAAAGAAAAAAAAAACCGTAACAGCACAATGGAAAAATAGATTCAGTGCGACGCATGAAGGAGGCAAAGCTTTGCTTGTCTATTGCTTAACCTTAATGTTCTTTTAAGGTCATTTTTATATTTAATAATAACAGAGGAGATAAGCAGAACCTACAAAGACAGTTGCAAGCACCGCACTCCTCTGCTTGTTCTCTGAGCTGGCTGGACACGAGCCGGCACCAATCTGGGAGCCATGTAAATGTGCGGGCAGGAAGGCACCGACTGAATCAGGGCCCTCAAACCCCATTCAAGGAGGCACAGACAGGTTACCCAGAGTCATGTTGCACCTTACTTCTGCTTTTGACTTACCCTAAAGTGACCCTGCAAAGGTATTGAGGGAATGCCACCAGGCATGGACGTGCAACGTGCTATGGAGAACCTCGTGCCTCCAAACCTCAGTTTCTCCAGTTGTAAAAGGAACACGTTGCCCCTGTTGCACAAGCATCTTGTGAGGCTTTTGGAACTAGTGTTTCGGAAGCTGTCAGAAGCTGGAGTGGAGGAAACCCTTCCCAGAGCTGCACGATATCTTTAGCTGAACGTTCTCTGTGCGATCTGAGTTACAGCATTGCGACCGCATCTATTTTTGCTTGGAATAAAAGTTGGCAAGAAAAATTGAGAAGCTTATTTACAAAAATGCTCATGATTCTGAGTAAGATGTTCTTCATTCTCATTTTCTTCATAAAGGCTGAAATTCTATTCTCTAAGAAATGAATTCAGAATGACATCACGTGCTGGCAGGAAAACTTGTCGGCCTCCCTTCCCACTCTGCACTGCCAATGGAACTGACACATCTGTTGGTGTTTTGGTCGAAACAGTTGTCATCCCAGTTATTTGCACAATATAACTGTGTGTTAGCTATGATTTTGGTTTGTGTCTAACAAACAAGTGTACAATTTGGGGTCTGCCATTGGTATGTAGGATTTTGTCAGAGAAAGACATGGCAAAACCAAAGGGTTCCCCTTTCTAACAAGAGCACAGTCGCAGGGGGATAAGTGGAAACATGCCACAGGTGCAAAAGCCAGCAGGGATGAGACATGGATGCATTTAACTATGCAGCAGTCTCTACCTGACAAGGACTACAATCTTTTCCCAACAGTTAAAGACAGTCTTTATGTGTCAAGAAGACAATACTGGAAAACGCATGATGGGACACATAAGATATGGACAGCTGCCAGGCCACTGAACAGCTGTGTGGTGTATAAGAATTACTGCAGCTGTATTTAAACTAGAAATTTTTTTTTTTTTTTTTTTTATTTAATGTGTTCAGGCTTTTTACTTATCCAAAAGGAAACATTAGCAATTATGAAATGTTTATTTCCCCACAAGACATGCTGGTTTTGTTTCTGCTGTCTGCGAGCTCTGATGTTCAGGCGACGTCACTGCTCATCTTTAAGACTGTGTGTGTAGAGCAGGGGAGATATTTTCTTTACGTGCATTGGTTTGTGGGAGCAAGGCATTCCAACTGAGCTTTACACCACTTTAGGAGGAACTTGAAAAGGAATACGGAAACAGGTCTCTCTTGGTGTTTTGGAAACACTGGGAAAGAATCCGATACCAGTGCGTGTTCAGGATCCTTATGAGGCCAAGAACTTCAAGACAGGTTCCCCCAGCATGACTGATCCTACAAGCTTGGTGGGTGTTCAGGAAGTGGAGCACTTCTTCCCCAACTTTGGAGATGCTTCCCTCACGCTTGTGAAAATAGTTTGCTCGAATGAAATAATCACAGCAGAATTGGGACAGATGTAGTTTTGCTTGTTTCCCAACTTCACCTATTCCTTTTCAATTTTTGTAAAGAAAAAATTAAGAAGCACATAAAGTCAGGAGGAAATATCAGCTTGAACTTTCTCTCCCCTCCTCTATAATTCTGTGTAGGTGGAACAGAAAACTGTGGAACATGTATGTGACTCGTTTCTAGAAGAGAACACAGAACAGCCCCATGAATTACATAAATTACTGGCAATGTTAAAATCCTCAAAGGACAACTTGTCTTGTTGTGGCATGTTTGGCTGTTCACGAAGGCCAACCAATGAATGGGTTATTAGATGCCTTCCACTGTGTGGCCATAGAGTTGCTGATTCCCATGCAAGCTGTCAGCTTTATTACTGCTAGAGCTAAACAAGATAGTGGTAGACACCTGTGGTTTTGGAATGAAAATTCTTGGGTTCTCCCTACAAAGCCACATCTACAGTGTGTGGTTTGGCTGGCAACTGTGGATTCTGATTTGTATGCAACCCTGTGGACACTTCCAATTTAATGTTTGTTTGAAAGGCTAACTCTGTGGCCACTTTTAATTAAAGGAGATTTCCGGTAAAGTTAGTCAACAATTTTGTTACTGGAGGGAGAGTACAGAGCCACATGAAATAATTTTTGGACAACTTGTGAAAATAAATGGTGTAATATTTGGTAACAGTTGTGAAAACATGTGAAATTTCATATAGTGTTTTATCATAAGAACCATAAATTTTAATTTTATATGAGTTCTCAGCATTTCTTTTTCTGTTTTTCACAACTCTCCTGGTTATTAGGGTTAGATGCACTGGAAAGGAGAGGAAGGGGGCATTACAGCCCCAGGCTTACATGGCAGCACTGTCATTTTCAGGTCTCCCCTTGAATCCACACAAAATTTTGGTGCCATAACATCCATGGTGAGGAGTTTCTAAGTGCACTACTTGCTACATAAAGAAACACTTTTATTTGCTTATTTTGAACACAGAACCTACTAGCTCTCAGGAAGGATGTTATAGTTTGGTGCTGATGCATTTTCCTGCCTGATATCCTAAACCTTTCTTTTGATAAAGGCTGGTCAACAGACAACTAAACCTAAAGTTAGTCTTTGGGTTCACAATTAATCATCTAAAAGTTTTTACAGTCTAAATAAAAAAACCCAAACCTCTCTCACTTTGGTCAGCTGTAAGTCAGAGACAGAGCAGAAGCAAAAGTAAATATTTACTCTGGAGTGGCACTTAGTTTTCTAGATTAAAAATATCGAAAATGTGAATAATGCCTGTGAATAATGCCTAGTGGACCAGGAAGAATGGTAAAAAAACTTGGATATTTCCATGAATAGAAAACTTATAGAAGATTAAATTTCAATAAATAAAATAATTTTCTTTTGATAATTTCCAAGTTCTTTGTTATGACTCTAATCACTTCTTTTTTTCCCTACTGTAATTAGCTGATCTTAAGGAGGTGCAAACAAGTTGCCACAAGCGTTAGGCTACTTAGTAATAACTATTTTGATAACTATGATTTACCCATCAGTAAATGTAGGATCATTTACGTCCAAGAGGGGGAATTCAGAAGAGGGATAGGCAACCTCAAATTACCACACATTTATAACCATGTAAAAGTCTCCCCACAGGCAGTTACCACAGATGAGCTAAATTACTGCAAATTCAGACTCTAGCTTACATCATATTAACCACATTATGTGCCTATCTTTACATTTTAAAACAAAACATAATTTCTACCCAGAAGACAGCTGGAAACAAACAAAACAACAATTTTTTGTGAACTTGAGAAATTTGTTGATTCCACTCCTTTTCTGAAGAAAGTTTCAGCTTCAGTCACTCTTTAATTTCCTACTGGCAGATTTATTTTTTTCCCCCAAATGATTCTTTACCACCTCAAGGTGAAGTCTTTTTTTCCTGTTGAAGTCAAGAAGAATATCCCTTGATTTCCATCAGGAATTCCTTCTAGCTCCTGAATATGTAGAAGCCATCAGTATTTTCTCATTCTTCTTCTTATAAAAACTCATGATGCAGATCTTTAAGGGGTTTTTTCTGTGACTCTAAGGTGTGTGGAATTTAGAAGCCTTCAGGGAAAAGTCTGCAAGGAATCAGCTTACTAAAAAATCAGCAAAAAGCCTGTAATCTGAAGAAAAAGCAGAAATCTGATTATATGACTGCCAAGACTGGCAAGTCTTGGACCCCATAAGGGATCTGAGAAGGTGCAGTGCTCTTTATACCAAAGAAATTTAAAACTGGACAGAAATACAAAGTTTCTTGTATCATTACTGAATCCGATGCTGTTAGAAGATCAGTCATATTCATTTTCTGGTGCTCATGCTTCCAAAGTGAGCAAACAAAAAGGTAAAGTAGAGACCAAATCTCACAACTCAGGAGCGTGAGTTCAGTTAGGGCTGCACATCATGTCGTTTTTGTTCTGTAAGCCATGTTACCTGCATCCAAATCCTTCAATTTCTTCCTAGCCATGACCAGAGCTTCTGACTGCAAATCCATCCCTCACTTGGGGAATTCCTGCGGGACGCTCTCTGCTGGGAGGGAGTCGTGGCTGCTCCCCAGGTACAAATAAGGCAGTTCACATCCTGAGTTGTTACGAAATGAGTCATGTGTTTTCAGTCTACCTCTAAAATGGGTTATGCGTCGCTCACCTGGAACACGTTAGTCTTTACCTGCAGGTAACCTGCCATCTTTATTCAAAGTACTGGACAACAGACCGGTCAGGTACAGCTTGGTTGTTACTGTCACCACCATGTTGACTGATGAAAAGTAGGTTTGAACGTCATCCTTCACCAAATTACTCCCCGATCTGCCTAGGTGACTGTGAATGGATTACTTTTATCCCCTCAGTTAAATGCATTGTTGGTCAGAATTTTTGAGACTGTTGTATTTGGGAGATCAATTCAATTCTATTGTCCACATCCAGTGTTTATTGTGTGAACAGTCTCCACAGTTTCATTCTACAATTTATTTTTCCGCACCCAGGAGAGATAGTTTAATTTTTTTTTTTTAAAACAGGAAGCATGACAGTCGAGTCGTTCAGGCTGGGCAGGAGCTGGGGAGGTCTCTGCTCCAGCCCCTGTTCAGAGCAGAGTGCGCACTGCCTTCAGACCTCCACAAAGCTGCACGAAATCAGAGACTTATAGTGAAAGTTATAAAATTCAGGAAACTTTGGGGATTTACTAGCATCTCCACATAGTCATTGCCTGGCTAATGGCATTTTAAAAATAATACAGGCTCATGAATCATAGATAATCTACCTGTGTACTTGCCAATCCATTTGTTACTTTGATTCACTTTAATAACACCCATTTTTGCTCCAGTTTTTGTATTTTACTATTCACCTGCTGTCTCCCTCACATACAGGGAAAGAAAGAAATGAATTAAGTAGAATCAGCCTGTGCAATCAGAGCTGAAGCCTCCTGAGCTGAAAAATGACTCACATTTATCTGCTGGCATCTCTCCTCACAAATCTCCTGCAGCAACATCTCTCAAAGTCTCTGCTAATTGAGCCATTTTCTGAATGCTAGCAGTGAATGGGAGGCAGTGAGACAGAGACCAACCAGCATACGAAATTTGTCATTAGTGGGAATGGCACTTTTCCTAGAAGATTTTTGACGAAGGTATATGGAAAGTGCAGCTGAAAAAGTGTAATTTACTGCAAGCCTCCATTAAGCACTGACCTTCATGCTACTCAGTAGTAAGCCAAGAAGCAAAGATGTTAAAATACAATGGAGGGCTTAAACAGAAGTGACTGTAATTAAAAATATATACTGGATTTGGAAAAAGCCTGGGTACGGTTTTAATAAAAACATTACTGTGCTGCTGATATTAAGATTTAAATCCCCCAGAAAGAAATCACGGAAATATACACATGGTCTAGTTCTCCAGACAGCTAAACTGATGTGCTCCTGCTCTTCTTCTCCTGCATTATGTATCCAGCTGCATTGTCTTTCTTATTTCATTTTTTGTCAATAGTTTAATTCCATAGCCCCGTTTTTTATGCTATAAAATAAAATATATAAAAATATAAAAGTATAGCATAGCATAGCATAGCATAGCATAGCATAGCATAGCAGCATGTGCTCATCAAAAACTCTTTGTGTCACTCAGAGCAACCATGACAGACAAAAAACTTACAAAGGGTCACTGCACGTACAGCGAGGTTGTGTCTCGCTTGCGGGCAGAGCATCCTCCCTGCCCTGATGGCAAAAAGGTCTGCAATAATGCCAAGTGGCAGTCAGTATCATTGCAGCTAGAAGAAAAATTGCAGTACCGTAAGGAGTGTGAAAATCAAATTGTCCCAAAGAAGACTATAGAAATCCTTCTGCTGGCTTAAAGAAAATGTCTGTTTTGCCCAGAGCTATGCGGGGTATCAGGTTGTAGGTGCCTGTAGAAAGCGGGTGAGAATAGCGGTGCCTTTTCCTGAGCGGTACCCTCCCAAGTAATTCTCTGCTTTAGAGAATTCCTGACCCAGAGATTTTATCTGTTTCTTGGTTAATTGCCTTTTTTGAGCCTCTTTATACACTTTGCATCCAGAAAATCCTGCAGCAGTGTGTTCCACAGTGCAACAATTCACTGAGTGAAAAAAATCCTCATTTTATTTGTTTTGCATCTTCTGATTACTGATTGCTCTGCGTGTCCATTACTTCCTGTTTTACCAGTGAAGAGAAATAATCATTCTGATTTGATTTTCCCGTGCAAGATTTAGGCAGCTGTGTAGACCTTTATTTTTGCTTTTCTCCTTAGTGCAGGCAGAAAAGCTCCTAGTCAAGCTTACTGGCATAAGTTTTCTGGACAAACATGTTTATACACATTCTGACAAGAATAAATTTTTTCTTCAATTATGCCATTATAACTTAAAAGAAGATAACAAACTTATGGAGGAAAAGTCAGAGGAGATAGTGGCCAGAGTTTACCTATACTCTCAGCAGCTTTCTGTGCTCATCTCATCCATACCTCTGATGATGCTGCAGTTCATCCCACAGTAGCTGCAAGGGATATTTTCCACATCACTTGTAATATTGAAGGAAAAAGTCCTGAGTCAGTTTTAAACATACTCCACTTTTCTTTTTATGACTATATGTATATATTCACACAGTTACACACCCCCATAAATCAAAAAAAGTAGGGTTTTTTTTCCTCTTTCACCACAGTTTTGACTGTGATGTGTCCATTTTGTGTCCTTGGGTCTCAGTCTTGCAATTGAATTTCATCGTGGAGATGATCTTCGATTCTGCAGGCAGATAGATTTTGGATCGGTGTGGCTAACACTGGACCCATGTGTTTGTGCTGACAGAGCCAGGAGCATCTACCAGATACACAGCAGAAATTTTGCCTGGTCTGTGAAAGCCTCCTCAGACATCGCCCACTGTGTTTTCCTTGTGCCTGCAAACCTTTTCTCTTTCCCCATGCAAGCTCTTGTGGAGGTGAAAGCTCACCATGTGGCGATGCTGTGTCATGGTACCATGGGGGACAAGAGGAACTCAGATGCAAGAAGGGCAAAGTTAAAGCTCTGAAAAAACTATGGCATTTTTCCAGATCAGTAGCAGCAAGTTTTGCAAGTTCAATCTTTTCATTCTTTTGAATCTGGTGGAAATGATGGGGTTTCTTTCATACAATCTTTCGCTATTTCTTCCTGTTCCAAGAAACAACTTAATATCTGTTTGGATGTAAAGGAAAGAAAACCGTCATGACCTGAGTCCTCAGTCCCATTTGTGGTTTTGGATTGCATTGGATTATCACCATCTGTCACTAATGTGGATAGATAACTAACAGTAGGGCTACAAACCCATTTCTGCATTGGTCCTCCAAACCCACAGCCCTCAGAGGAGTATTCAGGCTGTCACCTCTTACCTGCATGCAGGACATTTAGTTTGAATAGAGGCATTGATCTCAGTTGCTCATTGTTGTCCACATCTTCCCACCAGCCAGATGCTTTGAGCTTTTTCCCCAGGTTCTTCTTCTCTTGAGGACTGCAGAAATGGACCCCTGTTACTGCCGCATCTCCCGCAAGCACCACAGGTGCCCCAGGCTGTGTTGTGGTCTCCATGACTTTGGACCATGGTAGGATCAAGGCCGCAGGTGAGTGACAGGCTTGTCTGTGCTTGGCAGTGGCAAACTATCTACTCCTCTGGGTTTTTTTGAGGAATGGCTTTTCAAACTCATTAAATGTCTGCGTGGCATGAATAGAGATTTGTTGCTTGGAAATTGGTTTTGCCGCAGAAGGCATTTACTGTTGGTGCACAGCAGACAAGCAGGACTTTCTGCTTCCCCATGCACTGAGCAGAAAGTTTGCTATTGCAGATTGAATTTTTGATGGTGTGAGTGACATTCTCTGCTAATATTTTACAGAATGGTCCATGTTCTGCCCTCATTCTCATTTCACTTAGGCGAAAACATTATCAGCTGCACTGATGGTTAGATACTTTCTCTAGAGATCAAAACCAAGACCAACATGGGTTTTGTTATCCAGACTATATATATAACATGATTTTAAAGGGCTCAGAACATTTAAAAGAGGATAAATGAATTAAGGACTGTATTATTAGCCTGCATTCAGTGGACTATACTTGTCAAAATTGGTTGAATATCCAAATTAAGTTGAAGTTAATCCCTGCATGAGCCTATAAAAACCTGTTCCCAACAAGACTTCATAATAAATTCTTTGTGCCAGGAAATATGAATTAAATTGTTTTAAAGCAATAATGTTTAGGTAAGTAAAAAGAAGTTTCCTACTGAGAGATATTTTATGAACAAAATTAAATATTATAAAACCATATTATTAAATTCTGTCAAAGAGGTATTAATCTTGTTACTCTGGCATTGGTACCTCAGTTCTCCATAATTATGGATTAAGACTTAAAACAAAAATATAGTGTGGAAGGTGTTTTTCAAAGTTCCTGAAAAAGAAAATAAAACTTGAAAGTATAAACCTTTAGATTTGCAATATGTCATTCTATTATTATTATTAACTTATTAAGTGCTGACTTTATGATCCGCGTTGTATAAAGTTCACTATGAATATGGTCCCTGCACAAATGAGTTTACAAACTGTGGAACCAAGCCCAAAGAAGACACATTTGGTAATTCAATATGCTACAACACAGGGATATCTGTATCTGCTAAAGTTAAAGAGAAGTCCTCCATTAATCTCTGTAACTTGTATGTGGCTGCTCTATTGTTCTTGATACCACTGTAGGAAAAAAAAAAATCACTTTTTTTAAGGAGAGGGGGTGTGGGGAAGGTGAGTGCATTTATCCCAGAAAAAGATGCAAGGAGGAGGCACAGTTTTTGAAGACCACAACATTGGCCTCAGTATATGTGAAGGACACATACAAAAACTGTGAGTAATCTCATGTTCATCTGCTCACCAGTTAGATGGGCATGTCTAAAATAGCCACGTCCTCTAGTCAACAAAGATAGATAGCTTATTCCACACTCAGAAATGTTTCCAGGATAAGCGAATTGTCTTTCTGGGGTGTCTTTTTGTCCCTTTCACTGGCTTTGTAATGAGATAAGGGTTGCCCCTGGGAGGCTTTCCTCCCTTAAGGAACAAAAAGTATATTACACATAGGAAAATCTAGGCAATACAAGCAAAGGAGTGAGAGAACAGATGGGTCCACAGAACATGAATATCCCACTGTTCCTGGCTCCCCCTGGCAGTGGGTGACTGGGAGACCCAAAGTGGTGGTACCAATTAAAGCTGCTCCAGTGCTTTACATCAACATATGGTTTGGCATCTAAGAACCACGGGGCTACAGATATGTCTTTGACAGTCCACAGTCTCCAGCGCACACAAGAACTGCTGTAGCATGGCGGAGAATAAATTCCATCATTTCCATCAACTCCAATTTTATGAGAAGGAAGGAGAGTTAAAAAATCACACCAAGAGATGCTCTAAATAGAACTTAAGGTTTTAAGATCTCTGCAGAGGATTTTTTTTTCGCCAAAGTGAATCGTCTCTCTTGAGCTTTCTTAATCCCTCCACCACAACTAGTAAAAGCATTCTGTAGATTTACTGCTTTCCCTAATTGAATTATCTCTGAATGAATGTAATAGGTAGATATTCCTGTACTAGTACATGTACATCATAACTTTTCTTCTTCCTTGTAAATCATTGTTATTGGATCATCACCCTGGTCTTCAGTCAGCAATTTTTGTTATAATCCAAGCCATTTATTCAGATTATTTGTTGATAATATGGCATGCTTGGGGTTTTATTACACTTTCTTTACACTCTGAAGCATTTGCTGGCAACTGTTAAGCATGGGACAGTGCTCAGTCACATTTCATTATGTCTGATACTTACTTTATGCTGGTAATCAACTAAGACATGATCAAAATAAACTCAGCAAATGTATAATGAAGTGGATTTTTCAGGCTCTTTTCCTCCAGCTTTATAGAAGACTAACTTGGTTATAGAGACTGACGCCTGCAAGTAATGGCTCTGTAATATATTCAAAATGGCAGCTTTCTGGTGGTAGCTAATTAGTCTAGGTAGAATGAGTTGGTTTAATCTATTTCATAGTGAATATATCATAGAATCATAGAATAGTTTGGGTTGGAAGGGACCTTTAGAGTCACCTAGTCCAACCCTTACACGATGAGCAGGGACAACTTCAACCAGATCAGTTTGCTCAAAACCCCCTCCAACCCAGCCTTGAACGTTTCCAGGATGGAGCATCTACCACAAACCTGGGCCAGTGTTTCACCACCCTTTGTGTAGAAAATTTCTTCCTTATATCTAGTCTAAATATTCCCTCTTTTAGTTTAAAGCCATTACCCCTTGACTTATCGCAACAGGCCCTGCTAAAAAGTCTGTCTCCATCTTTCTAATAAGCTTCCTTTTAAGTACTGAAAAGCCACAATAAGGTCTCCCCAGAGCCTTCTCTTCTCCAGGCTGCATAACCTCAGCTCTTTTAGCCTGTCCTCATAGGAGAAGCATTCCAGCCCGCTGATAATTTTTGTGGCCCTCCTCTGGAACCACTCCAACAGGTCCATGCCTTTCCTGTGCTGAAGGCTCTAGAGCCGGACACAGTAGTCCAGGTGGGGTCTCACCAGAGCAGAGTAGAGGGGCAGAATTACCTCCCTCAAGCTACTGGACGTGCTTTTTTTGATGCAGCCTGGAATACAGATGGCTTTCTAGGCTGCAAGCATACATTGCCCGGTCCTGTCCAGCTTTTCATCTATCAGCACCCCTCAGTCCTTCTTGGCACTGCTCCCTTCATCCCCCAGCCTGTATTGATAACGGGGTTTGCCCTGAACCAGGTGCAGGACTGTGCACTTGACCTTGTTGAACCTCATGAGGTTCACACAGGCCCACTTCTCAAGCCTGTCCAGGTCCCTCTGCATGGCATCCTGTCCCTCAGGCATGTCAACTACACCGCTCAGCTTGGTGTCATGTACAAACGTGCTGAGGGTGCACTCGATCCCACTGTCTATTGATGAAGATATTAAACAATACCAGTCCCAATACAGATGCCTGGGGTACACCACTGGTCATGGATCTCCATCTGGATATTGAGCGGTTGACCACGACTCTCTGGATGTGACCATCCAACCATTTCCTCATCCACCAAAGAGTCTACCCACCAAATCCTTGTCTCTCCAATTTAGAAAGAAGGATGTTGTAGGGGACCATGTCAAAGGCCTTATAGAATTCCAGATAGATGACATCCATAGCTCTTCCCTTGTCCACTGATGTAGTCATTTACTCATACACGGCCACTAATTTGGTCAGGCAGGACTTGCCCTTGGTGAAGCTATGCTGGCTGTGTCAAATCACCTCCCTGTCCTCCACGTGCCTTAGCGTAGCTTCTAGGACAATCTGTTCCATGATCTTGCCAGTCACAGAGGTGAGGCTGACAGGTCAGTAGTTCCCAGGGCCCTCCTTTCTACCTTTTTAAAAATGGCTGCAACATTTCCCTTTTTCCAGTCATCAGGAATTCACCTGAATGCTATGACTTTTCAAATATCATGGAGAGTGTCTTGGCAACTACATTAGCCAATTCCCTCAGGGTACATCTTACTAGGTCCTATAGATTTCTGTATGTTCAGGTTCCTCAGGTGATCACAAACCTGATCTTCTTTTACAGTGGGAGTGACTTTTCTCCCCCAGTCCATCCTGGGAGCCTTGCAGTCCATCCAGTCGAGAGGTGTGGAGAGAGAGGTTGCCAGTGAAGACTGAGGCAAAAAGTTGTTGAGTACCTCAGCTTGCTCCTCATCCGTTGCTACCAGTTTGCCAGTCTTGCTCATCAGGGGGTGTATGTCTTCTTTGACCTTCCTTTTCTGGTTGGCATAGCTGTAGAAGCCCTTCTTATTATTCTTTGAGGCCCTTGCCAAGTTCAGCTCCAGCTACATCTTGGCCTTCCTGACCCCATCCCTACACAATTGGGCAGCGTCCCAATACTCTTCCCAAGACACCTGTCCCTGTTTCCACTGCCTATGCATTTCTCTCTTACCCTTTAGTTTGATCAGTAGGTCTTGACTCAGCCATGCCGGTCTCTTGCCTTCCTTTCCTGATTTGTTACACCTGGGGATCGAGAGCTCTTGCACTCTATGGAAAGTGTCCTTAAAGATCTGCCAGCTCTGTTCTGCTCCCTTGTCCCTGAGGACAGTTTCCCAGGGGACTGTATGTCCGCAACACACTTTTTACACATAGGATTTACTGGAACACATGTTTTTAACCTCTGTAAATGTGGCAAGAATTACCTTTTCACCCCAACTGATCCCTCTCCCGATCTGATGTGAGAGGACACCTTGCACCGCAGCTGATATTGCATCTACTGTTTGTACAGCTAGAGAAATACAGACAATTGTGTCCACCGGGATGGGAACACCAGCAATTATACAAATTCTGCAGCAATTCAAAAAGCTTTAAAATGTGCCTTGAGATTACTTCATTAACACCTGATGGCTCTGAGGCCTTTGGAATCTTCTGCATAACACATGGCTGCAGAAATTTTCATAAATATGTATATGTATGAATATTTTTTTTACCAAAACCAAATTCCGGTTACCATTCTTTTCCAAGATTGTTCTGCATAAGCACATACATGTTGCAGGAATCTATACGGTAATTTGAGTAAAAGAAATTATTGTCTTTAACATAATCCTGGTATCTTTTATGAGACTCTAGAACAGCGAAGATACTTCAGAGACCATAAAATCTGGGGATGTAAATGCTCAACAGAAAAATTTAAGAACCTATTCCATTTTCACAGTGATCCTGGACAAGTTTAGTGTATGGTCTTTGCTGTAATATAAAGAGCTGCCAGCCTGAGGCCTGGGGTCAACTGCAGCCTTTCCATTCAAGGGTGACCTGTTTTAATGCACTATTTATTACTTCTTCCTGTTGTTTACTTCAAATGCCAGGCACCTCCCTGCCCAACCCCATCATTTAGATTACAGGATAATAAACCATTTGTACTTGTACTTAATGGGGTGAATTTCAGAGAGGAGAAGTGGAAAGGAACAATTTGAGCCTTAGTGAATCATTGAAGTTCTTTGACCTTTGATGCACCTACCAAAATCTTTGAAACCATCTAGAACATTTTTTGGCTTTTTTCTTGCTAGAATCACAGAAAAAAAAGACCTGTCTCTAAAGCAGAAGCATTGGCTCTTTCATAAAATATGTGTCTGGATGTTGTATACAGAGAGAACACTGGGTGGGTAATGGTTTAAAATTTATCTACATTGCCCCAGCTTGAATATACAGCTTGATATTGTTCAGATCAAGACACAGTTTAGCTTTTCCTTTTATTTCTTGTAAATGCAGCTAAAGGGTGTTTGGCTTTATTCACATTTGTTTAAGTTTTCTTCCTTGGGAAAAAAATTGTATTGAAATAATTAAAAGAAATGTCTTTTCTGAAGTTCTTTACATCATCTCATATTTTAGCAGTTGTTCATAGTGGTTAGAGATCTGTCACTGACGCAAGAGGAAAAAGGGTATTGACTCTGTCCAGTTTTTTTGCTCATAGCTTTTGGCAAAATTAGTTCAGTGGGAATGGCTGAATGTGATGGCATCTTAAAAAAAAACCACTTAAAATAGATCCAAAAGTCAGCAAGTGATGAAAGCCAAGGAGATTCCAGAAGAAAGGGACACTCTACAAAATAGCATGTGCAACTCTCTCATTTTTAAAAGACCAAAGGGGACAATATAGCTGGGATATGGTCAAAATAGTCATCAGGCTATAGTTTTACCAGCTTTGTGCCTTCTTCTGAAAGGCCAAATACCTGACAGTGGGATCTGGATGGGGAAGATAGAAGAGGTAAAAAAATCACTTCAAATATTAAAGTCTTACTGTTGGGACATTTTGTTGAAATTTTACTCTTGAGCCACTGGGCATCAATTCGGTATAAAGCATTCTTTAAAAATGGTCCAGTATTTCTCAGATGGAAACTGAGTGTCTGTGGCGTCTTGTAGTTACCTTCCTGCCCCATTAAGGCATTCACTTACACTGACAGACAAACAGACAGAAGGGAGGTGTGGGGAAGGCTATGGACGTGTATGTTTTTAAAAAACCTAACCTTTGAAAATAGCTGATTGAAAAGTTATGTTACACAGAATATGTATTAGTCATAGCTGGAATTTAGGAAAAATAGTATTGTTTAAATGCTTGGAAAGAATTATCTTGCATATTATTTTTTGCATCACTCATTTTTAATTTTTCATTGAAAAACTGAGAAAAGATAATCTTCTGTACTGGAAAACAACCCAAAAATTGTTTAGGGCAAAGCTATTTTCTGAATTCCCAAGAAGCACAAGAAGAGTTTAGATTTGTATTTACAACCACTGCTCACCAGTTTACACTCACAGTATCAAAAGATCTTCACTGAGTTTTCCTCTTCTCCGCACCTCATCCTTGACTTCATTTCCCAGTCTTTGTCTCTCAAATCTCTACAACTGCACCTGTCTGGCCTTGCCTTTTAGTCACTCCAAGTAATTTTCTGTTTTCTTGTTCTTGGATTTTGCGTTGTCAGGAATTCTCCCACCGTAATGGCCTTTCGTTTTTCCAGACCACTGAAACAGAAAATGAACAAAAGTCAATTGCTGTGCTCATCTGCATGGTACTGTGACTCCGGGCTGGGGTGGGCCTGGTGCTCTCCAAGGCAGCATAGCTTGGAGAGTCACCAGCCTCTGACCTTCCCCAGGAGGGACTCTACAGACAGATCTACACTACTGCATCAAGTAGTGCCAAGGAACAGTTCAAGCACCAAAATTTGATAATTAATACTGTGAAATAGTCATCAAATCACACAAAAATTAAGGTTGGGAGGAACGCCTGTGGTCACCTTGCCCAACCTCCACACACTGTTTTATCCTGAGCAAACAAATATTTTTCCAAACAGCTCCTGGGACCAGAACTTGTGGACCAGAAACTGCTTCCAAGAAGAGGTTTGCATGCAGTCACCACACTTTGGAGGCTGAGGGAAATTAACGTTGTGAATATGGGCTCTTCCATAGCAGCTGAGCTCTGTGTTGGGGGCTTCTGTCAGGCACACTTCATTCATCAGTATGAAAGTAACCTCTGTTAACTCTGTCAGCACTGAATATTTGCCGTCTGCAAAAATACATTGCTTAATATCCGCACTGGCTTTGCAGTACTACGCCACCAGTCATCTCCTTCCATCTTCTACATTTTTTGAAGAAGGAATTCGCTCATGGTCATGGAGGAACTTCTATGAAACACTGTGATCATCCCTCAGTTAAAAATAAAACTTTCTGATATAGGTTTAAGCTATCCAACACATTGTCTTCCTCACAGGAGAAAAGAAAGTAGACTGAATCACATCTCAGGACCACATCAGTGCCTCTTGCTCCTGTGCTTGTTTTAAACTGATAGACAGATTCGGGGTGGGAAGGGAATTTTTCTGTTCCCCAGGCAGAGCTGGCAAGGACTGTCAGGGGTTTTCATGGTGTCCTCTCCAGTGCAAGCTGTGGTCATCCAGATTACCAGGCTGATTTAAACCCTGAGGTGGTTTTTTTTCTGATCCATCTTAACAGCATCAACCTTTGTGGCATGGATAATCTTCAAATTAGCTTTAGGTGGTGAAGAAGCGATTGTATCTAGGCATGCAAAGCTGACAGGCAAACCACATCATGGCCTGGATTTGGCATGCAGGTTGCTTCTCTGTGTAATTCCTGGTCTTCATATTCCTCTTTTTCTGTTCCCCAGGCACTCCAACTCCCCGTCACCACCAGCAGAAATTAAAATAAAAACTCTTAATGGCAGCTGCTAAATCTTTCCTTACTCTGAAAAGTTCTGTCCTTATATACAAACCTCTACGATTTTTTAAATAACAAAAAGCCTAACTTTGACTCATTGAAATTATACACAACTTCTTGTGGTAATTTTTTTAATGTTTTCCTTTTTTTTTTTTTTTCCCAGGGAAAATCTTTCCTTTTCAGTAGCAACAGGGTTTCTATTAATTCATTTTTCCTTGAGAATGTTTTTGGGGAGGAAACGGCATTTTACATGAGTATTTTCAACTATAAAAGGTTTGAATAGCTGTAATTGATAAAAAAATTAGACAAAATTGAGAACAGGAATGAAGAGTGACATTTCAGTCAAAACTTGCAACTCCTCAGTCTGCTGTGCTAAAATTCAAGATCTGAACAAGTCCAAAATTTGTGAAAAGAAATTCAGCGATTCATTTCATGCAGCAAACTCATACAGTTCTCCCAGGAGCGATGCTTGTTTGATATTGCTGGTATTAACAATTGCCTCTATGAAAAGCAAGTGGATTAGCATTTTTCTGTATTGTTTATCATTGCAATTTCTCAAAACCATTCTAGGTAGCCAAAAGTGCCAGGATAATGCCAGGTTAGTTGCAGTATTGCTCAGTGTAATACCATGTGAAAATGCCCAGCTGGTTTTCAATAAGCCCGTAAAAGAGTAAAACAGATAAAGCAGAAGGATGTGCTAGCCCAGCTTGACTGCCTCGAATAAAGAGAATAATTTAGTCTGAATTTGGGTATCACTGAGTGAAATTGCATAATATGGTGCATAGACATAGCCTAGGAGTTTTGGTGGCCTAGTTAGGGTGGTACCAGCAGCGTTATGCAACCAAACCGGGAACGCAGGCAGCTCCCGTGGCACCGTTTCTCCCAAAACATGCGGATGCTCCTTCTTGTGCATAACCTGCCCTCTCGGAAGCAGGTTAAGCGAAATACGTTGTCCGTGCAGGATGGCAGTTGAAGCGATGCTGCATTTATCTCACAGGGAAGCCTGTTTTTTGAGCTTTCTGTCCTGAGATGGTGAGGCAGATCTGAAATGCCTGGTGGCTCACGTCCCTTTCATCAGCACAGGTACTTGCATTCCCCTGCTAAGCAATTTCCTTTTCTAAAAACATATACTTTTTTTTGTAAAATGACAGCTTTTTTGTACCTGCAGCCTTTACCCTCACAATGTTCACAGCAATCCCTTCAACAAAGCATTTAACATATTGGGCATAATGACTTTATCCCATCTACTATAATTAAAAGTAATGTAAGCCTGAATATGTCAATGTATTTTTTCCTTTTTTCCTGGAGTCAAGCACTACTATGAGAATGACAATGGTTACCGGTTTCTAAAAATCTTGTCCTTGAAACTGCTTCAAGAATCCACTTCTGTGATAAGAATTTGTCTTAAATCACCTGGAAATTGTCAATCAAAGTGATCAAATCTTTTACTTACACTGTTTTTTTCTTTCTGTTAATTAATTAAAGTTTGACTTTTGTAGTGCTGGGTATTTTCAGGTTGTCATTTGCTAATGACTGTTCTTACTTATTTAAAATCTTTAAATTCTTTCTCCTTGTCTGCATTAGTACCCTTATTTTTGGAATTTTAAGCTTCTGATTACATGTGTGGTAGAAACTTTTGTAGTTATGATTTAATAAAATACTTTCATTCCATGGGTTTTACTGAGCTTTGAATTCAACTGCAGGGAAACAGGAATCTCATGGGTACTGAGAGGTGTTTTCCACAATGGATGACGCAAGGTCCATTGTGCTCAGAGTTCTTTGGGTCATAAACATAGCCCAATCCTAGAAATTTTTATATGCATAAGCACCACTGGGAGAAGCCCTTATCCCACTGAATTGAACGGGACTTAAGAGAGAAATGTTCATTAATCCTTTTCAGGGCTTTTGAAAAACCAAGGCTAATCTATCAAAGAGAGATAGACATAGACTCATCTTGACAGTGTTTTATAAAATAATGTACTAAGTGGCAGCATAGAATTTATAGTATATGTAGAGTGCATAAAGCATTTATACTGCAAACGTACAGCTGTAGAGAATGCCTTACGTTTTAGAAACTGTCTTCTGATACACAAACTACACTCACACTAGGAGATGCCAGTTTTTGGAGCCAGGTCACCCTGCGACAAACAGTGAAAGATGTTATTGAATGGTCAGTTTATATTAAAAATGCCTACAAACAAAAAAAAAAACCAACACAAAAAGAAACAGTCCTGTAAGACAGCCCTGGGACTCAAATTTCCTCCCCCATACACACAGTGTCATATCAGCTTGGCTGTAAAATTTCCTGGGCTTTACTGTACTTGTTGATACACTTCTGCTCGGACTTTCTCTCATGATAACCAATATCCTGGACTTGTGTCAGTCATCTGGAGAGACGTACCTATCCAGACATGCCCAGGAAGATATGGGCATGAAAAAGCTTTGGGATTTGGTCCAAATCTCACATATGTCTGCAATGTAGTCCAATAGGGAGAAATAATTCAAGGCTGACTTGAACATCCTTTTCTTACTCTTGATCTAAGAGCATCGTAGGCATCTTACTCTAATTACAAGGCATTTAATTACCTCAGTACGTTCTCCCTCAAGTGTTTAACACATTACACATCTTACAGGGGGCCATATCATAAGGTGTCATTCAATGAGAGGGCTTCAGTTATTCCTTTTGTCCTTTCCTTGCTGAGCTTTTTCAATCATCAAACAAAGTCTTTTGTTTCCTTTGAGTTGCCCGAGTCCAGCTGAGTCCAACGCGTAAGAGTAAAAGATGGATTTGTGGCCCAGTGCAGGTCTCTTACCCCTAAAACTGATCTGGGAAAAATGTCATTGATCCATTGGGTGGTTGGAGACAGGTACAAGTTACTATGCCGATAGCATGCACGTGCCCAGCTGGGCTCAGGCCACCTGCAGACCTCCTGAGCACTTTACTTCCCAAAAAAAAGCCTGGCCAAGCCACACCATTGATCCTTTTAGCCCATGCACTAGATTTCTTTCCACGGAAAACAAGTCAGAGAGGATGTGGCAGGGTGTGCCAGGGTATTAGTCCAACAGGCAGTCTAGTGGCAGCCAGAACATGCACCCAGGCTAAAAGCCAGTTGGGACGGTTCAAGAAATTCAGGGATAGTGCTTATCCTTTCTACCAGGACCGTCACATCCCTCTTGCCACAGTTACTTGACAAGACACTATGTTCTGTAATCACACCTTTATCTTTTATGTAGGTTACATGATTCGAATACTGGGTCTTTAGGACAAAGGATTAGCAGTTTGCCAACTGCTGCAGCAGTAGCTCTGTCCTTCTGAGGGATGTATGTGAATTCCTTCAATTCTGGTATGAGAAGATCAAGAAGAAACCTTCTGCCTATGTGCTATGAAACAGCAGAAGTTGTAAAGTGTTCAAGGCACCCAAGGCAGTGGGTTTAGAAAAACTTACTGAGACAATTTGTACACATGCTAAGAATTTCTCTCCACATGTGTGCATTAAGATGTACACTCAATTCCACAGCTTTTTTCTTCATGGAGTCTTCACTCACCTGGAATATGTTGCTAGCTGCAATTATTTTGTAAGTTATACTTAAAATTAAGCATAAGAGAGAAACTGTGAGACATAGGGAAAAAACCAAGGGTGGATTTCTATGTTCATTCAGCCAATCACCTTTTTAAGAAAATATCTTTAATACACGAGAAACATAGAGTTTGTTAGTTTTCCCCACAGATTACTCAGAGCACATGGGCTTTAATCTGATTTGACAGCCTTGTGATATTTTCTGCCATTCTTGTTCTTAGCAAAGTGCTCTAAAAATGCATCCATAATTTATTTATGGGACCTTGTTTAACCCTTCAGTAACTCGAATACACACCATACCTTTCATCCTTGAACTGTCAGTGCTGATTGTGGAAAGTGCCATCAGACACCTCTGAGGTTAAACGGCTGAGCATTACTTTTTCTTTCTAAAATGATAAATAGTGAAGAAGCCATTGTTTTCTTGTCAGAATGCTGAAGAAGAAATATCAGAACACTCTACCACATTACGTCTCCATAGAAAAATTCACTAGTGCCATGAAGACACACAGCTATTAATAATTTTGTGAGATACTTTAATTTCTAACAAAGGAAAATCCCAGGCCAATTTATTTTTATCTGTACCAAGAGCTATTTTTCCACTAAAAACATACTGAACTCCTTTTAACATGAATATGCCATTACAAATTCTATACAAAAAGCTCTTCGTAATGGGCACATTTCATGTCTCTTGTAAAGCTCTTAACTTCCCTTGTACTATATGTCTCTCACTATATTTGGATTTGTTGCAATTATTTAATATCATGTAAATCTTCCATTTCTGTGATGCCAGAATTAATGAATTGGTGGAAGCAGTTTAATTACTAAACCAGTTGTACCATTGTTACGGTAATATAAGGAGTAGCCCTAACTTCTATGCATTTATTCTGGATTTGGCCTGACCATCTTTTGTGAAATGATAGGGTATAATTTCCCTTCCCTTCAGTATGGGAAATATTAGCACATTAGCATGATTTCCTACATTCCTGGTTGTAGTACATTCCTACCCCAAAGTCGGGTGGAGTCCTAATGCAAACTTGGATTTCACAGACTGAGACAACAGTTGAGGTTCGAAAGGATCTTTGTAAGTTATCTATTCTAACCTCCTCCTTGAAGTATGTCCAGTTAGATCAGGTTGGTCACAATCTTGCCCAGCTGAGTTGTGAATATCTCCAATGCTGGAGATCCCACAGCCTCCCTGGGCTCTCTTCTAGTGTTTGACTGCCCTCACTGTGCGTATTTTTTTCCTGCTATTTAGTGAGAATTTCCCCTCTTGCAATGTGTGTTCATTGTCTCCTGTCCCCTTGCTGTGCACACCCAATGGGAATGTCACTCTTTTCTTCTTTGAATTCTGGGAAATGTGTCCTTATACAGAAATGTCTGGGGTTATTCACAGCTCTGGACAGTCTCATGCATGGCTGATAATCACTGATCAGCCCTGGAAGTGAGGACATGGCTGTGTCCCCTTGGCTTTATGTTTTGCAGTGTCTTTCACATAAGTGAGGACAGCCGAGGGTGGCATTCCCACCCTGTGCCAACTGATGATGGTTATCATCAGATGGTGAAGAGCCCAGTTAAGATCCAGCCTGCTCAAAACATCTCATTTGTGCTGTGAGTGTAGCTGCTGGCACACAGATTCTGCATGATTTGGGAAAAATCCCTCCTCTCCGCAGGAGGTATGTTCTCCACAGACATTCTCAGCCGTCAGGTCAAATTATAGAGCAAGATTGTGCAGACTACAAAGACTATAAATTTATATATGGCAGCAAAGAGTTTAGACCCAAGACGTATATCTGCTTACTTTCATTTAAGCAAAACATTTGTCTCCTCTTTTCCACATTTTGAACTCATGGCTCTTGGGCCATAGAACATCCAATTCAATAAAAGAAGTGCTCCTGGAGGCCGTAATTCTGGAAACCTTAAAGTGGGAAGTAGTCGGTATGACTTTGTGAAGGTGAAATCACACCTGACCTACCTGCTAGCCCTTCATGCAGAAAAGACTAATGCAGTGGATAGAAAACTGAATGGCTGACCTGCTGGGCTCCACAGAGTATCATCAGTGGCATGATCATACCAGCTCCTGTATACCATTCATACCATATCATACCATTTCTCCTGTGAGGGTGGCAAACACTGGAATATGTTCCCAGAGAGGCTGTGCAGTCTCCATCCCTGGAGATACTCAAAACCTGACTGGACAAGACTCTGAGTAACCTACACTACATGACCCTGCTCTGAGCAGGGGAGTTGAACTAGGTGCGCTCCAGAGGTGCCTTCCAACCCCAGCCATTCCATGATTCCCTGCTAATTTCCCTCAACTTGGGGAGAATACTTCGGGTTTACTGCCTTCTTTAACTTAGGTGTTCTTTCCATGTTTTAGAGAGTTAGAACCTCTCTAACAGAGTCTCTTAGCATACATCTGCTAAAAAAATACTTCTCACAATCATGTAAAAGTGAAAGAGTCTCCTTATTCACTGGTTCACTTTATATTGTCCTACAGTATGTTTTTGTGCAGCTTTGTGATGATAACCAGTAGTGTAATCAACTGCAAAATGTGCATTGAAAGCAAGAATATACTTTTTAAACTACAATTACTTTCAATAAGCGTCATTCAACTAATGCATACCTGTTATCTAGTAGTATTGACTGATTTCCTGGCTTACTTGGAGCCAAAATAGGAAGATCATTCCTTTGATATTAAGTTGTTGTTATCCTGATTCTGTAATAGATCTTGAGCAACCCTATCCCTAAGCGGTAGAGGAAATTAACATCCCAGTACTCTCTATCAGATCGAGAGCTACCTGAGCGAGCAAAAATTAAGAGATTTGGTTATTTCCTCAGCACTACCTGTACCCCTAATGATTTGTTTGTCAACCCTCAGTTCATTCCTCATATGGGAACACTGTCAGTCAAAGATTTAAAGGGCTATATTCCGCCCTCCCCACCTCTGCCTTTGTCTCGCTATTGTCTGACCATGAAGAAAGATAAGAGTTTCATTATCTGCTGTAGAGAGGTTGTAGGATGTAGGTTTAAAGAAGGATCAGGGAGGTGTGGAAGGACTGGAGAACCTAGAAAACCTGATGGGCTGTGAGAAAAGTGCTAACTCCTCAGGGACATGTCTGCACGAGCAGGAGGAGCAGTGAGAAGCACGGGCTGATGCTTACCCTGACCCACTGAAGACTTGGAGAGGTCACTCTTCAACTGCTGCACTGCCTCCCCATGGGGAGAAAATGGCATACCTGTCTGGGGAGCTTGGGCTTTAGGGACTACCAGCACCTCCAAGTGCGCTCCGAGTGAGCTGTTCTCCCATCTTTGGGAGAACGTCATGCGAGGGGTGAGTACGGGGATTTGCACCAGACCGATGCAAGCTCAAAGCTCATGTCTGGCCAG
Source organism: Chionis minor (assembly GCA_013398295.1). Lineage (NCBI taxonomy): Eukaryota > Metazoa > Chordata > Aves > Charadriiformes > Chionidae > Chionis > Chionis minor. The sequence goes on from VZSF01004751.1 coordinate 160,837, forward strand.
GCTGGGCAGACATGAGTCAGCTCCTTTCCAGAAGCTCTGTAGTTAGGGGAGCACAAGAAACTGTTCGAGTTCACACAGCCTAACAATCCCCGGGGCTGACACCACGATGCAAGCCTACACGTGGCCCTTCAGCCTGTCCACGCCTGATGGGCACGATGCACCCCAGAGTCAGTTCTGCTGCCCAGCTCATCAGTCCAGCATCTGCAGTTAAGGAAGTCTCCAGTCTGCAGCAGCAGCCACAGCTGTTTTGGAGATTTGAAAGGAGGAGCCAGGAATTCCCCATCGCAGTCCTAATGTCAACTCCTGCATAGCCCTGGGCAAGGCATTTAACTTCTCTGACTCAATTTCCCCATCTGCTAAATGGGGATAATAGCAGAGGAGTATTGTAAGGATTAATTAATTAGCTAATGTTTGTAAAGTGCTTTGAAGATCAAAAGCACGAAGTACTATTGTTGTTATCAAGGGTGTTGAATTAACTTTCCTCATTTTGGCACATAAAACCCCAGCGCTTGGACCATTGCCCCAGGGCATGTGCTGGCATTAAGAAAATGATGGTGATCATCTATTCATAAGCAGATATATCAAAGCACTCTTGGAGGTGCTGGTAGTCACTAAAGCCCAAGCTCCCCAGACAGGTATGCCATTTTCTCCCCATGGGGAGGCAGTGCAGCAGTTGAAGAGTGACCTCTCCAAGTCTTCAGTGGGTCAGGGTAAGCATCAGCCCGTGCTTCTCACTGCTCCTCCTGCTCGTGCAGACATGTCCCTGAGGAGTTAGCACTTTTCTCACAGCCCATCAGGTTTTCTAGGTTCTCCAGTCCTTCCACACTTCTCTGATCCTTCTTTAAACCTCTTCCTAAGCATCTAGTTTGTGGGTTGCACTCTCTTTATTAAGCTCAGTCTCACAGAAAAGGGAACACATCCTGCTTCCCTGGCATTAGTGCAAGAGATCCATAGTTACCATAATATGTGTCATAGTTACCATAATATGTGTTACACATACGTGTGCACACACACACACACGCTTTCCAACTGCCAAAATAACAGGTGCATCACCAGGTTTATTGACCATGGTGGCTCACAGGTTGCCCTGTACAAGGTTCAGACTGAGGATGACACATAGTCTCTTCCATTGCTGTACATTTGTGCACTCGCAAGCATGACATCTGGCCCCTAGTGCTTGGGACCAGGCACCTGAGATGTGGCTGTTAAAATACTCCCAAGGAAAGTGTATTGCCAGAGCTAGATGAGCTCCAAGAGCTGCTGCTCCTGAAGAGGAAAATAAATACTATTTCTTAGTCCTTGAGAAGCTTGGCCTTCTGCTGTCATCTTCACAGAGCCCCCAGAATAGATTAAGAACATACAAAAATTGTGAGAATTACACAAAGAGAACAGAAGGCAAATGTTGGTTGATAATGGAGAGTTATCGTCAAAATGCCATTTTAACTTCTTCATCAACAGAACAAGCTCAGTTATTACTAACAGCTAAGGACTGTGAACTCCAAAAATCATTCATTTCCTAGAAAACAACCATTTAAATGACTGCAGTGACATTTTAATACCACCTTTTATTACTGCTGAAGAAATCATTCACACCAAAACACGACGCTTGCCTTCTCCCAGCCACTATAAAGACAGCAATTATTAAGTGTAACACACAAGATTTCTCCTAGGTGCTGCTAGGGAAAAAAAATATCACTATTACTGAAAATGCAATAGTGTGAAAAAAACGCTACATGTGGCCTTGCCTGCATTTGCTCTTTAATGGACCGTGTTTACATCCTTTTCCATAAACTTTATTGAGGGGCTATTTTAAAATTCTTCTCATTCTGTCTTTGAAACAGAATGCTGTGCTGGTTCTCAGTATAGATGAAGAACAAGGGAGTTTGGGAAGAGACAAGGGTTCATCGAAGCATTCATTCAGTTTGTTCTTTATACTAACTATGCCCACTCAGTCTGGCACAAAATATATGTTTTTGAAGTTTCCTAAACACACTTGAAGTACTGGGAGCAGTCCTGTAAAATTGTGATACTAAACCACACACCTGCATTGATAGTTTTGCACCCTTTAATGTTTGCAAAGAGCATATCATAAAAATAAGTGGTTGGAAGACTGTTATTAGATTGAATTGCAACCAGATTATATGTTGATAAAGGCACTGTAACAAACATTTTATCTTTAATTTTTTGTTTCTCCAAACTCATGAAAAGGGATAAAATTTCGCTCAGTCTGTCTACTAAACACACACTAAAATAGAATCAAAAAAGTAATTTCTCCATTTGACAAGTGCTGTGAAACATCTCTGTTTAGAATAGTTTTTGAGCACAGCTTTGGTACTTACTGCCAGGAGACTCTTACATACAAGTGCAGAGCACTTGAGATGAAAGTTACCTCAACTCAGGAACCCGGTAGGTATGAGCCTGCAGGCTCATAAGGGTGGTTGTGTACTTTGTCCTCTATGTTCTCTAAATAAGTGGTCCTGAAACAAAATACCTGGCTCCTAGGAATGTCTGTATGCATTTCTTACAGGAACAGTGAGATACAGGGCTGGAAAGTACTGTTTCACAAGGTCTGTCATAAAAAAGTGTGCTGCATCACAGCAGTTCCATCAAACTCTGGACCTGTAACTTCTGGTGGATTTGAAGAGTCCTGGGCACAAAGAGACATCTCCTCACTAAATCTAAGCAATTTAATAATTCATCACTACAGAAACAGGGGACATTAACTGGATTGTACGCAGTTCTCCAGCCACATGTTAACTGATTACCTATGATTTCAGTGATGCACAGGACTTTTTGTGGACCATCTGCACAGGGATAGTATTCACCCTGTAGGAAATAACAAAAGATAAGTTTAGGCAGGCAACAAAGTTAGGGGTTTTGCCTTTTTTCCTTGCAGAAGAGGTAGCATGTTTCACCTTACCTTGTAGATTGTAAGCTCACAGCATGTCACGCCTATAATTACACCTGTTGGAGCACCCGTACATTGCTCAGGCTCACAGAAAGGTACAGGCAGTCCATGGCCCAAAGACTTCAGGGTGACACAGAGTCACAAAAAAAGTCAAGGTAAGGACTTAATGTCAAAATAGAGACAAACTGTGGGAGGATGTAAATTTATTCCGAATAAGGGAAATGGGCAGAGATTGCGGACATGTAGCAGATGGGCACCTAGAAGTGGGATGGGTGAGTTGTATTAATATTAATCCTTTGTTTACCCTGCGGTAGGACCAGAAAGCCTGTGTTTGGTTAGCAGCCCCTTGAACTGAGTTCTCTGTCAACACGTAAGTAGGCAGAGTCCCTGTCCCAAAGATTATACCGTCTAATTATAGTCAATATTTCTGTCGTCCCCGAGGGTTCACGATTCCAGAATTCGGGCCCCCAAAACCTTGAGATTGGCACAAAAATAATGAAATTGAAAATAATAATAATACTGCAACTGGGGTTATTTTTGTTTGCCTTCTGGTATCTAAGCCTTTTCAATACACTTGAGTCATGTTTTCTCCACAGCCCTAAGGACTAAAAATGTAGGTCTTGCCTACATGGGATTATTTTTTGGCATAACCTAACGTGAATTTAAAAAGATACTGTTAGATCAGTATAATCCTTTCTTCCGTCTGGCCTTTCACACTGGAACTAGCTTAGGTAAAGTCATAATTTAAATCACCTCCAAAAAGCAGCCCAGATACTGCCTTGTGATGGAGTCACTGTCCCAGGATACTTATATCAGTACCATTTTATATATGATTATTGGCATGAAATACAACTGTGAGGATCCTTTGGCAAAACAAGGCACTACTTAAACACCCCAAAAAACCCCCCACATATCATGAAAAACACACAACTCCAGGACCTGAATGCTAAATGTTGAAGCAAAAGGTTAGATGCAAACCTCAGGAGAGATCTCAGATGTTGGCAGTGCTGCCACTGAAGGCAGAAAATGAGTAGGAAGGAGGACAACATGAACTGAGATGAAATCCAGCTAGGACAGAAGCCAAACTGTTCTGGGTCACTCACACTTAACCTATTTATAATTTTAGTACAATACAGATCATGAACAATATTAAAATAAATAGCATGTGCCTTAATAACCTCCTCTTCTTGTCCCTGTCATGCAAAGAGTTCTCTAATTCTCTGCCTACTGACAACCTCATGTTTAATTGCTTTTACACCCTTCCATGTGCCTTGCCCTTAATGACAACTCTGCCTGGCACAGCGATATCCAACATTTAATTTTTTTCACTTTCTGCCCAACTCTATATCACTACATTTAATTATAGCAATACACAGAATTTAAATTATCCTCAACCGGCAAAATGAAATATTGATAAGAGCTGACAAAGACTTTACAGCTGTACACTTCTTGCTGGGCTCTAAATAAAAAGAATTTCTAATTCATCAGATTTATACTTTACATTTGGCTTTAAGACCATGAATGTTCTTTCCCTTCGTGACACCCCATTCTTCACAGTGTTGTTTTTCTGGTCCATCCCTCTAATCCTGTGCTAGTATAATCCAATTCATTGCAGTGCGATGGGCATAGAGACAAAGCATGGAAAAGCAATTGCAGTATATTTCGGAGAGAAATTCTAAGGTTCTGAGTGTGACCAAGAGATCACTGAAGATTTGCTCCTACAAACCCAAGACAAATAACCTACCTTGTACCATCATTTGCCTTTGTCACCTTGTACCATCATTTGCCTCTATTAAGCTGTTATGGACAGACTTTTTTTTTCTGGATGAGTTTGCTCACATGCTATGTTCTTCTATTCTCAGTGTAGCTGCACTGCTTTTTGGGAATTTAGCCTCCAATAACAGTGATTCTAGCCCTGTGAAGGTAATATACTCCATAAGACTGACTAGAAAACAGCAATGGTTTGCAAAAATCCCCAAGGTCATTATCTAATAAGCCAGATATTATTAGATAGATGGATAAACAATAGATATTTATAGTTATGTTTTCTTTCAGGTTGCTTATCTAAACCTCATTCAAACCTTCTGGCACTAACTGAATCAGGCCAGAAATCTTGCAAAAATCTCTTTAATATTTCTTTTGATGGCAAATACAGCCAATAGAAGCCTGAGGTTTTTTGGATATTGCATTCAGGCATGGGTCTTACAGCAACAGAACATCAGGAGAAGATAGACTGGAGGCCAAAATCCTCAGGTGTCCTTGCCTTATAGTAAAAGTATGTTCTACATGTTGCTGCATATGATATTTTCTGCCTTTGGTCATCTGCTTGTCTTATTTCTCCTTTCTGCTTTTCTGTGTGGTTTTGGTATTTTATTTTATTTTATTTTATTTTATTTTATTTTATTTTATTTTATTTTATTTTATTTTATTTTATTTTATTTTATTTTATTTTGAGACCCTTGTTTTCTCATGGGTAAATGTACTTCTTACAAATGCTGCAAAATAAGATAAGAATATTTGAAATAATGCATAAGGAATTGTTGCTTATGATAAGAAGTATGTTAAGACATGTTATAGCCCCCTATGTTAATGTTTGGTACCTATTTGTTAGCTGTCATTCAGAGATGACAGGTGAGCACATGGATCCCAGCCAGCCCTTGGAAGCAACCTAACACTCTCTATCAATGCCTACCCTGCAATATTACTCCCACATAGTGAGGATTTATTAATACTTTATTAACACTTGTACCAATGTGCCTCTAGCACAGTTTACTGCTGGGAACAAACCTGGGCTGCACTTGGAAGCAGTGTCAGCCTTTAATAACGCCACATACAAATTTGGTAAGACAGGTAAAAAGCTAGAGCTTAGCTAACTATCTTCTAAGTTTTTCCTGTTTTTTTCTGGGAATTAAATTGCAGGATGGCTTAACTTTGATCGTAGTTTGGCTGGGCATGTGAAGATTTTGCTTTTTGCAAAAAGCAAAAGCATTAATTGTCTAATGATAAGAAATTTATTTTAATTTAGTATTTTGGTTCTACAAGAGCTCAATGGATATGACAGGATTTCACTGTAATGGAAGCTGTATATGTTGTAAACTCTGGAAACAAAACAAAAATGGCAAAACCCAACCAATTTAATAGAAATGTCCAGTGAGGCTTGAATTTTTCACAGTGTCTCAATAGAAAATGAAGCAATTTAAAAAGAATAAGAGAAATTTGAAAATGAACCCCTGTCAAAATACATCAACCTGCATTGCACAAGAAGGAAGACTGAGTGCTCCTAGTAGCCGCCCCACCCGAGAAGTTGAAGGATCTAATCATTTAATTTCTTCAATAAGAGGCGTTCAGTGACTGATTAGCTAGACCTAAAATTGCTTGTAGTCCTTTGGCCCTGAAGCATGCCTAAAACTCTGTTTGCAAAGAATAATAATAATTCCATCCTGTTTGGTTATGAACCTTAACATTGTGTTCAGTTTTGGGCCCCTCACTGCAAGAAAGACATTGAGGTGCTGGAGCGTGTCCAGAGAAGGGCAACAAAGCTGGGGACGGGTCTGGAGCACAAGTCTTATAAGGAGCAGCTGAGGGAGTTGGGATTGTTTAGCCTGGAGAAGAGAAGGTTGAGGGGAGACCTTATCACTCTCTACAACTACCTGAAAGGAGGTTGTAGCAAGGTGGGGGTCAATCTCTTCTCCCAAGTAACAAGCGATAGGATAAGAGGAAATTACCTCAAGTTACGCCAAGGGAGCGTAAAGAAATTGGAAAAATTTCCTTATCGAAAGGGTCATCAAACACTGGAGCAGGCTGCCCAGGGAAGTGGTGGAATTGCCATCCCTGACAGCATTTAAGATGGGCAGATGTGGTGCTGAGGGACATGGTTTAGTGGTGGTTTTGGCAGTGTTAGGTTGATGGTTGGACTTGATGATCTTAAAGGTCTCTTCCAACATAGGTGATTCTATGATTCTATGATTAGGAACCAATGTAACCAGTTCCATGTCCTGATTTTTTTAACTTACTGAAAGTGCTTTGGAGCTCTCCATCTCTCACAGAAGATGCACAGACAATGCACCTAAATTTGAGTATGCACTGAGGCTCTCAAAATTTGGCCTTTAAATTCTGGAATGTTTTTCTTTCTGTTATTTTCCTAGGCTCCCCGTACACATACAAAAGAGAATTTTGACTCATTTGCTTAAGACTAGGCAACCCTTCTGGCTAACATTATCAAACCCCACAAGCTTCTGCAAGACAGTGCAACAAGGAAAGGATGTAGACAGCATGCTGTCTGGCCACGCAGTCAACCTCAAGTGAGTCCATTTACCTGCATTCACCTGCAGGAGGAATAGCTGCCACTGCCAGACACGGCAGAGCTGGAAGGCATGAGCTGAAAGTGGCCGGAGGACTTCTCAAGGTCTGCACTGGACCCTGTATTCAAGGCTTGCACATCATCTTCACTGGTTTATAAAGTCTCTTTCCTGTTTAGTACTGCAGAGATAAAGGAAATTAAGTCAGCGCATATGCTAGTACCAAACAAACAAAAAGGCCAGATTAAGTCTCTTCGTGTATCAGAATATGATTTCAGCATCTCACCCTTTATCTGAATTATTCTTTCAGGAAGACAGAGGAGCCATTAACTCAAATAGTCACAATTACATGCTTCAAATATTCTCATGCCTGCCTGCTTTGTCTACCTAAAGAGAACACTCTAATGCTAGATTGGTATCAAGATTGCCCGTAAGATCTGAAAACTTCTGTGGAAAAACAGGGCAGCGGCTATGGGACTTAATGAGAGACACTAAACTCATTCTGCGCTCAGAGAAGGGGAGTCTGAGAGGATGTGCACGTTGCCAAATAATTCCACTTGTTATTCAAACACATGAAGAAAAAATGGGCTTAGTGTTTGGAGAAAGGGGTTGAAAAATACGAAAGCAAAATTGAGCACAGAAAGAACAAAATACAAGCTAGTTTACTCATGACAATGATGTAAATCAGCTTTTAGAATAATGCTGGGGAAAAAAAAAAATGAGAAAAAAAACCCTGGTGCAAAAGGATCTGTGCTGTAGAAGCAGTGATTGCTACACACAGCTCTCTTGATATCTGGGGGGGCTTTCCTATACATTTATATAATTTATTGTGCTGCATGTGACCAGACAGAAGTGAAAAGAAAGGTTCAACAAAGGACATGGCACAGTGGTTGATGAGCAGGAAGAAAGTCCAGCAGGGCTGCAGGGTGGCACAACATCAGCTCTGTCTGTGCACTGAAATGCAAATGTGCGTCGCTGTTGTTGGCTGCAGTGGCAAGACTGAAATTGGAGGAAGCAGATGCTGTAATCTGATGATGATGTTGTTCTTGCTGAGTCTGAAGAATCACTTCAAGAGCTAGTAATGAGAGTCGCTGAAGCTAGTGTTGATTACAGACTACATCAGAATGTAAAAAGATAAAGGTGATGACACTTCTGAAATGGCGTATTGCAGCCACAATATAAAGAAAGAGGTTGAGCAATGAAGGAAATTCTGTTTCTAACAGACAGTGGATAAAAATGGAGAGTCCCAGTTCTTGGAAGAAGACATCTCATTCTATATTCATGCACATGAACCTTTGATGATTAAGGATCTGCAAAGGGGACTGTGAACACAAGACCAGGTGAATTTCTGCACCTATTTACTCTGGTCTAGGAGGCAGAATATGAATGCAACAGAAACAAAGCACATGGATTAGAAAAACAGTGAGGATTTCTCTTCAAATGCCATCAGAGTCAATTTTGGGGTAAAGAATACTTTTAAATACTTTAAAAGTACTAAATAATTTAAAATAATTTAATAATTTAATAAATTTAATCATTTTAAATACTTTTAAAGTATTTAATACTTTAAAATGCTGTAAAATACTTTTAAATGAATGTCTTCACAAGGGACCAGAAAAAAGCAATGCAAGAAGGAAGCAAAGGGAAGGCCAGTCAGTGGTCTGAAATGGCTATACTTCAGCTGATTTAAGCTGAACAGGGATCCCAGATGGAGGATTAATGGGAAGGTTTACAACTGGAAAACCCCTTGCCTCAAGGACAGATGAATTTGTCAAACAGATCCACCTTTAACAAAAAGATAGTCCCAAGGATCAAATGGACAATCCTCCAAACACATCCCCTCTTTTTCCAGGGACCTAAGATACTGCTGATGTCTCCATTTGTGCCATTTCCTGTGGCACAAATACCCACATTTTTTGCCCTTTGCCATAGGTTAAACAGAGGGTTGTCATAGGAATAAAAATGCTGTGGCCTAAAATAGTAAAAGCTGAGCAAAGGTTTATGGGGAGCACCTGTTTGAAAAGACTCTTGAAAAAGCGGTCAAAAGACACCAGAAGACCGCGATCCACAACCAGTTACTGGAGTAGCTGAGTATTTTGGCTTGAGTATTGGTCCTGCAGTCCAGCCTCGATGGTCTTCTGCTCCGACCTTTTTTATTTTGTCTCAGGGATTATTGTTCTCAGTTAGAGGTGTACATGAGTTCTATTTCCAGCAAGAGTCAGTTCTCAGCTTCTTTAGCAGTGAAATATTAAGTCTCCCTACTATAATATTTTATCATATTGCACATTGGCCAATAGCCACATAATTTCCAGTTCATAAATGCACCACCATCAATCAGACAGGAGTGCTGAGGAGGTGAAAGAGCTTTTGCAAAACTAAAGGGATTCTTAAGTCCTTGCACTACAAGTGACTCCTGGTTCTACCTGACCACTCATGAAACTAAGGGTTCTCCATGGTCGTCTACCCCAAGACAATTGCAAATGGTCACAAATCATCTAATTTGCATACTGCAACCAGCTGAAACTGTGAAAGTGCTAGAGCATGAGTTCTAGAAAAGCTGACAGCCCAGCTCGTGTCCCTTTAAATGTCACTGCTGTGTCACACTACTTCTGACACAGTATGTCATGTGTGGTGTGATTTCAGAGAGCAGGCAGTCTCTCAGCCAAGCATGCAGCAGATGTTGAAGAGACCAGGTGGCCATAAGAAATGGGTAATTTTAGATCTCTCCAAATAGTTCAGCAGCTTCTTCACTGCTTGTGCCATCTCCAGTCCAAATCTCTGACAGCAAAGACAGCAACTTTGATTTCCCAATGAGCATCATCAAACACATTTAATTGTCTCTTGATCCTTAGGATTTATCCACTTGGGTTTACAGCAGAAGGATGGGTGAGGGACTAGTAGGGAGGGTAATAACAGCACAAGTACCTCTTAGCTAGCTACTTGTCAGGCTAAATGCAGTCACAATTGCCAACCTGCCTCTGCTGTTCCAGCGAAGCTGATTTAGTTAACTCTGCCAACTTCCCACTCCCCACCCTCTCCAATACAAGTAATTTCAATATCGCCTCTACTCCCACCTGCCTGCAGCTCAGTCATTCCTTATTCGCAATTCGGGTAGCACTCAGGGCAAGTTACTGCTGTTGCAGGTGAAGATCTGACCACTTTGCTCCCACCATGGTGTTATCACAGCCATGGTGACCCATACTAGATTTGCTGCATAACAGCTTTAGTGTGAGTGGAGTTCAGCTCATCTAACTGCATCTGAAAGTCAGGAGTTTGCTCTAAGCAAGCTGTCAAAGCTCCCTCTGTAGTCCAGAGAGAGACAGAGATGCTCTTCTAAATTTTCACCCCATCTATCCCAGGTGCCTATTTTAGATGAGGAAAAATATCTCTCTTCCCCCACAGCCCCACACTGACTGCAGAGGGAACCTAGATGATAAGCACAGATTCAAAGCCTAATTTTCAGAAACACAATAGGGTAAATCCCGCTGCATCCCATCCTTTATGATATTAGTTACCAACTTAATGCTCTTTTGTCGGTTGTGAAAGAAAAGCACGTGCAGAAATTACCTCATACATAGCTCCCATAGGTGAGGGGGTCATTGGTGGTCAGAACTAACTAAAACCCACCGATTTTGTGTTTTAGGTAATGGTCTTTGGATGCCTGCGCCAACTTCCTCACCAGATTTTCAGCGAGCAAGGAAGCGACTGCTCCTAGAGAATGTTTCCCTCCTTTCCGACTCAATGACTGTATGTCATGGCAGAAGTAAAGACTTCAGGAAGCTGGGCAAGTTGCTGGTTCTGCAATGCTCAATAAATCTAAGCTGTACATTATGTTGATTTAAGTATCTTCCAGCAGTCAAAGCTCCCTGGATTTTCAAGAAATAGATTGTGCGGCACTGAGGTCTAGCTACATGCGTGCTACCAAGAGCAGAAGTCCTTTTCACCTATAAATTTCAGCCCAACTCTATAGTTATAGAAGTATCACTTTACTTTTTCTTGCATCCTGGAGCCAAAGAGTTCATTTTAGGTAATAAATCCTGCATAACGGTAGCACAATCCAAGGAAGCAGTAACTGCAGTGATATAGAAAAGGTACTATTTTTCTCAGTCATGATTTAGGTCACAGCTTCATCAGATTGGTTATTGCTATAGCAACCACAGCTTTTGCTTTTGTACAGAGACTTCTAACAGTATTCCATAAGGTAAAAGAAACATTCTGAAACACAGGAGATAAACCAAAGACATAAAGGCACACAGCCCATCAAGGTAAAAAAACCAAAACCAATCTACTCTTTCCTTAAAGATTGAACTAACGCCTCGTTGCAAAAGAGAAAGAATGGAAGTAATGAAAATAAATATAACAAGTGTTTCATGGACCCCAGTAGAAATGAAACCATGGTAAGGCTATTAGAGCTCAGAACACAAAGGACTCTTTCCTGTGGTACAGAAGGTCAAAGATTTAGCTCCTGCGAAGGGAAAATCCAAGCATACTTCATTTACTGAGCTACTACACTAGAATAAGCACCTTTAATTATTTTAGTCTCTCTCTCTCTGCTTTCCAGACAATGACAAAGCCTTGTGAAGGCAGGGTTTTTATTTATTACCTAGCTCCTGTAGGACGCTTTATTTAACCAGCCTTGCCAACACAATGATTTCCTTAGGAAACTTTGTCCCTCGCAGCAAATTACATCATATTAATTTAAAGAAGTAAAGACAAAAACTAACTTTCTGCCCTTTCTGCCGCAAACCTGCTACGGGCCATTAAAAATATACCAATCCTACTTGTTAAATGTACTTTGAATCAGCTGGTTTAAATTGGTACACCCCTGCCTACAACGAAAAAGTTACCTTTTAGTTGGGCTAACGCATGAAAAACAAGAAAGGAGCTAATAATGGCTAATAGTCAGGACTTACACAGCAGAGCACTTTTCATCTCCAGAGTGCTTTTCAGTATTAGCTGATTAAATTTAACCCTTTCCTGGCAGGGAGACATAATGAATGTTTTATTGATCAGTTAAATGAGGGTAAAAGTTTGAATGGTTTAACCCCCAAAGTCAGGTAAAACCAGTAAGAGCCAAGGTTCTGCACCTCCTTGAAAAGTGTTCTCAGCATCTCAGGTCCATCCCTTCCCAAGGTGGTAACTGGTGATAGACCCCAATGGCTGCCCTGGGCACTTACAGAACAGGACCATCCAGGTTTGTTTAAAATTGCTACTGAGAGACTTTTTTTGGCAGACAATGAGACCCCAATCCAGAAACAAAATCTGAGTACTGTAATTGGTTAATATTTATCCTGAAAAGCCTGTGCTGAAGACTTAGATCTTGGCATAGAGCTGTCTGTGGCATGCAATCCTAACAAAGGACAGAAAGCATATTGCTTAGCAATGAATATCAATGGGTGCATCCTACTCTAGATGTTTTATATAAAAATATATTTCTGCAAATGCAGACTGAGGTTTAGGGTGAAATAATTCTTCCTCAGTATGCCATCATACACAGTCTTACTTTCGTTCTTTTGGCCAGCTGACATTTGTTCAGATTTCATAATATTTACTTACTCATGTTTCCTTTTTTTGGCTGTATTTGCTGAACTATATAACTTTCTTTTTATCTGTAGATGTAACTGTATGCATTGCTGCAAATTGGTAGATAATCTAAATGTACGCACAGCTCTAAAATCTTCCAGCTGTTACCTCAACTAGATCAAAATTAAAATAATTATATTAAAATGTTTAATTATATTTCCAGTACAATAATTCTAAAGAAAGTCCCCCAAGACTTTCCGAATTTGTTTTCTAAAACTATCGCAAGCTCAAGTCTGCATCACACTCAGAAACTAGACTGTTTGCTTTATTTAATACCGTGTTGTCCGTGAGCCCACTTGTACTGCCTCCAGTGTAATTACCTGCTTTCCTGACACAGATGCATCAACGAATATTTTCAGTCTACATACCAGTCTCTGACTCCAGTGGTCAGACGTTGACCCTGATCCCACAGGTTTAGACCATTGCGAGAACCGCCATGAAACACAATTTCCATTTAATTAAAGGCAGTACAAACATTCCAGTCTCTATGGCTACCTCTATCCTAGTACACAAAATGGGCCAGGGCCCGTTGTTTGCCCCAATGGCAAGTGGCAAGGTATGGCTTGTAACCATATGGCTACATCCTCCTTTTCCCATCCTGCCTACTGGGAACAGTCTCCTGGCTAGCGCTGTTGCCCACATTGTGTCTGGGCATCGTGTGGAAGCGTGATGGCATGGGACAAAAATGTGGCAGGGAAGTCACTAACAATTAAACGGTATGGACAACAGCCTGAAAGTGCTTGAATCTGCCCTGCTCCTCTTCAGTGCACAAGTATGTGCTATGGCTGCATCTTAGTAAATAAAACACACTGGAGTTCAGAACGTGCCTCTCATCCCCACAGGAAGACCCTCCAGGTCCACCAGGAAGGGCTCCTGACCCAAGTTAATCCCCAGTTATGCCCAGACATCAAATAACAGTGTGGATGATCAGTTCCTGGCCTTCACTGACCACATTCAGTTTACCCCCACAGACACAGCCTGTGTGTCTTTTTAGCTCACAAGGCAACACAGCTGATTTCAAAATAATGAAAATTTTATCATGAGTTTAAGCCAGAATGCATGCACTTCAAGCTATAAGCACATGTGTTGCCAAACTTGTACTTAGGTCCCTTGGATAACAGTCTACGAGAAGAGAGATGAGAGACAGGACGCCACATTTTGGCTTGAGGGGTCTATATCATCCTCTGGGAGACAACAGTTTTCCAAAATTCGATCGCACCTGGGAGGGGATGCTAGGATAGCTTGGCTCAGCAAAAGAAAATTATATGGCAAGTTTGCAACACTGCACTGAAGTTTCCATTAGGGTGGAAATGAGGCCACAGCCATTGATAAGTAAAGTGCTGTTGGGGTAGTCCCATAGCTGCTGGTGAAATCAGCCTGCCCTAGGTGAACCTGTACATCAGCTGTCCTTCTCCTCCCAAGGCAAAAGTCCATGACGGTGAAGATATCCCTTATAAAGCCTTCATTGCCATGCGACACCACTCTTTTACACCTTGCACTTTCACTAGAGCTGATGTTCTCAGCTTGGGATTTAGCCCTGGTCAGACAGTAGGTGGGTAGGAGGATGCAGGATAAGATCCCCCAGTGCAGATGCTCAGCTGCCAGAGCGTAAGTGCTCCTTTGCTTTCAGCTGAAAGAGTTTGCCATTGTGTCTGGTCTTTCAGCCACCAACCTCCTTTTGTGCAAGTATCGGATTGCTGGTTATACCTGTGTGGTGCTAGGTAGGATAGGGCTATTATGAACCCTGAACAACTGAAGGAGGAAAGGGAAATTGAGAAATTACAGGCTCAGCAGGAGAGGTTTTTCCCTCTGTCTTTTAAAAAAGAACTTCAAAGCTAAGTTTAACAACTGAAATCACAGACGGATATAATTCAAAACTATTCTGGGCTTGTTAAACTATTTTTAAAAATGCAAAAGCTTTTATTAGCTTAACATACTATTCCAATCCACATGAGTAAAATGTAGCATGCCTTCGTTATTCTATCAAGATTATGCACATTTCCCTCCTGACTCACGACCGCACTGATCATAATGGCTTTAATTGATATTCATGTGCATGCCATATTTACTTCTGCAGAGTTCCCGTGTAATTGAGCAATAGTTAATGGGCACTTAGGGCTCTATTCACAAGAGATTACAAATGTGTGTGTGTTGGGGAGCTTTTCCCTGTGGAGTTTCCATGTGTCTGGATAGGTGCATAATCAGCGCGACAGTCATCAGACAGAGCAGCTGACACTCGTGGCCCTGGCGAGGGCTGGAGCGAGACAAATTCTCAGCCCCCTTCTCAATCTGAAGGAGAGGGGGGACTGCAGCAGGGGGAGATGATTACGAGTTGAGGCTGCTCAGCAGAGCCAGAGGTGGCATCCATGAAGATTCAGGATTTAGGTGAATCACGGCTCCAGCCCTAATAAGCCAGAGCTGTCTGCTTCCTGCCCCTGGGCAAACAAAACTCTCCTTAATTTTCTCTCTTAGGTGACCCTGTAGCCTGCACGGACCTTCCCCACGCTCCCATCAGTGGGGCACGTGGCAACCCTCACATCAGCCAATTGACCCGTTTCCCCCCATTTTCAGCCTTTGGACATAGCCAGGCTGCGTTCACAGATGTCCTTTCCCCAAAAAGCATCAGAAAAATCAGAAGCACTGGGACCCAGCAGTGCTCCGCTGTGTAACCTTTAAGATGTAGCAATAACACATTTAGATAGCAGACTTCACCGAGCGGAACCCCAAAGCACTTTACAAATTACAGAGAGAGGAATCACGTTAACTCCCCCCTGATAAGCTGTCATTCTCCGTCTGCAATGCAGCAGCTGGTTCACAGCCCACAGCAGTGCTCTGCAGCGGTTCCGGACAGGCAGCGGGACCCGGTACAGCATCCAGTGGCACGGCAGGAGAAAATAAACCAGGCACGGTGTGACTCCTTGGATTGGACAGTGCTTTTTATGCATGCGTTTGGGGAAGGTTTCAAAGGAGCGTGATGATGGGTGGTGACTTCCCTGGGATTTGTGAGTTAATGGAGTGAGGGAGAGGAATGAATAAAGATGAGTTTGCTAACAACACTGCCACATCAGTGTGTTAAGTGGAAAATAATATCGTTTTTATTTTTCATTTTTTTAATCTTATTTTCTTCTGCTAACCAGTTCTGTGCAGAGCTCATTCTGCTCTGGTTACTGGAATTAATAATATAAAACTCTTGAGCTGGTGAGAAGGGAATTGCTATTTTATATTTTAAGTCCACTTACAGTTCAGGGCATCAGTGACTACTGATTTTACTGTGTGCTTCCAGCCTGTTTCTCTCTGGTGTTGCTGCTTCTTAAGATGTACATCATCACTCTGACTCTGAGTCTTGCTCTTTCCTTGCGAAAGTTGAAAAAATTAAAAGAACAGAAGAAAAATAAAAAGAAAAACAAGTCTACAAAGTGAAGGAAGACAGGCTGGAAACTCCACATTTCTGGCTTGTTAAATGGGTCCTGACAAGAGCTATATGAAAGTCCCATCGACGGCAGGTCTGGAGGAAACACATGATAACCTCTCAGGTCATAGTCCCCGTCATTTTTTCATGAGGTTTGAAAGCTGCCACCCTTACGTATTTTTATTCTCTCACAAAACACACCCAGGTCATTCCTAGTCGAACACAAAAGAAAGGTAATATTGTCTGATGATATGAATTGTGCTTGTCTGAAAAACTGATTATGCCGTGTCGCAGAAACATGTTTTCGACGTGGAGTCTAGAAGCTGCGTCTGGAGACATCTGCCATGTCAGCGTCCAGCTGGGCCACCCGCAATATAACTGCCCTCAGCAAAGGCATCCCACCTGGGGAGAGAGCTCAGAGTTTCTGGGGATGGCACAAATTTCTGCATATTTCAGCAAATTCACTTTCCCATTGGTCAGGTAACAGGGAAGCTGCCTTCCTCCCTAGAAAAAGCTAGAAAAAAGTTATCCTTAGGTTTCAGAATTGTACGGAATTGGTATGAAAGAAAGACCAAATGTGCTGTGTGGGGAGAAGTGTGAAAATACTTGCTGTCAGAGTTAAAATACAGAATAGCTCACATAGGTATCTCTTACACATGAATCTTCCTGATGTAGGCATGCGGTTATCACGTTGCATCTGTGTGATGATCATCTTCAGGTGGAAGAGCTCCAGCAAACCAGAATGAACGTGGGAACCCTTTCTTATGTTTGTCATGTTAGAAATAAGTCTCTATTGTTCAAAAGAATGGTAACAACATTTCTTCCTAGTGCAGGTAGCATTGTCTTTATCTCATCCCTCATGATGCTAAATGCAATACCAATGTTTCATAGAACATTTCCAGTCCAAGATTTGATTGAAAATTAAACCACTGACTTTGCATGTCAAAATCTTGGCTGGATGAGATATTTTTACAGCACATAAACACTTAGGATTGACCCAGCAAAGACCAGCAATATCTTTGCTTCAACCCAAGACTGGCAATCTTGGTTTCAGTGTAGGTTGTGGTGATACCAGTTCTGATGTGCACCCTGCATTTCTCCTTGAACTATAAAGGCTGCTCTTCTTGATGACTGTATTGATTACCTAGATTAAATTTTCAGTGACAACAATCCCCAGGTGGAAGATGATTCACACCTGTCAGCTCTGAATTTTGTGGAAATGCAAAACTGTCCAAGGTGAAAAAGTTCAAACGGTCCCAGAGAGTTCCCAGGGGACCTCAAAGAGTTGGTTTCATGTCTGTGACTGTGCTCTGAATTTTGCTTTTCATGTGAGATGTGGAATAAAATCCAGAGAAACTCTTCTGCTGCTTCTTGATCTTACTATGAACCTCAATACCGGTTCCCTGCATTTTCTTAGAACACACCAAATACCGGACCCACATAAAATCCAAAAGTCTGGTGATTACACTGTGCTGAATTATACAGTTGCTTCATTATTATCTGCAGTAGAGGACTCAGTTCCATTATAGAATTATCTCCTGAAATGATAAATGCCAGTTTTTGACCTTATCAAGAGTTCTCACAGCAAAAGGTACATCTGTTCCAGATCTAGCCCAAACAGGCCATTCATCGTGCTGCACATAATTGGTAATGATTTGAACAGAAAGGGCACTCATGGGCTAGATGATGACCTTTACTAGTGATGAAACTGAGGTGTTTATGGCATCTTATAGCAATATAAACTAGTCACGTGGCTTGGTAGAGTTGCTCCTGAATGTGTAGGAATAGCTTCTTTTTTCTTAGAGGACCAGATGTTTTGGAGGCTCTCGTGGAGATGCAGTTTTCCTCTCAGCATGATGAGCTGCGGTTGTTTCCAGGATCCAGTTCATCCCCATTGAAACAAACCAAAGCCTTCCCTTTGGCATGAAGTCTGCAGTCACCAGCACTTGCTTGAACATCAGCTCTTCCCTCATCAAAATATAACTTTCCTCTTCCTGGGCCAGACACACAGTTTGAGCAATAATTCTAAAATCAAATGTTTGCAATGAAAAATTTGAATTTTTTGCTTGATAAGAGAAAAAATTGTCTTGATTCTCATTTTGCTTTGGTATTATAGTGAAATACTTTTTCAGCAAAATGTGTACACAGTTTTCTATGTATCAGATTTTAAATGGGCTAATCTCTTTAACACAGTCAAAAATTATTTCATTCCTCCAAATGAAGCAAGCTTTGGAAATTATTTTCTATTAAAAAAGTCAAACTTTTTTTGTGGGGCTCCACAACTAAAACAATTTTTAAAGTCTTTTAATTGAAAATCATTACATTTCCCAGAAAGGTAGAATTTTACTTTTGGTAAACTTTAGTCATATTTACCAGGAGTTTTGCATGCTTCTATACAGCACCCAAACTCATGAGAGATGTGAGAAGGTTTTCCATATCAAAAGACTGCCTCAGATTAAAATCCTTTCTAAAGTTTGAACAACAAAAAAATTATTCTTTTTTTAAGATTGAGAGAAGAAAAATTCATAAATTATCCTTTCTGCTTTGCAAATAAAGTATATGTAGACTTTTTGCTGAGAAGATCTCACATTTCCATGCCTCGATTGAAGCTTTTAAAACTGTCGAGAGAGATTGATTTACAGGGAAAGTCCTGTACGCTTGTGCAAATGCTTCAGCTTATAAAGGTGAAAGACTCTGGGGAGGGAAAAATTAAAGTATGGATGTGTTTGTTGGACAAGCGTTAAATTTTGGCAGTTGAATTTGGCAAAGCTCCTGCCTTCCTTACTGAGCAGTGAGCAGATGCTGAGCCAAATCAAAACCTCTCTCACAAACCAGCAATAAAATTTTGGATGCATGTCAGTATATAGCCAATGTTTGCTGTTTTCTGTGGTAATACTAACAGGTCATCTCATATCCCAACTTATCTTGATCACCCTATGACCACAGTATCCCTCCGTGCTGCATCACACCCCTGCCATCCCTCTGCAACCAGGAATAGCAATGCCATGCCAAAAATGGATCTCACCAGAGCGATCCCATAGTGTTGCTGGTCGTGTGGCAAATAGAAACAAAATTCAGCATCCGGTCCCTCTCTACCTCACACGTGTACAAGTCTTCAGAAAGCATTAACCACAGGCTAGGATTCTTCCCTGCACTGTCACTCACTAGACCAAAATTCTTGGGTTTAATTCAGTACACTTCTGCAGAAGTTCCTTACGGAGTGTCACGTCATAAGTTTAATGGCAGAACTTGTGATTCAGCAGTATCCTGAAGCTTTTGTGTAACTCTGCATGCACTACTACTGGGAACTACTGGGCAGCAGGGAGCTTCCAGTAGGTTAGAGAGGCACTGGAGAGCATTATCCCAAAACACAGGGCAAAAAGGCATATGACCCATTACCTGTACAGCCAGCTAGGTGTGTTTGGCTATCTGCTCCACAGGAAGGGTGTTGATATCAACTTGTTGCATCATTAAAAGGAGTAGGAGGAAGGCATCCTGGTTTGAAAGCACTTGCTTGCCCTGAACATTGACTGCACCATACAACGATGCTAAACTATCCTTAAGGGAAGTTGTTAAAATTGTAAACTGGCAGCTAATGACTTGTAGGAGCACAGGGTGTTGTAACTTAGCACCAAATAAAGTCACGTAGGGTTGAATGGTGTTCATGGGTAACCCCAACCCATTTAAACCATAATTCAAAGCTTAAGGAGCCAAATGAGTTGCGTAAGATAGCACAAAGATAGCATCAGCAGCACTTTTCTTACAGTGCTACCTACCCATCCATAAATATTTATAGGTATATATATAATGCAACTAACAATCAAAATTGCATCTAATGCTCTTTCTTTGTGTAAGTGTATATAAACATGCACAAAGAAAGTGTGAATATATGCATTTATGTGGCATTTTTTCATTTTGTTTTAAAACAACTTTTTGTTAATGTGTTTGAACAGTCCCTGGGAGTCTTTAGATTGGGGACAAGTGGATTGTGTGACAATAATAAACATTAAACTACTGTTATTTAACAAAGTTGGTTAAAAGTAATTCCAAAGCCATCATATTTCTAATTAAGTCTAAAAGTGATGCATAACAAAAGGACTCAGAGAAACTTTAATTTCATATTCCAAACTAGTTAGCCCTATTTGTTTGCTTTGAATCACTCATTTCAATAAGGTGAAAACTTGTGTTAATCCTCCATTCATCAGTTGCCTGGGTGCGTGTGAAATGAGTCATGTGGACAAAATAAACCACTGCTAGCTGCAATATTCTATTGTCCTTTAAGCTTCTTCAAGGGGCCTCTTCACAGGTACCAAAAAGCCACTCTAGACACTTCACATATTTTTGAAGATCCTCCCTTTTTTCACATCGCACATTACTCACTCATTGAAGAATGGCAGAAAACAGGCATAAAATGAAGGAAAAGCTGAAGTAGGCCAAACTCATTTTCTACACAGAGAGAGATAATTGGCACTGCAGTAATTTTGGGGAACTGAATTAAATGAATAAATTGTGACATGGGAAAAACTGAAAAGGACAACAGTTTCCTGGCTTGCACATAATAGTTACTTTGGACAGCATTTTTCTTGGAGACCAATTGATAAAACAGGACAAAAATGTTTTTCCCATTAATTGCTTTCAAACATTGTCCTGCTAAATGCCCAATTAAAAGGTAGAAGTGTGAGCTTCTTTTTTGCTTATAATGACCACATATTGGGGGGAAAAAATCAGTAGCAACGTCCATGCATTTTCTTTTGTGATTGTGGAATAAAAAGATCAATGGGAAAAGGTTCTTAGCTTACCTTAAACTAAAACAGCAGCCTCAAAGCCTGCAGACCAGCATGGGGGTGAGGATGGGGTGGTGGATAGTGGGACACATACAGTAGTATCACTGGCCTATGCAGAAACTATCATTTACACAAAAAAACTTAATTTCATAAGTTGGCAAAACACATTAGAATAAGTTCATAAATTACCTAGTGATACTTTGAATGGGGTTATTTCATGTCCATTTTATGTGTGAAATCCTTATGCCAAAGTTTTCCTGCATTTGATTTTTAAAAAATACGTGCTCTGAAGACATGGTTCTCTGCTAGTTAAGAAGATTTCCAATGGGTCAAACAAACAAACAGCACTGGAGTTAAAGTTACATCTGAGATAACTCCACTGAATTAAAAGGGGGTTAATTCGTCACCTTCTTATTAATTACATTACTTGAACTCTTAAAGAACTGTCACTGCCAGTCAATACTATAAACATTATTTTTGCAAGGCTATTTTTAACAGCAGATTAACTAGCAGAAGGAAATTATTCTTTCCTAGATGGCACTAACCTAAATCTAGCAAAATCATTTTAAAAGGAACATCTTGATAACAAAGTAGCTTTTATCTGTCCATACATCTTACCTGTACATTAGTAATGCCTGTATGTTTCACTGGAGTCTACAATTTCTTGCAGACCATCATGCACACTCATCACTAGCCTTAAATTGAAAACACTGTAAAGATGAAATGGTTGTACAGATTAGTTACAAAACACCTAACATGGCCTCACAGCAACCAGCAGTAGACAGGGAAACAGTAACGTGCATGGTTTTGTTTGCTGAAGTTAGTGACAAATGCTGCCTCATATTAAAAGAATCTCCAAATTTCAGGTTGCTGGGAACTCTCTGGAACAGAAGGTACAAAAAGTGGTGCTCCAAAATGAAGCATCGCTGCTGGGCAGGGACCTCAGTTGCTCCCAGCTGTGTACAGGCTCTACCCAGAGTCGTATCTGGACTACACCACAGAGAAACCATTGATGATGTGCATCAAATCCACTTATGCTCTTGCTGGGAAGGTTAGAAGATAGATAAAGTGAAAGGCCAGTCCCCTCCTGAGAAAGGGAAGTAAGGGGTGAGAAGTCAAATGATAAGACCTCCACGTTTTATAGAACTGATCAACAGTTTAAAATCTCAGGTCCACCTAAAAGGAAGGACAGTGGGAGATACACGTTTTCCTAGATATCGCACGAGGCTGCTGTTTTGCCACCAGAGAACTCCTGTGCACATGCTGTGTCTGGATAGGACATGCAGTCCTAACACCAGCGTGTCCAAGATGCAACCATAGGCCTTTGATAGCCATTTCCAAGCCAAAAGAGATAAAATTTCTGAAGATATCCGGATTACACTAATCCTTACATGTGTGTTTTTTTCTCAGCACTCCACATGAAATTTTCTACTTTCATCACAGAAAAGTGACTGGTCCCTCTGGGACAGTAGATCTCTCTTCATCCTTGTTGCCCAAGGTACCGATGAAGTGAAGTGCTTAAGCACCAGAGTGGCTATAAACACGAGCCATTGCACTGAGTCAGTTAAAGTTAGTCAAGTGCAGAAAAAGACCTTGCTAAGGGAAAGTTGCTGTGCAGAGCTATCTATTAACAGGACCACAAGGCAAAAAAAACAGGCAGGGCTCTTCTACACTTTTTTGCACTACTTATGGGGATTTAAACAGCTCTGTGAAAGAGACCCTGCTCACTAATTTTAAACTATTAGTTAAGCTTCAAAGAATAATTCTCTTTTATTTTAAGACATTGTGATTTATAATCATCCATGTGAAGGTCTAGCCTCCATAAAGTTCCATGTTTTGATTTCAAAAGTCAGGCATCATTCTCATGCAAAAGGGGGACACAAATAAGAAGGTTAAATGCCGTGAAAAGTAGGCTAAAAGAAAGCTGGGCAAAGAGTTTTTAAAATTTACATACAATTTATGTGTTACCTTGCAGTACAGCATATCTTGTTTGGAACAGACAGTGAGAAAAGTGTCACAACAACACGCCACAGCAGTTCCATCCTGCAGCAACCATCCTCACCTGCAAATGAAATGGTTATTTTATTAAAGCAACTCATTTTCTTTAAAAAGTTTCCATCAAAGTATATGCTACTTGAATCTTCAAGAGCTACTTAGGGCGCTGCCTGAACTGGAGGTAAAACTCTGCTTTGCCTTCCCTCCTTACTTCTCTGAATGAATGACAAAGCCTCTCTTTGTTGCTGCAAAAAAAAGGATTTTGCACTGACGTTGTTACCCTGAATGATTTGAGCAGCGACAAACTGGAGTCGTGATGGTGGGCCAGTGCTGTGCTTCTGCGTAGAGTCTTGACGCACACCCGTCTACCTGCAGCGCAGGTTTGGGCAGCGTTAAGGACTGTGACCACCTCAGGGCAAAGACCATCTTTTTCCATGATTTTCGAAAGCGTTTTCGAAACCACAGGGATTAATCTAGGCCAAATCTGTGGTTAGTAATGAAAGAAATGGAAGGAGGTGGGCAGTTTCCACTGGGGTCCCACCACTTTGCCATAATCTCCAAAACCCCATTCCTCCATGCACTGCTCCTCTGCAGTCTCTGCAGCTGCACTCTAGTCCGGTGGGATTCTACCCCTTCAGAAGTGAATACGCAACAGCAACCACGGGATTACCTGATTTCCCAAGATGTCCCAATCTCAGAGGGAAGTAGCTCTGCTCCAGCCCAACTGAAATGAACAGCCTTCTGGTGATAAGATATCAAGGACTTCACTGAAGAACCCCTTAAGGTAAACTTATATGCCTTATAAAAACATTTACATGCTCTGCGTTGCATGTTCTGGTTTGCCTTCCCATTCGCCCTCTCCCCTGCAGTGACTGGACAGCTCAAAATAACTTTGGGTAGCCTGTTCAAGAGACAAGGAAAATCCAACAGCTGTCTCCTAGAGCTGCTTCCAGGTGGCCTGAGGGACGCTAACATTGTGAAACCCTCTGAGGGGACACTAAAAGAGGACAAGGAGAGCCCTGAGCATGACTCTTCAAGCAGCCGGTCCCTGGGAGTGGTGGCTAAAAGAGACTTCAAGAAAGGTGCTGGGGAAAGGACACCTTCCTGCCTGGCATGTCTCACAGCAGCGTTGTATAGCTCCCTTTCCCAAAGGTCTTTTTTTCTCCATCGTAGCTTGAGATCACTGCTTGTATCAGGTTTGATGTTTATTTTTCACCTCATTTTAGAATTAGCTGGTGTATGACCTTTTCAAGTAAGAACTCATACATCTTGTCAGCCTCTATAGATTCATCTAAGCATTACAAGTCACTTTATTACAAGATTGTGTGTTATGTTACACCATACAGAGAGCTAAAAATTTCTCTGTACTCTAAGTTGAGCTTCCCTTTGTTTCTGTGTCCAGGACTGCGCTCACACTCTTCTTTCAGCATCCTCTGTTGATTGTCAGCTATTCACTGCCTGGTACCACTCATATTCTTCTGTCACCTTGAAAATAGGACTTCTTCCACTCCCNTTCCAAGAAAGGTCCTAAGCTTAAATATACTGTCAAGCCATTGTTTTCTTCACGTCGAGCCTGTATAAAATGTCATAGTGCTGTAGACATCAGTGGTGCTACTCTGAGAAATACCTGCTAGAGATTTGGTTCCAATATTCTTACTGGTAATATTGATATTTCTACCAAAAAATCCAGGTCATTTTTACTGCTTGTGTCTTGCATGGGCTGATCTGCATTAAAAAGTAATGTGCGTTTTCTATTTTTGAAGCACTGTAATGATACTAATTTTAAATTTTTTAATATGCAGTTTCCAACAACTGCACTTTGCATGCCTTGCCCTCAACCGTATATACCTTTAGAAGGCTGTAGATGAGTGGATATCTCTTTTAAGTAAAAATCTATTAAGCATAAAATGAGTAAAAGTCCAGTAACAACTTATTATTAAGGTCTTCTGTGTCATCAGATCCATTACACATTAATGATTCCTCTAGATAGAACTGAATAAGGCGGAATTTACATGTACATTGTATATCAATAATAATCACAGTAGATACTAAAATTATTGCATGTCCTTAACAGTATCCCGCTGGATATTATAGCTTCTATGGGAATATAAAACAGATAATTTGTGTCCCCCAAGCAATTTATACAATACCACTTTTTTATATCTCTACTACTTTAAATGGAATTAGTGAAGGTAGTATGTTATCCTCAGTTACTATCCATCAGAAGTTACGTTAAAATTGATTAAAGTATTACTTATCTTAAGTACTGTTGACCTATTTTCTTTCAAACCTGTCACACATACATATAAGATTAAATATACAGTAGGAACCAAGCAAGCATACGGCATGAAAAATTGGACCTCAGAACAAAACAAAGCAGCTGGTTGTTTCCAGAAGAGTAACTTTCTAAATGTTTAGGAGCTATTCATAGGATGCAATTTTAACATGAGCCTGGACAGTGAAAGTTTTCTTAAGGATTCATATTTTTATTTCCATCTTCCATATTCTTCTTTTCCTCTCTCTCCTCTTTTCTGTGCTTTTCTATTTCCTGTTATCGTGTTCTCTTTTTGGCCACAAGTCATAACTGTACCTTTGCTTTTTTAATGGATGCATGAAGAAACAGCGCTTCTCACACCTCTTTCAGAAAGGGTCTTGCCTGACCAGGGTTCAAAACCACAGTAGGTTCCCAAAATGAAGGAACAACTTGACTGAAGCTGACTGCAGATATTTTTTCATCTGCCTCTTACCCATCTGTTGCCCGTTCGCACCAGGCAATTCCTGCATGGACAGAAAGCATGATCGGCCATTCTTTTGTTTCAAGGCAGGGTCCTGAAAGTGCTACAGAAGCACAGACATTTATGAAAATCTTGCTGAAGGCAACTAACATTTTGGAAGGGGACACTCACAATTATTTTTTTTAAAGTTATTTTTATTGGAAATAAAAAGAAATGGACCAGAAGATGGGAGATTTTAATTTTCAGTGTAGTCTACCCTTACAATCCTGAAGCTAGGTTTTTTAATATTTCTTAGGTGGTTGATTCCCATATAACCCGAATTTCTGTGATGTTTCTGTCAGAATGAGACATAATGTTGAGGCTCGAGTGCTGGGCCTGGATTTTTGGCAGGGATCAGCCCTTACACACAGTGATTCATGGAGCTTGCAAGTTAGCACAGCACCTGCATAGATTCATGGCATCATGATGGAAGGACTTTGTGGCCTCCAACCACTTGGGTTTTCAGAGGGGATCTAGTTACAATGTGGGCTAAATTCAGAAAATCTGAGAAGAGCTTCTCCCTGAGGAATGCTTTAAAAAATAATGGTTTTGTCTTAACTCTTGTGATCCTTGTGATCATCTCTGCTGTGATTCACTGGCCCCTTCTTCGAAAGAATCTGATGTTCTGCACAGACTAGCTTTCAAAATTAATTTTGGTATGTGAAGCACATGTAAGCAAAAGATGATTATTCCCCTTGGTTCTGTACTGGTGAGGCTGCACCTGGAAAGCTGTGTCACCAAAATGGGTGCGAGGCTGAGGCACCTTGTGGAGAAGAGAGACTTATTTAGCCTAGAAAAGAGAAAGCTAAGAGGGAAACTGATTGTTAGCTTCAATTGCCTAATGAGAAGTTATGGAGAAGAGGGAGCTAAACTCTTTTCAGACCTACACAGCAAAACGAGAATGTGTAACAACTGCAAGATGCAGCAAGAGAAAAATTGCATAAGAATGGGGAACAGGCTGCCCAGAAAGGCCTTTGGATCTCCATCTTTGAACATTACACTTGTTCAGAGATGTTCCTGAGCAACCTGCTCTCACTATAGCCTTGCTGTGAGAAAGACGCTAGACAAGATGACCTCCAGGGTCCTTTGCAGCCTAGACTATTCCACCCTATTTCTGCTTGAATTCATGTGGGGTTGTGTATGCTTTCGTACTAAAACCTGGAAAATTATATTTAGATTGTATCCATTGCTCTCTTAAAATATTCGGCACAACCTTGTCCTTACTATATGGACTACCTTCTCTGGATTTTATGCAAACTTGCATTCAGAAATGCATTTTTTTGGGCGCCCAAGTTCAGGCCAGTTCTCAGGGTCTGTTAAAGTCCTGCCAACTTTGTGTACTGCAGATCAAGATGTGTATTCTCCCCATTTCTGAAAAGTCAAGACTCTTATTGGATCATAGAATCATAGAATGGTTTAGGTTGGAAGATGGCGTTAATGATCATGTGGTTCCAACCTTCCTGCCATGGGCAGGGACACATCCCACTAGACCGCGTTACTCAAAACCTCATCAAACCTGGTCTTGGACACTTCCAGGGATGGGGTCTCCACAACTTCTCTGGGCAACCTGTTCCAGTGCCTCACCACCCTCATAGTGAAAATTTTCTTCCTGATACCTAATCTAAATCTAGATTCTTTCAGTTTAAAACCATTATCCCTACACTCCCTGACAAAGAGTCCCTCCTGATCTTTCCTGTAGGCCCCCTTTGAACACTGAAAAGCCATTATAACGTCTCCCTGGAGCCTTCTCTTCTCCTAGGCTGAACAACCCCAGCTCTCTCAGCCTGTCCTCATAGGAGAGGTGCTCCAGGCCCCGGCTATCTTTGTGGCCCTCCTCTGGACCCGCTCCAACAGGTCCACATCTTTCTCGTGCTGAGGACTCCAAAGCTGGACGCAGGCCTCCAGGGGCTCTCATGAGAGCAGAGTAGAGGGGCAGAATCATTTCCTTCCACCTGCTGGCCACGCTTCTTTTGATGCAGCCTAGAATGCAGTTGGCCTTCTGGGCTGTGGGTGCACATTGCTGGCTCATGTTGAGCTTCTCTTCCACCAACACCCCGAAGTCCCTCTCCTCAGGGCTGCTCTTGATCCATTCTCCACCCAGCCTGTATTTGTGCTTCTCTTGTAAGAAGCATCAAAAAATAAGTAGTTACAATAGAAAATTGTGGTTATATCTTTGTCTGACAAATTGCTTAGGAGGTCTGAGAACATGCCCCGGTATATTTGTAAGATACTAGGGATCCTTGGAGAAAGGCTTGAGTGCATTTCGGTGCTGCCATTTTTCTTTTGTTTCACATTTTCCCACACGTGCTAAGAGACAATGTCTTTTCTGATTGTCTCGTATCAGCATAAGGTGGTTCATAAATTACATCCTCTGCCTTTTTAGACATTATCTATCAAAACACAAAATAAAATTACCTGGATAATGAAAACCTTTTGGCTCGACCGAAAATGTTATTCACATTTTCATTGTCACAGGGTAATTCAGTCCTGCATGTGAAAATAGACATCCCAGACCTGTCCCACCACATCCAGAGACTGCCTCATGCTCTCTTGCACATCCAACTTATTGCCCATGTCAGGAATAAAACCTGTCTTAGTTACCAGCAGAAAAGTAAGTTACCAAAAGCCCCTTAAAATAAACCATTAACTTCTGCACGGTCTTTTTGACAGTAACTGCTAGCAGCAGGGAAATTATTCTTTGCCTCTTCTGTCAGCAGGTAAGAAGATTTTTAAAGCAAAATACTGGTAAGTTTATGCCTTGCCAATGCATCAATGAAAGAAGTGGAACAGAACAACATCTGATCCTGGTGAGTGTGAAAACAGGCTTAGACTTAATATTCTGCAGGCAGAATCCTTCTGAACAATATGGCTAGCAATCCTGAAAAATATCCTACAGTATTGTACCAGGCACCTTAAAATGAAACTCCTTTTAATTATTAATTTGCCTTAGTTCTATTTATAGAAATTAATCAGGATCAAAAACTAGAAATTAATGAAAACATTTAAACTGAATTTTTAAAATCAGTCGAAACTTTTCATTCTGCTTCAGAACTGACTGGTACTTTTTCCTGACCTTATCGATTTTTCCAGCACACAGATTATTCTATGTACGGACTATTCTATGTACAGTGAAGCTCTCATACCAGCTCAGTGAGTCCTTCCTAGTGGCTATACTGAACCAACCTAATACCATCAAAGGGCAACAGTCACAAAGCTGTATGCTAAGTATTCATACACATTTTTGGTGAAAAGCTTCAGAAAGGTATATTGATCTGTATCTTGGAAGGCAGTTTATGTAACAGGCAGTTTGGTGAAACATGGTGAATTGTTCTTTCAATATCCCAACTGCATGAAGACAAACCTTTAAAAATATGGATGTAGATATTGGCAGTGTCTTGCAAAGCAGTCTCAAAATTTCTAATACTGTCCATAAAATTCTTCCATATATAAGGACTTCAGCTTCTGTATTTACTTGCCATTGCCCAGTTTTGATGGCCTGCAGCTCACATTATATGTGTTTTACCTAAACAGTGCATGACAAAGAATCCAAACAACTAGAATGAATTCTTTCCCAGTGAGAAAATAATGTAAAATCAAATTGTACTGCAAGGACATATATGCATTTCTTTTTCTCATTACTTTCTTCAACTGTCAATTCAATGAGACTTTGTTGGTTTGACAGGCTACCTAAGCATTGCCAAACATGCAAGAAAGTCTGCCTGGGTACCTGGCAGACAAGATCATGTGTAGGTTTTTTAGAGCAGGTTGGACAAACATCTGTCAGGAATGACGCAGGTAGACATGATCCTGCCTTAGGGCAGGGAGCTGGACTAAATTGCCTCCTGTGGTCCTCCCTTTCAGCCTTTTATTTAATGATTTCACTGCCTAGGGGTAAGGTGACACATTGGGTCTGATCTTTTTGCCTGGAATGTCCAAAAAATTTTACATCGGTTACATGTGGCTACATAACATCATACCGTTCTGGCCTCCACTTCTTTATTCCTCTGTCTTTCTTTTATCTAGGGGCTATACACAAGCTCACACACTTCCTCAGACTTTTCATTAAACTGTTATTAAACTATGAAAACTGAAAGCATAATGAAACAATATGAATATTAAGGGCTGAAAATAACCTTGGGCATTCCACCCATTTTGCAGTCTGTACTTTCCCTACTGGAGTTTGCTGTCAGGAAGGCTATTTGCATTCAGGATTTTGACACATTTTGCAGTCTGCAGTGTTGTGTAGGTGTTGCAGCATTTGTGAAGTTTCCTGCCTGATTCTTACAGTTTGTTTTGCAGAGCCAGAGGTTTGTATTCTGAAATACTGGGAGACAGAAGACTGCAACTGGGTGAAGGTAACAGATTTGTCAAGGGGACTCTGTAAATGCTGCTTCTGCCCTCTTTTGGAAGAATTCATGCATCTCCAATGTCTGGAGCACTTTAGGTGCTCAGCGCTGGGAGCAGAACCTCAGGTTTGACACAGGGGAAATACCTCTCTCCCGTCTCGTTATGGTCCCTAGCACCGCTGTCACTGACTTCAGGGACGGCAGTAGGTTTTACTTACACTTTACATACTTTGCACTGGTTTCCTTACTGAATTCAGCTACTGCTAATACAGAATCGACACAAAATGTCACCACTTCACATAGGGTCACACTGCAAGCAGGGGAAAGAAAAAATAATCAATTTTTTTGAAAAAAAAGTTTGTACGACAGCTAAAATATACTCTGTTTATTTCAGTTTGTGAAGTACCTGTTCATGGTCCTATGGGCAAGAAGGAACCTGCTACACACCATTTTCTGACAAGCATTTTCTCTCTAACTGGTCTGCGGTCTGTTTGCCTTCAAGCACATGGTTATGAATATTCAGTTCTCACATATAGTGCCTGGTATCTGGGCACTCATTCTGGGACTGGATTATTCTGTCATCTCCCTTTTCCTTTAAAATAACTACTGTCCTAGGGAAAAAAAAAAGAAATTAAAGAAATTTTCCATTCAAACTCATATAAACATTGCACTACAAGCAACTGCTTCAGATTAAAGTCATAAAAGCCCACATTTACATCCTGTCCTGAAGGGAAATATACATTTCCTTTTTAAGAAACAAATAAATGTAGATTCATTTGCACAAGAAAGCAGTTTTATTCTGTTCTTTAAGTCTTGATCCAACTCCTGATTAAGTACGTGTCATTGAGTTCAACTATCCTTTGCTTCAGAGTACTGCCATTTTTTTAATGCGTGTATTTGTTTCTCTGCTTGAGTCTTGAAATATGTCCAGTTCATGTCTGGTAAATGCTAAAACAGAAATATGGCAGGACAAGAGGACAGACTCTAAGTGTAACATTGCTGCCAAAAGCAATAGTTCAATTACTGTCTGCACGGAACAGTTATTGTATGTTTATCCCCCTCCGTTTCCCTTTATTTTGTTTCTTGATCACTGGAGAACTCACATCTATTTCTGGTCTGATATTTGTAAGTGTTTGCAAAGTACTTTTTGAGAACAATTTAAAACCTACAAGTTCTCTCTCACTTGCTCCCTCTAAGTATTCACCAGACGCTCTCCAGGCTCAATTGGATGGGTAATCTAAGACACGTGGAATTATTTCTGCTCCCTGGCAAGACAATTTCCATTATTTAAAAAGAGGTAATAAAAAATGATTATCAAGTGACACGCTTTGCCTACCACTTGTAAATATTCATTCCTGGCTCGTATCCATGAATCCTACAGAATACACAGTGATTTCATGATCATGTGAGCAACCATCTGAAGATTCTCTAATACCCTGGATCGCAAGGAGCAGAGGAGTGAAGTGATTATATTTATGTGCTTTTTTTTTTTCCATTTGTCAACAAGCTCTGCTTTTTAAAGTGTAATAAAAAGATACGCAGATGCTCTGTATGCTTATTTTTTGTATTCCCTCACATTCTAAAGAGCTCACTGGCAAGGCACCTGCATAAAACAATAACACAAAGAATGGTCAATAACGACTGAAAATAGTGTTAGTACAGGTGTTGTATGAATATCTTTGATCTTGAAAGCTCTGCTTCTTTTAAAAGCTTTAGGAAGAATGAATGTGTTTAAGTCAAAGAGCGAGCCTACGAGTATTGTTTTCTAAAGTAGACAGGAAGAAAAATCACTGACTTTACTCAAATACCTGCTACACTACAGGAAGAATAAAGGCTGAAAAGAAGCTAAGGCTTTTTATATATATAAAGAAATGAGTGGATTAATTCAGCTAGCACTGCCTCAGCAATGGCAAAAAGTGTCATACATTATTCATAACCCTCTGATGAGCTACTACTAGGCAGCCTCAGAAAAGTAATTTCTAGCATAAACCTGATACAGATACCCTTCTCTAGGTTATTTTTCTAGTAGTTTGCATAGTAGGATAGCAAACATGATTGCACTCTGAAATGCTGACTCTGTTCCTGAGGTTGTAGTGAGATCTGCGGAGGACCTGTACGTTTTCAAAGATCTCTGGGCTGACGTGGAGTCCTCATGGAGGCTGTGTCATAGGCAGGAGCTACGCATGTTCATTTCCTGGAAGCAGCAAGACAATACAGGTGTGAAAATACCTGCCTGGCTTGTAACAAAAAGTCATACAATGAATTAAGAGCACATAGCCTCAAACATTAGAAGGCTACTGGATGATCTGAGATGTAGGTGTCTGTTCAGTAGTCCAATTTTCTAAAAGTTGAGCCCTTGGTAGCTGCCTGAAGTCAAACATTCAAACACCCAGGGAAGTTCGGTTGCCTTTTTCCCCATTTTTAAGTGTTTAGTGCAGTATTTTTCCTGGAACTCAGCCGTGAGGACATAATGTGGCCACTCACTACACAAGCATGGCAGCCCAGCATGGGCTGGTTTATTTGCTGGTATCCTGTTCATTTTCAGACCCACACTACCGCCTTTCTTCAATTAGTTCACACTTACAAGCAGAGTAAAATATCAGAAGTTAAGAGAGACAAATAGTGTAGCCAGTTCAGGGTTAGACCCTAGGGGCTCAGCAATAACCTGTAGCTCCACAACATGTCATATCTGAAGGTTCATTTGAAGACGGAAGTTACTCTCTCCCTTGAAGAATGAACTCAGCTTAATTCTTACTTCTCTTGACAGCAGCCTTGGCCGGAGAATAAAGGCAGAGACCTTCTCCTGAGCTATTTGATCCTTGGTTTTAGTAGCTGCGATCAGGGACCAAACCCAAACTTCAGACCAGTTTGCTGAGAAGGTGTTTTATTCACTTCAGTCAAGAGCGCAATTCCCAAAATGCAGAGGAGTTAAAAATAAAAGGCAGATATAATGGCTAGCTTTCATGAGTCTTTCCTGTAGTCAAACACTAGATAAGGACCTGATATATAAAGTTGTTGTTAAAAATTTGGATATTGGTACTTCTTGAGAAGGCTTAATAAAAAATAAACTAGTAAATTACATCAGCTCAAGTCAAGAGTGATGGCCAGGGCTTCAGAAGAGAGGCCACATTATCAACCAGGAAGAGTGTTTAGTAGAAAAAAATATACAGACTGATGTCGTTCACTGCCGTAGGGGAGCAGAATGTCCCTGTGCTGAGACCTGTTGGCGAATTACAGAGTGGTGGTGGTGGGAAACGCAACCAACTTGCCATCCAGCTTTTCAGCTGAATATAGCTGTTACTGAAGCAATTTGGTTCTAGAGGGAAAGAGAGAAGGTGGGTGTTGAAACACACCGGCAGTGAGTCAGCAGCCAGCAAAGCTGCTACTCAAGACCCCCTTTTAACAAGCCAATAGTATGGTGACAATTTCATTTAAATTAATTTCTTGTGATTTTGGCAGTATTACTGCTAAAGGCTGAAGTCACAGCTACAATAAAGCTTAGAGTAAACTTCTATCTTTTTAACAGAGACTATAACACAAAAGAAGAAAAGGAAGGACTTTGTATCTCTGACGTGTTTCAGAAGCAAAGGTGGGTTGGAAAACAAGAAATCAATTAGTTAAGATTTAACATTAACTAGAACTTTCATCAAATTGTTCTTGTTGACTTCAGAGCTGACATTTAAAACCTGCGCTCCCCTCTATAGTTCAAGGAACTCTGCTGTAAGTTTCTCTTAGAAGAGACACTGCTTTTTAGGATCCCAAGCATAACCCTGCTCCATTGTCGCACTAATCCCCAACAATAAGATCCTCAGCCTCAATAGCAGGAGAAAGGTTTTACAATACCAAATTTTCACAAAACCAAAGTGGCTAAAAGCTACTGTAGCTCCACATTCCCTGAGGTGTCTTGTGAAAACATTCAGCAGCTTAGCACCGTACTTAGCTGGGGTTTTTTTAAGTTTTGTCTACTCAGCCCATGTCTGCATTAAAAAAAACATTCAGCATCTCAGGATTACAAGAGCAACAATTAAAGTAAAGCCTAAAAGCTGACCTCTCTTCAAAACCTTGAGCTATTGCTGTGCAGGAAACTATTTTATACTTAGGTGCCAATCTTTGCATAAGCTTTAAGCTTCCCATAAGCAAACAAAGACTAAAGAAACATTCGTCTCCACCAAACACCAGTGGCAAACATAAACATAGGGGGTTTTGTGTATCTGGTGAAAAGATGGTTTGGGAACGGAACCATAATTCACTCTAATTGCCAGATCTGACTTCTGCTCTTTCAGAACAAAAAGATAAATTTGAAGGTTCACAATCTCTTTGGTCAACTCATCTACACCAGACATCAGACACTCTCGTTTTCACATAGTCTCGTGATAAGTTTAACTTGAAAGTGCCCTTTAATGTCCTGGAAGAGAAAAGTAAAGTGAAGAAATATCTCTGACACCCTAATGCTAGGCCTCTTAAAGCAAACGGTGTGACAGCTGATGTTGAAAATAAATCCTGGCCATCAGCATTTCAAATCGCATCTTCGTATGATGTAAACCAATTTTTATTTGAAAGTCCTCTATAAAACTGTTGCCAAATGCTTTAGCAAAAACACTTTTTACTAACAAGATGGATAGCTCATAGAGAAATATTTTCACTGAGATATAATGGTCAGGGATAGAGTTTGCCGAGTTGCAGATGTCAGTGCTGGATAACTACGAATTGGTCGGGTGACCTGTATTGGGGTACCTGTGTCCTTCACAGGGTGATGATATTGGGAAGGGAGGAGTAAACTGCAACGCACTTTTTAGGTGAACACAATAGTGATCCCCCACACAATTTAAAGTGATCTGAAAGTAATGGTAAAGTCAGACTGAATTTGGCAATTAAACCCGGATTCCTCATTCTTCTGTCAACAAGAAAGTAGTCAGAACATTACATTTCCCCAGTTTAACATAGGTGGTTTTGCTTATTCATCTTGAAATATTTTCTGATCTTGATAGCTGAAGAACCAGTCATTCACAGAGACTGAATTGAGCGGTCTTAACCCAGAGAAGGAAGCCCCCTTCATGGGGCACATTCAGTCAGGAGGTGGATCCACAACTCTGCTGTTGCCCCACAGAAGAAGTCCTATGGGGACAACTCCCAAAAACTACCAAATTCTGAGTGTTGAGAGGCTGTATAATGCCGTACACTGACTTAAGACCTAAAACGAAGAAGCTGTGAAAACCACAGAAAAAAAAAATGGGATAAAATCAACTGTATCCCAGTCTAGTTCTAACTTAGCCTGACTGGAGAAGTAAGTAGCCAAGACCAGAGAAGAAAGATGGCCCAGCAATTATATTTATCCTTCAGCTACTTCATAGACAAAAATATTGAGAAGAATGAAGTAGACTTAAACATGTATTTTTTGTCCTGTGTGTAGCCCAGGATAATAGGCAAGGTGCATTTACAGACAATAAACTATCACTGATGGACTGTTTCAGGGAAGGTTGCTTTCCCAACTCATGGAAGAGCAGTAACTAGCATTTACGTAGCACTCTAAGTTAGCAAAGCACCTGTAGGAATAGCACACCAATACTAGGTGAAAGAGGCAAAATGTTTTAAAGGAACACTTCGTAGTGGAAAGTACTGCTCAAAATCAAAGATGTTTCTATAGTAAAAGTAGAAAATCACTCAAACTGAAATAGAATATCTGGCAAAATATCCTGGTTTGTTTCAGTTTTCTAGTGCTTGCCTCCTGTATTTTTGTGCATGTAGTTTTAGGTCGTATCAATCAAGCTGTCAGCAAAAGAAGGAAAGATATTCTAAGTAACCCCTTGGAGGTAGGAAGCCACATTGGCTACAGTAGGGATACACTCCTCCAACATGTTGTATGTATTTGGTACATTTAGTCTGGCCACACGGTGGTATTTTTTCAGCGTATCACTCACTTCAAATACCTGAGCTGGCTGATGAACAAGCAGGCAAAGGCTGCCCACAGGATTTTTCCCCAAGGCTGCAGGTTCCTGAGGACACTCCAGGCTGTCTCTAGGCATGGGCAAAACATGACATGACCTCACTCAGCTGTAGGATAGACAGGCCTATGCTGCCTCCTCAGGTTCACCTAAGATGACCATGATCCCTCAGGTAGGTGCCCAGCCTAAGGCTGACGCCCAGTATACTCTACAGAGAATGGAGAGACATAGGCATGGGTGACTGCCCATCATAGTAGCACTAGGTGAAACACATGTGGATGGACCTCTTCCTCCACACTGTTGAGGGAACCAAGGGGAATAGATCAACTTAAGGCCAGTTCTGAGGAATACTCAAATGCTGTCTTTAGCCTACGAGGAGGCTTTGGAAATATTATCACAGGAAGTACAGTTTTTACTTCTTTTTTTTAACTCATCTCCTCCTATTAGGGAAAATAGAGTTCTTTAATGATGAGAAGCTCTCACAGTTCTCAAGAAAAATTACTAAAATTAAGAATATGTCTTGTTTTCCATATTTTGTTCTGTCTAGCTCATTCATAAGAAATGTTCATCTTTATCAGACCATCTTTGTCACTAACTAAATCAATGCAGAGCTTTCCTGAAATTTCTACTTTAAACCATCTCATACTGCTGTTTCAACATAGCTTTATGTGACCATCTGCTGCCTTCAAATCGATGGATGACAAAAGAAGGGGTAAGGGTGTTCCCAGAGTCTGTCCTCACTCCAGAAGAATAACCGGTAAGAGATTTCATGTTTCTCCCCAAAGAGTTTGTTGGGCTCTCTCTGTTCTTCGTGCAAAAAAAAAAAAAATAGAGCAGAAGGTAGAGCAGAAATGGTCACCAGCTTCCTGGGGTCTCAGAGCAAATGTAACGTTTGCTATTTATTAATTGAATTACTTATACTATGTCTATTGTAAAAGCTTCATAACGTGTTGCAAACATTTAAAAAAAAATTTTAAAAAGGTTATTTTTCCCAAATGTGCTAAAGCATATTGAAATAGTCTGGCAAATCAAGCAAACATAGCTAAGAGGCCAACAGGATATCAACATCTTTCTCTGACAAGTGAACAAGTGTAAAGGTAGGCAGTAGATGTGAGAAAAGCAAGAGGAAGGAAGAGAAAACATTCAAATGAAAGAAACAACAAAGGACGTTTCCTCCCTCCCACTCTCCCTTTCAGAGAAGCAGCCTCTCATTTTATACTAGGAAGAAATAAGGAGTCATCTTTTAAAACAAAATAGGATATTCTTGTGCTGGTCTACTGCCCTCCACATATCTAAACTGATAAAGGCTGGAGCACCAAAAAATGTGGGTATTGACATTTTATAGACAGTCTGCTGGAGGTTTTTAATGAACACATATGTAAGTAGACTGCAATTCCGGGCACGCTAAATTTAATCCCAGGATCAGGATTCCTAGAAAAAATTGAAGACCACTTAAAATTGACTAGTCGCAAACTGTGCGTTTGGTATTTTCACACAATCTACAAAGCAAAATGAAATAGCTACACAAAGTAGGATCCACTTACATATTAACTCTTTGTGCTACCATATAAGCAGGTGCCCGTGCTCCTCATAATCATGGAGTCTCCCAAGATGGCAGTGGCAAAGTGGTTGCATTGAGATTGCACAACACCTCGACTCTGCAGCTTTGCAGAGACATGTGGTCTATTTGCCTGAACGTAATAGCAAGCTCGTACAACTTTCTTGTGCCTGGACAGTGAGCAAATATCTTTAGACAGGGGTGCAAAGTGTCGTATAGCAGTCCTTGTGATGCTAGACTGAGGGTCTCTGTAGGGTGTCCATTGTAAAGTATAACATATGGATTTACTCTGGATACCATTCTTCAGCTGGCTAGTATGACCTGAACATGCTTGTTGTCATATCTGCTCAGATGTATAGAATCAGACACTGTTTGCTCTGAGGTTTGTCAGATGAAAACATATCTTCCCATACCAAAGAATGGCAAGGCCTCGCATCTCACCTCACCTCACCAAATAAAGCCGCCAGACTTCAGGTTGTGGAAAGCCCGTAGCGGCACTGAGTCAAAACCCACCAAGCTCAGAAGAGATGCTAAGCTATGTAATAGTACCAGGTCTGGCCCGCTGGTCCCACCTGACCAAAGGACATTTCAGCAGAACATCCACAGACGAACATATCCGGATGTGTTAGAGAATCTAAGGTGTTCCAGAAACTGCCAGACTTCAGTCCTTAAAGATTCCATCTGATGCCTTTGATATACTCAGAAATCTGACAGTAAATACACTACTGTCAAAAGCCACATTTAAAGGATAACCCATAATATTTTTGGCTCAATTCTTTACATCTACTCCATTGGCACCCAAGTTTTAGAAACTTAAAATGATGTCATCAATCACCTTTTAAGCTATTTCTCCCTTACTGTATTCAGGACTCGTTTTGGAGTATGAAACCACAAACAGGATGTAATTTGGAAAATGAATGCCGATCTGCATATTTACGTATATACAGCTGTTTACAAACATCCATTGTTTTAGGACTAGAGGGACTCCATAGTTTCTGGCTGCCTGACACAGCACCTTCATGCATAAGGTCAGAAACCTTCCTACTCTTCTGCTTCACTCTTCTGTTGCTAAGTTGCAAAACGTATTAACTCAAAAAGTGCCATATATGGTACAGATTGCGGAGCTGCTTCAAGTTGGGTCAGTTTGGAGCAGAGACATAAGAAGTGGTATCTGTCTGTAGCCATCTTTGCCAAAGCAACCTTATGGCGGCATTCATCTCACATAACTATAGAGGTATTTAAAAATTAAGCATCTAGTTCAAGCTAGGCTGCTTCTCTAGCAGTAAAGAAAGAAACACAACTGGATTAACAAGCCCATTTTCTTAAGGTGCCAAGTTCCAACTGTGACTCATTCACTGACCATCAACTTAAAATTAAGGAATATTTTCATCTTCCTTTGTGATATCTAGATAGGGCTGTAATCATTTTTGCTGAATGATCATGAACTTGTATACAAGTTTTTGTATACAAAACAGCACAGTGAACCTATTTAGTCTCTAGGTACTGCAAAATTGTAAATAATGGATGTCATTGCTAAGGGAAGCCATGAGCAAATTAAGACGATGCAGTTAACTTACTATCATTGGCTCTCAACTCAAATGTTGCATAGTTTGTTCAGTTCTCCATAATATTTGTTTACCAAATGAGTCTAGAAGTTGGAATCAAAAAAGAGGCAGAAGAAAGACCACCAGCTCCAGCTGTGTTTTCTTAAGATATTCATTGCTCGTGTCATCCATTTGGGTGTGCAGATACCAAAATCTGAGACCCCTCCATATAATTAACAGCAAAGACATTCAATATGAATTGGTCACAAAACCCAGTGACAGAGTTGCATGAACGTCTCAAGTCTGTAGAAATTCCAGAGAGTGGAGGTTGGGAGCAGGGGAGGGCATTTGGAAAATAGGGGCCTACAATGGAAAACATTGCAGCTCTACTCTATGTGGAAGATTTCTTGCACAATGGCCACGGTATTATTTTTTAATAAATAGTTAAAAGAGAATGAGTGTCTGTATAGAACAGGTAAGTAATTAAAATTCTTAACTGCGCAGTCAAACACATACAGCAGCACATTGCCAACTACAGACAAAAGTAGGGCTGTACAAGTCTGAACATGCACCTATTTATTAAATCTTATTTAAAACACTGAAGTAAGTGCAGTGTCTGATGAAATATTTAGGGTGTTTAAACGTGCCACAGCTGACAGAAAGCATTTTTTTTTTTCTACTGGCATAAGATTATTTTGTTTTGCTTTTTTCCCCTCTGTTCTTTCAAAAAAAGACGAGGTAAATGATTTGAACAGCATCTAAGTACAAGGTAGGCTTTTCATGCCTCCAGTTTCAGCATGGGGTTTTCTAAAAGAAGTGCTGCTGATTAATTGAATAACTTTTTGTTTTCCTGGATTTTAATCCATAGAATTTTCTTTGTATTTCTAAAGGCACAAGCGTTTGCATATAATATGACATTGTGCTACTTAATATCACTGCATGGCTGTGGAATTGGCCTCAGGTATAATTTAAACCTAGACAAACTATTCTTTTGAAGTGGATGTCCTGGTAGTGTTTCTGGCAAAGCTCAAAAAAGGACAATGTATTGTAAATTCTTTGAAATACAGAGGTCTTACCATCCCCTATTCTTTCTCCAAGCAGTACTAACTGTTAATACTACTGCTAACAAACCTTCACATCACCTTGCCATAGCGTAACAGCCCTACTGATAC
The DNA here is from genome assembly GCA_013398295.1 of Chionis minor. Lineage (NCBI taxonomy): Eukaryota > Metazoa > Chordata > Aves > Charadriiformes > Chionidae > Chionis > Chionis minor. Next base: position 201,150 of record VZSF01004751.1, read on the forward strand.
CATTTTGGTAAGTCTTCCATGACCTCCTTTCCAAGGCACGTTATTTCCTTTGCATGGCACAACCTCCCAACACCGGCGCATGCTTCCAAATAGCTATCTATTCCTTATTGACCTGTTATGCGCACCAAGAAGTGAGCTGACCACTTTAAAAATAGCTTTTTACCACCTTCACCTCTCACCAAGCTTCTGCCCCTTGACCGGCCTGGGCTTTGTGAGCTCCACCCAGCATGTCACCCGCTTCTGACTTTGTGTAAAGCTCCAAGAACCCAGAGGTCATTATCATACAACAGATAACAGTCTTTTCTGCTTTGGTAAGTGGTGTTTCTCTTACAGTGATCACTAGCTATTTCATGCCTCTGTGCTTACACCGAGCTTCCCGTCCATGGTAATGGTTGTCTTGGTGCGTATTGGTGCAATATATATACCCCTGACAGCAATGAGAATTATTTGCATGCGCACACACAACAAAAGTCATGTCCCCCTTCTGCTTGCTCTTTCCTGCTAGCTTACAAATCTATTACAAATTCTTCTTGATATGGCTATTAACACATTGCATTTGAATGCGAAGGCTTCAGTCACTCCATAATAATCACTCAAGTCTTCCAGTTACACTGCCCATTTTGCAGGCTATTAAGCATGGGCATAGTGCAAATTACACTACACCCATACGTCTCTGAGGTCATATTAGTCCATTCCCATTTACTGAAATGCAAGTGGTCAGCTTTTTCACCCATGCGTATCCTGGGCAGCAGAGTCCCAACCAACAAGAAAGGAAAGGAGGGGAACACACCTCAGTGAGCTTTGCCGGGCCATGCCACAGTCACTGTTGATGGGACCTGTCCTTATTTTAAGGCGACAAAAATGAAGACGGGTAGAGGGCAAGTCAAGGCGGAGCAGCAGGATGGGACTCAGGAAGAATGCAGGGATCTAAAGGATGGTAGAAAACAAGCCAAGGTAGAAAAAGTGGGAAAAATAGAAATGGGAAAAGAGGGAGAAGAAGGTGGCAATGCCCATTCAAACAGCACTGCAAAGCATTGATCTAGAGCTCTTCCTCCCATGGCTGACGTGGCTGAATGCAGAGGTAGGCATCACGCCACACAGGGGAAACCTTAGAAGAAGGTATGGCTGAGGTCAATGACCATTTCAAACCCTTGAACAGAGTGGAAGTCTGAGTGAACAACTTCCACGGCTAAGACAGACTTCTTTCTACCTCGGTGCTGTCCATGGGAGTTGTGTCCTTCAGCGTAAAACACCTGAAAGATGCTGTGTTGAAAGCCCTAAGGGATACCAGGTACTTCAGCACCAGCACCTTGGCAGATCAGCCATTGAAACGCCATCTAGAAAAGGTGACCCTATTTCACAGAATCATCAGCGGGCATCGCTGGTCCACTAAGTCTGATCCATAAAATTTGTCTCCATCTTCCCTGTTAAGTCAATGCTTTTAAAGTCTGAATAAGTTTCTTAATAGCCTTGATCCTATACATATTGGATCAAATGGAAGGATTTACTTTCACTGCAGCATGTACTGGAGCAGATCTTAACAGAACACTCCAAAGACTTCCCAAATTTATAATGAGTAGCCTAAAAGACCACAAAAGATGAACTTTTCTTTTTTTCTTTAGACACTTTGTGAATTGTCAATCTTCTAGATGCAATCCTAATATGAGTAAGTAGTTTATAACTTAGTTAATGATTGCAGCCTGGTGTACTAAAATTTTGCAGTTCTCTCGAGGCTTCATCCTTCAGATTAAAAAATATCTGTTTATTCTTTGATTGTTCTGATGTCTTGCTGATATGAAATTTGGGTTATTTTGTACTGTTGTGACTAGTCATAGAAGTCACACGATCTGTGCAGTTTCAAATTCCAGATTGGATAAGTTCAAAAGCACCCACATCTTCAATTTTAAAACAGCTTTTATAGTTGGCTTTTCACAAACTTTTCTACAAGAAAATTGTCCACTTTAAAATGAAAATTAGCCTCCTATCCAAATTGCTTGATTATAACTAGTTATCATAATAGCTGTTACCCAAAAAGTGTCAGCGGTATACCATATTTTGTGTTTTAATATCCTAACAAAAATTTCAGCTTTTACAATGAAAATAGTGAAATGAGAAAATAAAAATAATATTTCACTCTTCTAGTATTTTCAAGCACAAGAGTACATTTAGATTATCATATGAAAAATGAAATAGGCTGAAGATAACCCAGTTTTAACAAACATAATAGCATGCTGCTTTTTGTATTTGCTGGCTCCCCTCAGAAGTGGCAGTTTCAATCTCTCCTCTGCAAAGAGGTGGACTAGAAACTTCTTTTGTGAGAAAGTGAAAGCTGAGAACCTCACATAATAATATAACTCCGTGACACAGAAATTTCAAAAAACAAGTCCACATTGAAATGGTGACAATTGTAAAATAAATATCCACTTGACAGAAAGAGAGAAATTATTATCTAACGTAGGTTGGCAAGACTTGAAGAGGAATCAGGTCTGCATGCAAGCTGGACCTTGACAGAAGAAGGACTACCAAGCCATGCCTACTCCAGGGCATGAAGTGCCAAATGAAAATAAAACAGTGTACACAACATGTGCCTTGATGCTACTTGAAATGGAATTTGCCGGAGGCCTTTTGGCAAGGATACCAGGCTTTGTGTTGGAGAAGGTGCTTCTGTGCCACTTGTCCATACGCCGGGGAAGGGAAAGGCTTGCTGTGGTGGGCACCTGGGGGCTGCCAAGCCTCCTGCCTTGCAGCCAGGGAGGAATCTCCTAGAGAGCCGGGGGCAGAGGGAGGGAGGCTCAGGCTGGTGGCATGGAAAGAGGGGTGGAGAAGGGATTGAGAAGGTCCCACCGAGCACAGATTCATGGCAATTGTCACTGTTCCTCACGTACAAAGAGAACATCTTGCTTCCTCCCCCCTTCCCCCCCAGGACTGCTATTTTCTGTCTTCTTGCCAGAAAATTGCTTTGCAATAGGTAGAGCAGATACTGACACAATCTTAGCAGGGGATTTGGAAGGAATATGGGACGTTTCATTTGCAAAAGAATATAAAATTGCTTAAACAATATGTCTGTAATTATTCATACTGTTAGAGAACCATGTCATGTTAGGTGACACATATGTATTTTTAAAAATCTCAACAGTTTCTCCTCTAAAGATCTCACCATTTTAGCATGGGATGAAAACAACAGGTGGATACAAGGCAGAGGGAAATAAAGGAGTCAGGGTAACAGCGTATTTATCATCTCCAGTAGAATAAGTAGCAGCACACCAGCTGCTCGGCTATTGTCAGATGTTTTCCAGCCACCACAGAAAAAGTGAGTTTTAAGGAGGGGTTTGAAGGAGAATAGATTAGCAGCCTTATGGCATTATTATGAGGAGATATGCATATGCATAAGGAGTAGCTCGGAGAAAGTAGGAAGGCTCTTGGACTAACAAGCGATGAAGAGAGGCATCATGGGGACTCCACAATGTGGTGCATATTGAACCTGCTTTCATACGTAAACATACAGCATGCTACCGTCTCACAAGATCGTTGTTGCCTTTTATTCAGCATCCTGATGCTGCACATAGTGCTGGCCGCTATGTCAGTGATACATTCAATATATTCAGTTAAATAAATGTTATTAGAAATGTCTCAGCACTTGAATACTGAACATAGTGGTAGCGTGATGAAGAAAAAGGAAGAAAACAGTAACAATTACATTCTAGGGTCACTGGAAATAATGGCCAATTTGCTATTAGTGTCACTGGAAGCTAGATTTCACTCTAAGCATTTTGGAAGGGGTATAAACCTTTAAGCTTCAGGGCATAAGCAAGCCTGCAGTTGGACTAAGGGAAGGCTTTCCTTATTGATAGGTTATTTTACAGGTAACTTTTGCAGGATTTCCACCTTCCTCTTGCGCAGGAATGTACAAACCGCAGCACTGACTCCTTGCAGCAAGCCTCATGCTTCCAAGTAATTTATTGATATAGCTGCCTCTTGGCATAGAAACTCAGGAAAACATTTTGGAATAAGCTCCACAAAAATTAGGTGAAACTTTCTCCATTTTCCAGATAAACCTGATTTATTTTTTCTGTCAGTCCTTTGCATCAATAATATTAGGAAAATGAAGTGGTTTTTGGATGACAACATTTACTTTAGGACAGTGAATGTGCTTCCACATGAAACACATGGGCCATGTCAGTACATGTCCATGTACTGCACATAACCTTTTCTTTTGAATTGTACATGTGTTATGAACATATTCGCTGGGGCTACAGTAGATGCTGAACACTAATATTTGCACAGGAGGTTCTGTTCCTGCATTTATTCCTCAGTGGGCAGGCTCCTGCCCTCCTTTGAAGGCATTTATAGGAGTGTGGTTCAAACAAAACGTACTGCAGAGTGAAATCACCTAGTGCAATATAGTATATGAAGGCTATTTGCTCTACTGCCCAAGCCTCAGACTGGATCGTATCGCCGCAGGAAGCCGTGGGGACTATGTTGTATTTTCATTAGGTACTTAGATTTTAAATGATTTGAAAACTGCATTTCAAGTAGAGTGAAAATTTACTGAATGGCCTCTTCGCCTACCTTGGGAAATCTGTGAGCTTTCCAGTATTTCAGATATTTCCACAAGCAAATAGGCACTTCTGAAATATCTCTTATGATTTATCATCAGCAGAGCTCTGTATAGAAGGCTACTGGAGTGCCTTGGCATTCTGCAAACACCCTGAACAATTTAGAAATTCTATTTTGCCTCCTTATCAATAGGTGGAATACATTACAAAGCCCAGCCCTGATAGAGAGCTCCTGCTCACACAAATAGTGGACCTAGCATCAAAAAGGGAAAGATTTTTAACTCTTTCCACTCTCCTGTCACACACTACACCGAGTTCTTGCTCCAGGGCTGCTGCAGGATAAAGGCAGGTGGAAAACCATACAGAGAGACTTCTGACATGGTGAGAAGCATCCATTGACCCCAAGAACTGGTCGTGCTGGGCAGCCCACTCCAGGGCTGTCGTGCCTCCCCCCCAGGAGGGAGACACATCGCAAGGAGGGAGGGCAGGGTTCTGTCCCCTTGTACCATCAGAGCATGGACATAAGACCAGAACTACATACCCGATAGGGATTAAACCGCACCATTATCGGAATATTTTCTGGGCTTCTTTATCATTCCAGCTGATCTGACCCCTCCTGTGTTTTCTAGCAGTTAAAATTCAGGCAGGTTGATTTAGTTTTGCGTGTGTCTTTCAGTTTACCTTTTCTTCCAAAACAGTACAGGCTGCATTTACCTCTTCGATACAACTTCCAGAACAGCTGACGTATTGAACATCAGGACGAGCTATGAAAGACCAGGGGATTAGGCACCTCCCTGTATGTTTAGGCATGTCATTTAATTTCCCTCGAACTGACTCAGAGTCCTATAGAAGGCTTGAGAAGGAAAACTGAATTTCAGTATGGACAAAACCAGTTCATCTCACTGTCTTGCATTGCTTTGTGGCTTGTTGTTTTTTTCTTTTTAAGCAGTGCTATGGGCAATATCAGTCATGTAGCCTTATCAGTTTCTATGTGCTAAAATACAGGGTGGATTTTCAAAGGATGGGTAGGAATCCAGCTCCCATTGGCTTTCAGTGGGTGTCTTACCTCTCCAAATAGCCTTATAAAATATCCCCCTACAGGTGGAAAACCTGTCAGGGAGCCATGCACATTCTGCAATCTCCTACACTCAGTTTTATGCTCTTTTTTTTAGCCGATTCCTGCTTAACTAGGGCCAGAGGCTGCCCAGTGTGAAAGCTAGGGGGTGACTGTGGTTACAGGCATGGGCTCCACTTCCAGGCAAGTGAAGGGCAAAATGGGACAGGGAAGAAACCACCTCCTTAACACCACTTCATGAAATCCATGCCAGTTACAGCGGATCTCAGTTTGCACAGAAAAGTCCTTTTGTTGCTCCTCTGCCATGACCTCTGTCTGTTTGTCTGTCTGTCCACCCAGAGACTGAAAGCACCAGCTCTTCCTGAAAGCCTAGAAAGTGCCTATAACATTGTGGGTACTACCACAAACAAACATGAGTAAAGACAGGGTCCTGTAAGATGTTAATAGGAATGCGAAGGCAAATAGTCTTGCAAAATGCAGGAGATCAGCCTCAATTATTCAAAGAGTCTTTCCTGGACCTCCTTGTTTATCATTCCATGATAAGGGATATATTTATCTTTTAAATTCTTACTAGTTAAACAGAAGAGCTTTGCTTTCCCAGAGGAATGATTTTCCTCCATCCCACCGCAAACGCCGCTGCCGCCCTGCCCTCCCCTCTTCCTGATACACACAGCTCCTGGTGCGTGGAAACAGCAGTGGGACATGTCAAGTACATTTTTTCTCCTTAAAGCACGTGTACCTGGGAGGTCACAATCTTTACAAAGTCAAAGTTTTGTGTGTTTGAGAGCTTTGCCCTACTACCATGTAATTGAAATCAAGCTTTTAAAAGCTCACGGCAATGTGTTTGTTCTTTAACCTCACCCAGCAAAAAGAGAGGGCTTTGCTGAGAGAACCCATTGTTAAGCTCCTGCACTTAACTGATAAGGCACTGATACAACCAGTAGCAAAGAAAGAAACTAATAATAAAAAAAAAAGATTCACATGCCTTCCTTCCCCAGTACATTAATGCCCTGCCCAGATTAATTTCCCAAGTTCTTAGCAAATGAGGCGCATCATCTTTAATCATATTAAAATATTGTTATGAGACTTATTTAATAACAGGCAGACGTAATGAGTTCTCACATCAGAATATGGAGGGTTTCATGCCATTTGAAGGTCTGCTCATTATCCATTCTTACATTTTAATGATAGATGTGTCTATTACTCAGAAAAGTAGAGGACCTATTCAGGAATGTTGTGAGAATAAATGACTGGAACAATACTTAAACCATCCTACGTCATCTACCATGCGTACGGGACACTTAGGCTGTTATGCGAAAACCTCTGAGCACATGGGGATGCAACACAAAGATTTAAACAGAACAGGGCTGAGGTTCTGTTTCTCTGATTTTGAGGACATGATGTGCAGGTTGTGAGAGCGTATATGGCAAGCAAAGCAATCACACCCTTTCCCGTTCAGAAACTGGGAGTTCATGCGTGAATTTTGCAAGTGTTTGGATTCTGATTTTTTTCATTCATGCCAAAAACTATTCACAAAAGCATTTGTTTCCTCCATAGAAGGTTTGTAGAAGCATGATCCAACTTTAGCAAGTCACACCTATGGTGTGACGTGCAATTTGTAAACCCAGAGATTTCCACTGGCACGAAAATGCCTTGCAAGGATTCAACTATTCCCACTCCAGCTAGCTGAATGATCCATAAGTTTTCCTTTCCTTGCATCATGATGTCTCTGTGAAAAAGGAAGAGGATTTCAATATATGGTTTCTGTTGGCCTCAACCTTCGATAACACAAAAAGATGCCTGAGATCCAGCAGTGAAAATCCTAGAATGATGGTATCTTTTAAGATGAGAAGTTTCCAATGACACTAATTGAATTCAACCGGCAAACATTTTTAAATGGAAAATTGCTAGTAGCCAAAAGGTTTTTCCTGGGAAACCACCCAAAGATAGAACTTTGAGCTGACTTCATCAAAGGAGACTCTCAACTGTGAAAAATGATAACACCCCCATGGCAAGAAGTGCCTCAAAATCAAATAAGCCTTGGAACAGTAGTAACTGGAAAAGGAGTTTGTTGTGATACAGTAAATATCCATGTGCTGCATCTGCGAAGAAACAATGTGAGACAGTCTTTGAAAGGGGAAATTTCCAGCGTAAAGTCCTCCCAAAACAACAGAGAGCACTGAAGACCAAGATGTATTTACCTAATGGTAAGCCAAGCCACTTGGAATAATGACAAAAGCCTATTCAAAAAGATATTCCTCTTAGTAGAAGTAATTCATGAAAAAGAAAGAGAAAACCTAAAAACAAAGCCATTCCCAGTAGCGTGACCAAGCTTTACAACCAAAAGCTTCCCATGTCCCTATTTAATGGGAAGTCATACTACTGAAGTGCTATATTTTTATCTTCTCAGCCAGTGGGTAAGGAAGCATCCTCAGAGCTAGATCACTTGCTCTCAGGAAGCCACAATGGAGTGATGCGGATTTATAGAACCAGAGAGATCACGGCCAGTGGTACCCACTATGCAGGGAGACCTTTGTAATTTGTCACTTTATTTGCTGCATTATCACTGTGGCGGTAGAAACGCAGCACAAAAGGGTCTGGTTCCCACCAGGCTGCCATCAAACTCCCCAGCACAGAAAACAGGTGGATGCAACCAGTGTTGACGCAGCTTTGAGCAGCATATTAGGCAGCAATGACTTCACACCACCTGTCTAACTGTTATCAAAGATTTTAGTTGCATCACGGCCTAATGGTAAATAAGTCAGCAGAAACCGAGAATCACATACAAACATAGGCAAAGCCAGAAATACAAAATAAAAAAGATCAGAGGAAAGATCCATGGCTAGATTTGAAAGGTCATCAGTAAAACCCTATTTATAGGCTTTCCTGACCAGCTGAAGCTCTGTCCCTGGAGGTAAAAGCTCTCTGAAATGTCCCCATGTGGGCAGAGCAAACAGAGCCATTCTAACAAGCGAGGAAAGGTTAGGCTCAGGGATGAGTATGAGTGAAAAATATTTGGCTGGACTCCTGGTACAAACTCCCACGCAATGCTTTGAAAATCTACCCCTGTATGTCCTTAGCATTGGTTTTCAAAGTACAGCAGCCTAGAGACAGATGTGCCATTATTGTTTATGGTTCAAAGGCAGAGAACTCGTTTGGTGGGGAAATAAAATCCATACTAATAGAGCAAGTACCAAAAAATGTTCTAAGAGAGAATAAGCATGTTCTAAGGTGTTTTAACAATCTTCTGGCTCCTAGCCCAGAACTCAGTTGGAACAGTTGTATTCATCTCCAGGCCACCACTCTTTGAACTTATGGAAACCCATGGTTATATTTAGCTAGTTAAAAGATATATGGCCAGCACATTGTAACCCTTTTGTCAATGACTCCCCATTACAACTTTTAATTTTATTGCTTTTTAACCACAGTTGCTTAATTCATGGGTTCAGCTAAAAGGGACGGAAGGCAGTTGATGGATGGTGTGACAATGGCACTCCTGGCTGCTGTTAAGGCACTCATCATCCTAGGAAGAAAAACCTGCTTGCACCACTCTCCTCAATGGCTGATCTCAAAGTTACACGTGCTCTGAACCAACCTTCTCTGTGCCTACGGGACTATTATTAGATCTGCTATCAATAAGACAATTTGCAGGCAGAACATCCCCTTAGATAGGCAGCATACACAGGGCATTACTGCTGGCAGATTTCAGAGCTTAAGAATGAAATTTAGCAGTCTCTATTACTGTACAGGTGCTCATTTTTAAGGGGAAAAGTAGAAAACCACTGAAGAAACAACAACAGCAAAAAAAGAACTAATTCAGCAAGCCCACACCCAAAACTTTCAGTTATAATAGCTTCATGTCTAACCCCTCATGTTATAGAGGGGTTAATCAGGAGTAGGTGAAATCTTAATGAAGAGAGAATAAAGTAGAGTAATTTCAGTATATTCATAGAGCTGGCATTCCCTTCCTGTGTGATCGTAAAGATCAGCTCTGCAGATAAAGTGCCAAAAGGTCAAGCAATTAAAACCACTGAAGCTCCAGTCTACTAATAGGTCTGGTAAAAGAAAAGTTCAAGTAAGTGAGAAGCCGTGAAAGTATCATAGCTGCTCTGCTGGGTAGACCAGGTTTCCAGCAACCCCAAAATAACATTACAGATAACGGGTAATAATGAGAGTTTACAGGGCGAGGGGCAACTTTTCTCAGTTTAGCCTCCCAGTTTCCAGGGCCAGTCCTGAGCGGCTGATTCCATACAGACCACGTGTGTCCTGTAGCCACCAACCAGGACTGGAACAGCACCACGAAGGATGAAATGAAGATGTGAGGTTGAATACACCACTGAACTGAATGGCCTGATTATTTCCACCCTCCCTATTTTAAGTGCAACATGTTGCCTGTGCAGGACCAGACACAGGGTCAGCAAGCACATGGGATCAGACAGTCATGTGGGATCAGATGCCAAGTCCATGGAGGGCAACAGAAGAATTTATCCAAGCCATGCAACTCAGAGGATTTCCCTGCGGCTCCTTAACACTGCATGTAAAAGCAAACTGAGAAGTGGAACATCAAAAAGCACATACACAAAGCCAGAGCACATTTGTGTTCAAATGTGCCCTTAGGCTTTTATTGCAACATTTTATTGTTATCAAAATGATTTCAAAAGTCTGAAGAAAGAAGAACTGTTAGGAGAAAGATAGCTTTTAGTTAGGGCGCATCATGCGCGGAAGAAACAGGGCAAAGCAGCTGAGGCTGGAGACTTGAGGTTGTTTCAAGCAGATATAATTGGAGGCTTTTGTCACAAGAGGCTTCCTTGCCTCCTCTGACCCCCCTCCCACTGAGTGCTCCCACCGTACCAAGACCAGCATCCAGGCAGGCAAGTGACAAGGCAGATGATTTCCTTAAAATCAGTTGGAGGAGCAGGGTCATTTTCAACCCTCACTGGGGGTTGTATGAGTATGGGTTCAATGGAGGCAGCAGGAACTCACGTTTGGAGGAAGGAAAAGACAAAACTGCACTTTCAGCAAGAGCCTGCACAGAGTTTTGCTTAAAGCAGCCATGAAATCACAGCACGTTGTTCATTAGACCTACAGATCCCTAGAGGGAGGAGTATGGTGTGAATGGAACGTGCGCTGTAATTCTTTCTGGGGTTTTACTGTCATTGCTCAACGAGGACAAGCAATCATGCAGTCACCATACATTGCCTGCCTTGAGAGCTGAGCCCATCAAAGCGCTCGGAGAAATTGTTATAAATAGGAGTTGGAGGCAGTCCTTCCATTCAGTGCCTAAGTAGAAGAAGCAGTTAGACATATGTCTGCTGTGAAGACTGTGTCTGGGTGCCAACACCATTCCCTTCACATTCCCTCTTTCACTCAAAACCAAGGGGGTCATTAGTTGTGGGCTCAGCAACTGCCACTGCAGCTGTCTGCAAGGGCTCCTCAATTCTCGCTTCCTTGAGGAAGCTTGGAGGTATCTGGATTTCATTTTCCTTAGGCTCTGCAGAAACCTAGGGAGATGGGCAAATCACCTCTCCAATAAAATCAGAGGGGAATGGATATGAAAAAATACAGCAACATTTTGAAAGGGCATCAGTACATTTGCTGCTTTCTATTTTCATATGTTTAATAAGTTAACCCAAAGCATTCCTAAACTGCTTGCAAATATTTTTTACGACATATAAGGTGCTCACTCACTAGCGTTTGTCTGCTGCTAGAGCTTTGTAAAGCCTCTCGATGGCAGGTATTAACAGCTATATTAGGGATTTCACTTGCAAAAACCTTGAGATTCAATCCCATGCGCAGCCCACGGTTCAGACTGTGCTCATCAGAAAGGCAAATCAAGGAGCAGGGAAAAGTGGATTGTGAGGACATTGTACATATTTCGGTTCCATCCTACTCCTTGACTGTTGTACATGCTTACCAAAAATTAAACTCCAAAAGTCATATGTGTTCATTAGATTTTTCCTGCAATGAAGCACAGTACATGGCAAATGTGTCCATCTCTCCACGTCTATCACTAGTAGGCAGCTGAGACCTGTCCTTTGAACCTTAAATGTTTTTCTCTAAATCTTCTCTTCCTGCTCCCTTCTTGCATCTCCAGTCCCAACTCATCTCCCTGACCTTCCTTCTCAATGCTGAGACAAGGGCCAAGCATGGTATAATAGCCAACACCATGTCACGACTTATCCCCCACCCAGCTTTTCTTTAAGTTATCATTAAAGAAGGTAGCCCAGCAAGAGTTAAAAAAAAAAATTAATAGTGTCACTTTCTATCTGTCTACATATATATTCATGTATCAGGCTAGAAAAACAGGTAAATATTTTAGTCCCTGTCTCACCCCCAAAACTTGTATTATTTTCAGGATCTGTCAGCAGTGTGCAATGATGTTGGAATACAGCCAGAAACTCTGCCTTCAGAGGTACGTGGTGAAAATATGCCCTTCCTGGAAAATTTTCATTTACTGGTGGATTCTTTATAACCATTCCATAAGAATGTACCATATAATCCAAACAGGAGCAGTGTTTCCCTCTGCACAGCATCAGGCTGAGGCATCCTAGTAATTCAGTATCTCCCTCCTCTTCTTTCCCTTTGGCAGTAGCCAAATTTCTTCCTCACTGAACATCCCAGAAAATTGAATAGAGATATAAAGAGCTGTGCAGTTCAACAAAAAATGAGAATATTCCTACAAGCTCTTAGTTTCTGTTTAACTGAGAGAACAACTGCGGCAGGGGTATGTTCTCCAATATCATTCAGAGCAAATCTCACTATTTGACAACAGGCTCCTAATGGGGAGCAGTGACAAAATAGGTATTCAAAGGAGATGGGATTTGGAGTAATCACGTCAACATCTTGTGGTGAGGAAAAACCTTTGGTCTCACCCGGATTATGTGCGCAGCCTATGAAAGCAGAAAATGCTTCATGATTTTATAGCCTAAAACCAATTTTAAAAATACATAACAAAGGACTGTAACAACTCTATCCAAGTTAAACCAGTGAAATCTGCTGCTACCGCACACCGCTGAGCCCTGGGGAAAGCACCTCAAGAACCCGGGATTTGAGTCCGAGACAATTAAAAAGAGGTTTATTCATCACAAGTCTGGAAGCACAGGGTGGGATTCAGCTGCCTAAACATATACGTCTAGTGCCATTTTTGATGCCTTAGGGTATCGCATCTGGCTCCCAGCTGCTGCTCCAGAAGGGAGTATGTCTTTCATAGATCATGTGTCATATCTGCCACTCCTGTGTGGATGTCTCGGGTGGCCTCAGGCATTGAAAATGACACTACATGCTTGTGTTTTGGCACCTGAATCGCTCCCGTGCTGTCTATAAGTAATTTCCGGTTCTCTTTATTAAAGGATTTATCCTTTTGTTGTTGTTGTTGTTTTTTTCCCCGGTCTTCATGAAATCCTAGAGATTAATCGCCTCCCTCAGAGCACCCTTTCTCCTGCATGGGCTGGGTCGGAAGGAGCAACGCTTGGTCCCTTCCCGCAGGGCTGAGCCCGGGAAGAGCCGAGCATCCCATGCTCCCAGGGCTTTGGTGGGAGCGGCGGCAGCTCGGGGCATCGCTGCAGCCCTCTGCATTTTCCTGGACAGCCATGGAGGAATAATTCCCATGTGAATCGCGCACTGGCAGCACAGGACAGCACAGCTTTCAATGCCTTGGGGCTTCCACAAGGGACAAAATTTTATTTCTGCCTGTCCTGACTGCAGTTTGGGCATCTGCTGGTGACAGGTCTGACTCTCTGTTTGTAAAAGATGTCTCTTTCTCGCCTTAGTTACCAGAGCCTCACCTTTTTGAAAGGAGAGTGAGGATGACAAACCCTCTGTAGGAATTTGAGCCATCATCTCGTTCTCCTGAAAATCAGGAGATTTTAGTTACAGACACAACACTCTGGTGACATTGGCTGCTCTTGCAGCCTGGGCAGGGGGATTTCCCCTTTGCTTCCAGAAAGGTGAGTTACACCTTCTGCTACGGATGACTTAGGTAGGCTGTTGACACCCAGGACAGTAAAGGGGTCGTGTGGGGAAGATCTTCACCACTTCATTCAGTCTATTTCTGTAGAGGGAATTTTTTTCCAAAGTGGACTTTATTACATGAAAGTAAGGTAAGTTATCCCGTCTGTGAAGCAGACATAAGACCGTGAAGATACTGATTTATCCAGAGTAGCTTTTCATAGAATATTTCCACTACAAATAGCTACAGGATGGTGAATGCCCACTCTGATCTGTTCGTTAATCACAGAAAAAACAACATCGGGTTCTACTACAAGCAGCACACATTCAAGAGCAACCCCTAGCACATCCGTGAGTAAACCTCCGTAAGCTCCATCAGCATCACAGTGCGAAGAGAGCTTCGTGACACCCCCTTCAAGGGGCAGCAAAGGATCCCGATGCATTGGTTTGCCAAGGCTGAAACAGTGCAGCGGCCGCAGGTGCTTATTTTGCCTTTTCTGTAGTTCATCAGTGCCGTGCAACTGCTGGCTCAGTCAGCAAATGTGTCAGCTCTTGGAATAACAGCTGCTTGTGTAGGTTAGGTACACTGCCAAAAGGTAAGTGTTTTAAAGAGTAAAATCATAAAGTATTATGGACATAAAGCCTGTGATAGTAAAGGTGACTCCTAGCATTATGCGCCATAGCAACACATTTTAGCAAGGGCAGGAAAAGTCAGTTTTATTTTCACCACTGCCTTAAATATTGCATCCCTTTGTATTTAGACAGATGCTTTTCCCAGCTCTAATTTTTGCTCTTTTAGTCTCTAGTAAACCCGGGATTCCCAATTAACAATTATGAGTTGCTCTCACATGGCACAGACCTGTGCAAAAAGCATGCACTACTCCACGACCGTGCTCTGGGCACTGGTACTGTGCGCACACTGGTATGGAAGCATGAGCTTAGGGACGGTACGGAAAAGAGGTGGGAAGTCCGGAGAAAGCCTTACAACATGGTCAAGGGCCAAGAGTACCTGACTCAGAGGGAGAGGCTAAAGAAGCTGGGTTTGTTTAGTCTGGCAAAGAGGATAAGGGGCAATATAATAGCAGCCAACATCTACTTGACAGAGAGTTACAAAAATGACAGAGCCAAACTCCTCTCAACGGTGCTACACAGCCTAACAACGAGCAATGGCCACAGGCCGCAGCTTGGCATGCTCAGGTTGGACATCAGGAAAAAAACGTGCTTGAAGGGGGTTGCAGCACTGGAACGGGTGCCCGGAGAGGCTGTTGAAACTCTGTCCTCAGAGGTTTTTAAGACCCTATCAAAGTCATGGATGAACTCATCCCCTTCTGGCAACAGTCCCACTTCTCGGGGGAAGTTGGATGAGAGACCTCCAGAGTTTCCTCCCAGCCGCCGTTTCTGTTTCCTGTTTCAACTCTTCACCTTTACAACTTTGCAGTGAATTCTGCCTTAGAAGAGTAATTTGTCCCTCACTTTTTTTCACACTCTAAGTCAGCCTCTCAGCCCTCAAGATTTAGAATAAGAAGGTCGCTGCTGCTTCTTCCTTTAGCTGTGATGCGCCGACCTTTACGTAGGCTCAGGAATCTCCATGAAGTGGGCATGTTCAGAGGATGTCTTCCAGCAGAGATCTTTGCTGTGAGGGTGGACTTGTGCTCATGTATAAATAACCTGCCTTGCTGGATGTCATTATTAGGACCAGGTTGCTTCTGATAGGCCCAGAAGCAGAACTTTAGATGGCTGCTTCTTTCAATGACTTGAGTCATTCTTCTGGATTCTGAAGGCCAGCAGAAGTTTAGGGGTTTGCTGCCTCCAACTCCAATGGGCTTTTTTGTTGGGCTTTTGTGTAACTCATGGAAGGACCTTGTCATTGGTACTCCCCTTCCTCATTCTTTGCTTCTGTGCATGCCCTGTCCTACTTCCCACTCTCCCACCCCTCCTGCAGGTGGATGTGATTTCCTTTGGCATTTTTCCCTGTGAAATCCTGGGCAGGATCCCAGCCAATCCTGTAGTGCTTCCTAGGACTCAGGTAATGATTCCTGCAGCCAAATCTAACAGTGTTTTCTCCATGGTACCAGATTGTGGCTTCTCCCTGGATGAGATCAACCTGTACACATGTGTATATGTTCACTCTCAGGTTTCTCTCTAGAGGTTTTTCCATGAGGAACTCTGACAGTAGCACTGCACTGCACTGTTCTTGGGGTCCAGCTTTTGGATTTAGGCAACTGATGAGCTTGTTCAGCTATGTGTGATTTAGCAGATAATTTAATATGAACTCTTAGGAATGAGTTAGGGCTGGGTCCCTCTGTCTGTACCATACATGAGGTCTGGGAATTTTGCCTTGAAGAAGGTGCAGTCTGATCCTCTGATCTGAACTCCACCACGCAGGTGGTTTGAAGATGTCTGAAAGATCAGTCATTGGTTTGGACCTTTATGTCGTCATTGGAGGGTGGCGCATGTTGGAGGCACATGTTGGAGCTTCCAGGTTCATCTTTGGGGGGAATCTAGACAGCACATAAAAAAACCCGTCTGTCAATTCCAACACCAATGGGTACATTGCAGCAATCAGCATTTGTCTCAAATCCACACCAGATTTCACTTCCAAAGCCAATCTCCAGACAGATCCCATTTACTCTATTCAGGGCAAGAGTGTTTTCAGAGCAGAGGAGCACAAGTTCAAAGTGCACTTAAAGCACAGCATTTAGGTGATGCACAGTGTTAGGTAACATACCAAGTATTATATGATGATGTGGTATTTTATTATTACCAGTAAGCACAGAAAGAAATATTTTTTTTATTCATAATAGCAAATGCCTATGAGTTTCCTGTGGTATGAAATGGGAGATAAGGGTAGCCATACAGCATCAAACCAGTCTAGCATGGTATCCTGTGTCTGATGGTGGCAAGTAGGGAAAGATCGTGTGGATAGATCAAATACAGAGTTCTTCCCCAGCATAAGTCATCCTTGTAGTCATTCTGGCTTACGTTCTCCCTGAAATGGCGGTTGTATCAAGGTCATCATGCTTAACAGTCATCAGAGAATCTATTCTTCATTAATTTATTAAGTTCTCTTATAATGTATACTTTTGGCTGCCACAGATTTCAGTGTCAAGGTGTACCAAAATTTAATCATGTTTCCTACAAAAAAAAAAAAAACCTTCTTTTTGTATGTCTTACACTCACTGCTTCACAGCTTCACTGCATACCCTCTAATTCTTGCATTATGACAAATTGTGAAGTAGTCACAGAGGAATGCTCTGATGACTACACTGAAGTACTCAAGATGAGCAATTTTGAGTAATCTGTCCTTTGATTACATGATATTAAAGCAGAAAGAAAACCAGACCCTGCAAATAATTTATATCAATTTTCTGGTAGCTTTGATTTTCTGAAGAACATATTCTACAACAAGATTCAGGCTAACAGTGAAATTTCTCTGTTAGCTCAGAAAGCATGTCTATGTAACACATGCACAGCAGTTGGTTAACCATTTTGGAGTGTTACCTTGGCATTATAAGATAAAAAGAGCAGAGCAAAGAGGAATGATGAGGAAGGTGGTGCCTTACAAACAAATCTGCAGAATGGCTTCATTTCATTTCCGAGCTGACGCTGTTAAATCACGCTGTAAAATCCTCTGGTGTCCTTTATTGTGCAGTTTGGTAAATACCACAAATCTTATCGAGTCTCATCCCATCCTTGTAAGGTGTATACCTATATATAAGCTACTACTCTTTGTGGGTTTCTTCTTCATGAAAAGCAATACAAGTTTTAAAGCATCCCTTTCACTTCCACACCAGAATCTGACCCAAGAGAAGGCATGGCACTCTTGAAGCAATATTAATAATTACCAAGGGTCATGGTGAAACCTCTCTTCTGAGGTGTCACTCTTTTTTCGCAATTTGTTTCCAGCACAAGCTGAAAGCAAAGTGCATCCACATGACAATTAAAGGCCAGAATGATTCATGCCTGCTCTTTAACAATAAATTACCCATGGATTTCCGAAGACCCCAATTCAATTCTCATTATAATCTCACAATAAGCACTGCCATCTATGCCCTTCAATGTTTGACATAAATTATTTGAGGCAGTATGTATTTCATCTTCATTGATACAAGAAATTACAAGTGGCCTAATGGTTAGTGACAGAAGTTGACATATCAAAGGATTCGGGGGAACATAAACAAAAAATAAATCACCATCCCACTGCCCCTCCCCAGTACTAAATTCCTCATTTTACAAAGACCATATAATCCTTTCATTTTCAAACAAATACCACTGTATCACTGTTATTCTAGCATAAGCTAGCATAAAGCTCACAATAAGGACATGTTTAATGTGCTTTTTAATAGCCCTGTTTGAAGGACTTCTTACTGACATCATATCGCTGGGCGATCCAAAGGGGATTACATGTGTCAGCCCAATCAATTGGTGGTAATTGTAACACAAAAGACCTATCTGAGAGCTCATACAGGCACAGTAAACTGTGCTTCTATACTCACCTACCTTGTCAAAAAAAAAAAAAAAAAAAANTATTAAATTAATTGGCACTAAAACCATGTAATAGTTATCTAATCTATTAATTTTTAGTTTAATATTAACTAGGGTGTCTCCTATGACAAGTATTTGACCTGTAGAGAAAGAATGGGGGTAAGATCACCCGTGCAGTCTTTCAAGTTAACAAAATAGTTGCTTGAAGGAAAGAGGTGAAGGCATTCTTTAGCCTCTGCCTCGTACTCTAAGATTCTATTTGTTTTCATACGAGTATTGACTTTCCGTGGGGCCAGCCCGGTTGTGCCTGACGCAGCATGTTTCTCTGCAAACTTCAGAGCCTTCAGCCCCGCCGGGGGGGGATGGCAGAGGCCACATGGCCGCTCCGCCGAGTGTGGAGGGTGCGTCCGGAGCTCACGTCGGCTGTTCAGTGGCTGAGGGGCACAAAGAGGCGACCGTCCCCCTTGCCGGGAGCGCTGGGTACCGTTGGCTTGATGTACGGACTCGGGAGCCCTCGTCACCTCCAAGACATTGGTGGGTGCACAAGGGACCAGCCTGGGCATCAGCATCCTCTTCCCGCCTCCATCACTTTGCTTCACTTCCCTAACCCCAGGGTTCAGGATGGGAAATCGGCGTCCTGCCCGCGGGGCCTGATCCTGGGGGTGCTGAGAGCTCACACTCCGCTGCAGTCGTGACGTGCTGTAGGTATTTAACTCCTTCCAGCACCAACTCACTACGGCATAATGCTGCAGTGGTAATAACCGTTAACGGTTGTTCTGATTTATATTGGCGTCCTTGCGGTCAGGCTCAGTCCCACTAATTCTCAGCAGCGCAGGATTAGACCTGACGTGAGTCCAAAACCCCTTTAGCAGTCAATTAGTTCTAATTATGGCAAAAATCATTCGCCACCTTCCACTCCCCTTCAAGGGGAGGTGTGGGGAAAGCATCAGGAAGAGCAAGATAAATATCTGGAGCACAAATCGTGATTTCACCCGTTTGGAAAAGCTGCGTTTAGGAGGCTGACGTGATTTATTGATCCCAGTAAAAGCGGCGTTTGTGGCTGGAGCTCGGCAGTGCCGGGGGAGTGGCTGCAACGAGCAGCACGTGCGGCGGCGGCGTTACCCTGCGCATCCTCATCACCGTGGACATAACGAGCCCCGGGCGGCTCCTGCAGTGCCCTGCAGTTGGCAGAGCTGCAGGTTAGATGCAGTAACCCATATGGGAAGAGTTTCAAAGAGATAAATTCATTCTCTAAGAATACTCAGTCACCAACTAATCTCTCTAGTTCCAAATAGTTTTAAAATAAGAACACCATTTATTTATATGCAGCCTGCCTGCCAAAGTTTTCTAAGTACCTCAGAAAACAAATAAAAAGCATTAAAAGGAACTAAAGTGATCACACAGGGCAAAACTTTGCAAAGAGCCAACACCACCCTAGCAATGAAACTAACACCCATTTTTGCTCTGACATTCCTGGGCAGAAAAAGTCAAGAAAGCTGGTTAGAATTTATATCCTTTTTATAGGCCAAGTTAAATGGCCCTCTTTAAAATTACACACCTCTATCTGTGCAAAAATATGTGCTCCTTTGCATTGACGGGGGCTTTGCTTTGCGCTGGGACTGAGCAGTCACTTGTGGTGAGTGCAGCAGCTCTTTCACTGGTGATGCCCAAGATCAGTTATCGGAAACTTGTCTGCAGTGATGAAAAATGAGAATGGAAGTTAGGTGTACAAACGCATCTTCTGAAAACACATCTTCCACTGCTATCCCAGTAAGGTGAGGAGTAGAAATAATATTGTAGTTTTCAAAAGACTAAGTTGATTCATGTTTCTGAATGCCCTCAAACCTTCCTGTGGCAGGGAGACCTTAGACGATTAATCTAACAAAAAAATTAATGTTTTTTTGGTGACCCCACGCCTGCAAAGGTACAATCTGATGCCATTGTTTCAATGGAAAATGGAATCTAAAATTGAATCCAGGTATGGGTGCAAATGTGCCAGCGTATCAAGTATACTGAAGAAATACTGAGTGCTGCTGGGATTGGGGGATACCAGGTTCTTACAAATTGAACATAAAATTTGGAGCCACTGAAAAGCACCATACTTGAAAAGTGTGAATATTGAATAAACCAACTAAACTTGTCAGGTGAAGGGAAAACATGGTATACAGAATTGGTTTTGTTCTTTCCCTTTAGTTAGATGATAAGCTATAATATTTCTTCCTACAGGTTAACTCACGGTGAGGAGTGTGAGTCAATGGTGACTCTGCTCAGCGTTCAGGATTTGAAGGTAATGACTTTATCTGTTGCCCTTTTTCAAGGAAGAAAACTGGAGGTATAGTGCAACAGTCACAATTATTTTTACGTTTGTCCTCTCTCCACTTAATTATTTCATAGAAATTGGTAAAGATTAAAAACTGTAAAATCCTTAACCATTTCCCACTAGTAACATAGCACCCAATGGTCACAAAAATTAGGTGCAAACGCACCTAAGAGATTAGTGTTATATCTCAAAAATCAATCAAAATCGACCAGCTCTTTTGATCTAAATGACAAACAAAATATATTTTCTTTACAAGCATACAAGAACTGTTAAGCATCTCTGCTCTGCTTAGAATAGTTTTGTTTTAACTTCCTATGAATAACAGGGCCAGGATCTCAGCAGTAGAATTTTCTTACATTCTTCTCTGTTGATTTGTTAGTGCTCTCGAGTGATAAAAATCATGGTTTTCATAATAAGTGGAGTTAGCGAAGTATGTTTGGAATTTGAAAGAACTGTTGAGCTCATGGTGTGCATCTCATTCCAGTTAGGCAGCCTTTTGCAAGCGAGTGAAAGGCTCAGACACAAAGTACAAATTATTCCTTGTCCTTCACAAGTGCCTGACAGCATTGATCCCTTTGAGACAGCAGCACATCATTAGTTTCTTCGCAACGCCAGTCCTGGCTGTGCCGTTGGTACCAAGGTATCTTGGTACATTGACATTAGCAGTGGCGTTACTTAACGTGACTAAAATTTCAGAAATGTAGCAACTAAGTTACTGCTTTAATCTTGGCAGGATAAAAGGCCGTAAGGGCTTTGTTTTTACTGTTCTTTAGATGTCGGGACATTTCTTTTCTGCATGGCAGAATTTCCCCAGAACACGATGGGTCAGTGTGCTGTCTATACGGTCGGCAACTGAGCATTATTTTACACAGCAAAATGACAGCAAGGAATATTGTGGTTTGTACACCACAGCACCATTCCGGAGATGTACGTACAGCTCCTGGTTCTACCGTAGCTCAGCCACTGTGATCCCGAGCCATTCCTTTCTCTTTTCAAAGCCTGACTTCACACCGTTGTGCTAGTGCTTTCTGCTCCTTTCTCCTAGTCTTTGCATGTCTGGCTGAGCCAAATTGTAGCTGAATCTGAAAATAAACTTCAGATAAGTATATTTTTTCTATGTACCTTATACAAGGCATCCCTTCCTCTAGGCACTGCTGTAGTACAAATTATCATTAATAATAATGTGTGCTCTGCAAAGAGTCTTAATTCCATGATTATATGGTTAATTAAATCAGGGAAGCGAGTCGTCTGAATAGGTCTCATTGTACCCTGAATAAAAAAGTATTCCTCAGACTGCTTGCCTCTTCTCTCTCAGGAGCTGCTCAAGTAGGAACAGTTCATAACGCACACCACAAAGCAAGATCATGGCAATCCAGCCAGCCTATCCCCCTGAAAAATGGACCATGGGCTGGATGCCGGTGCTTTGTTTTACAGCTGGAAATTAGGTACTCCAGTTATGGAGCATAAAAAATGTACTTTGACTAGTTTCCCTTTTCCTACCAGGCTCGTGCAGACTCAACTGGCACCAGCTGTTTGGACACCAAGAGGTTGACATCGTCAAAGCTGGGAGATGGCAGTCCTTGAACTTTTTGTTTCCAAACTGCTGTTTCCTACCACAGTTCAAGTGTGCTGGCCAAGGTTTTACACCTCTTACTCATAAACATTGGCTGAAATGGGTAAGTTGTAAGAGAGGTGGATGGCAACAGTTGTTAGTGAGGAACACTGGTCCTCAGCTGGTTCCCCCAAAGCCATATCCTTCATGTTGAATACTAAGTGAGAAAGGATCAAAGGATCTCCCCATGTGAGAGGGCTGGAGACAGAAGAACTGACCTGGATTTGGTCTGAATCAGTTAAAGGTGTTTGTATTCACACCTCTGCCTCTTAGACATAGACTGGAAGATCAACAGCACCAACAGCCATGGCGAGGTTCAGCAAATTGAGCAGGGAATTTCAGTGATTTTCACTCACCATTTAAGAAGCAAAAAAATGTAGACCAAAAAGGATCACCAGCACCTATATCAGGTTGGGTTCTCAGCAGAGAGGTTACCACTAGACCATAATTCAGAAACTGAAACATTCTCCAGTGTGAAGAGAGGGAACGTTAGCTGAGAATCTTGAAGTGAAACATCAGTCTGTAAACAAGTAGCCTTATGGAAGGACAAAACCAAATAAAATACAATAAAAAAGGCTTCTCTCAGACTTTTTACTATCAGAAATAAACTTTTACTATCCATTGTGGTATCTATTACCACAAGAAAACAGATGGTGTTGACACAGTATGTGATTACTGAGATAGATTTTCTTGGCCAAGACAAATATTTCAATTGAAGATAAAATAAATACTTTTTTAATTTCTTTTTAGAGCTGCAGTTGTTTGAAATCCAGTGGGGAAAAACAATTATTTCATTACATTTTTTTCCTGCATATTTTCCAAAGGAGCAGTGACAAAAGTGCACTCAAAATCTGGAAAATCCAACCAGCTCTAATGTTTCCTCATGTTTCCTGTATTCCTGGATTGCAACGGTGATGCTAGTCAGATACGGCATGAGAAGGGTGTGGAAAATGGAACAACATACCCAGCCCTGCCTTCAAACATAAGGAGCTTCACCTGTGCTCGAAGGGAAGATCTAGGAATCCTGGCAGAGGAAGGGAACACATCTGGAGCATTTTGGCTGTCATATAAAATTTGAAAAATATATAACCCTGTTACAAAACCTGTGCATTGTAACAACCTACTTTCTTAAATTTTACCTTCTTAAATTTTCTTGGTCTCTGAAATCGTCTACAGACTTCTATTAAATATATAGCAGCTCCTTCTTGGTTTTGGGGTTTTTTTAATTGAATCCTCTAAGATCTTCTACCCAAAGGAACATATAGCTCACAAAAAGAAGTGTGCCTGCCGTTCACGTCCCTTTGGCTGCTCTGATGCTCAGAGAGAGCCTACCAGAGCAGGCTGAAAAAGAAACTTGGGGGTGGTGTCTTCATCCTCTGCCGCAGCCTCCCATAGATGCCCTTAGTCAAGTCACATAATCATATGCATCAATTTATAGATTGGAAAGATTTATAGTGTTATTGTGAGGCCGCAAATGCAGAGTTATGCTCTTGCTGGTGTCTGAGGCTGTGCTAGGGAGCCGTACATTCAGGTTGTCCCCGCTGCAGGGATTCCTTCTGCTGCAGCATCCCGCCACGTCCTGTCTAGCAGCACCTGACAGGATTCCAGTTGGAGCTTGCACTCTCAGTCAAAGGCTTTCAAGTTTGATCCCTTCAAATCTCTGAAGTTCACCCGTACAATTACCTCTGCTGTTCAAAGCAACCCAGGGCTTAGATGGAAATAAAGAACACGAAAGGATTTCCCAGGGTGCTCTTGGAAACTTGAAAAAAAATAAAAAATAGGGAAAATCAAAAAAGAAAAAGAAGCAGCATTACACCTTGAAGTTCTTGCAGTTCACCTGAGAATAAAAGGCCAAATTCTGCTCTCGGGCAGTTGCGTCCAGCCTGAGCTGTGCTAGTCTGCCATAGCCATTGGTGCACAAACTATGAGTCCTGACCATTCCACATGAGCAGCAAGGACAGTCTCTGGGATCCTTGAGGACCTACTTGCCCTAAAAAGCCCTGAGGACCACTGCTGGCGAGCCGACATGGCTCTCCTGAAGTATGTTTCACGTTTTCAGCTGGAGCCAGCACCTCTGCAGAATTCCAGCTCTGTCAGACTCATATTCCAACTTTGTTTTTATCAGAAATCAATTCATGTAAAAATAACTATTTATATGACATTTTAAACTGTATGCTAGATAACAGGTAACACCTTTTCTTTTAAAATTGTTACAAATGAACCACGAATTTTAAATATTGCCTCCATCTTATTCCCTTCCTAGCCTCATGTGTCCTGTCTCCAGCTTTGACCTTACTTCCTGCCTTTCTCTTTCTTCTCTTGCTAATTAGGTGTATTTGTATTTCTTAGAAGGTCACCTGATCTTGCTGCTTATTTCCCACTCGGATCAAAACTCTTTAAAAAAAGTTTCAGCTTTTAAAACACATTTTACGAGATGCCTATATATAACTAACCTCTTAGGATCAGTTTTGACCTACATCTTTTTATTCTCTCATAATAGGCTTATCTTTACCTGATGCTTAAAATATTCCTTTCACCTGAGTGATTCTGTCATTTACGCTTTCTTTCTCTTTCTGTCTGTTAAAAAAACATTACAAGGAAAAGAAAAATCGTCTATTGGATACAGCCTGTTTGCACTGGGCACACATGTTTATGAATCAGATAAGACCTTTGTGTGTCAGGTAGGTGGTGGCACTAAAAGCTTTATATATCACGACATCAAAGCAGTGAGGAGATGAAAGAGCATATTTTTGCATCATAAACAATATTTACATATTGTGATATTCCAAGAATCTTTCATTTAAACAGGTGGAAAAACAGGGAAGCAAGCACACATGTAAAGCAAAGTCTTACTTGTGGTTGATGATTAAATTTTATATGGCTTTGATATAACCACTGCAATTAAGTGCAGTGATGAGCAAGGACTTGTTTTGCTCTTTATAGGGTACACATTGTTTACTAATCCCTGGTTCATATGATAAATCCATCATCATCTGGGCACAGCTGCAAATAAAATTTTAAAAGGACAATTTTCACCCTATGGAACAAATTTCAGACTTTTTTTCTCTCCTGTGCACTCTCTGTCTTTTCTGCCCCCACCCCCTTCTTGAAACACATTATTCTCTAAAAAAAGAAGTTTTATATATTCAGACTTTCTGGACAGCGGTAGCTATTTTATATGACAAATTCTACCGTTTGTCAAGCTCCAGATAACACATATGCAATGTAAACAGAAGCCGGAGATTCATTTACCATCTCAGTCGAAGGTGGCTGTTAAAAACTGGAACGTGCTCAATCACCACAAATCAACACGCTGCAATTTTCACTTTTCCTGATTTTGAGCATTCATCACCACTTGCTCTTCACCCTTGAAAAGAAGGGCAAAAAGACAAATTACTTTAATTAGGAATTAGTTATGAGAGAATGAGGTGTTCTAATTATATCTAGAACCTCTTAAATAGTTTCACTCAGGCTTATTTGATTTCTTAATTACTGGAAGAGAAAAGCCGCACACAAATTGCACCAGTTTTTGAAAACAGAAATGCTGTCATTCATTTGATATTATGGATTAGTCTACAATGAAGAGTGGTAAGGCAATAACACCTCCAAGACAGCACATGCATTAGCACAGGATAAATTTTTTTTGTTGAAACATTAGATAATCACCTTCTTCCATATCTCAAAATACATAATTTTATACACTATGGTGTGAAACCATAGATGTGACAGGCTGTAATGATTTATTTATGAGACATTATTCTTTGATGCAAGAATACATTAGGTTATAGATCCCATTTCCACAAATATAATATGTCATGCTCTGCATCTGAGCTCCCATAAGATACCGTAGGCTGTGAGGTTCATTTTGTATATATAAAACTGTGTATAAATATATATTTTATGACTATGTCAACAGCCAAAGTTGCACAACAGTTTCCCTTTTAACAAAACCTTCAAAACATATTTTTTCCCAGATTCGTCTGAAAATACATACCAAACCGATGATAGGGTCTAGGAGAATGTGGCAGGGACAGAATTTTTGTTATGAATGGTTTGAATATTGTTCTTTTTTATGGATGTTGAATGTAACTGTTTTATCTGTTTCAGGCCTTTTTTTGACCATTTTGAGAATAACTATTCTGGTTATCAGCAGCATATGTTTCAACTATATCCTCCCTTGTCTTCATAACTTGCCCAACTACATGTGCATCAGAGAGAGCAGCTCAAAATTCAGATCAGAGCGTGCAGCTCAATTTTAAACCCCTCTACAAATTACTTTCATTATTTCTTATTATGTTTTTCCTCCTCTTTTCTCTTACTGAGGGAAAAGTCCCCAAAAGTCTCAGCGTTGCTTGATGTCTTCTCCCAGAGAAGCTTCTGACAGTACTTTATAGTATCTCCAAGCCCACTCAGGCAGGATCCGGACCTGGTGCCCAGTGTCTCTGAGACAGGGTGAGGAGGGACTGTGAGGGCCCAGTGTCTCCTTTCTCATGGAATATTCCTGTTTGAGCAGTGGCTGCTTCCGGCAGCCATAGCAAAGTGATTTGTGCGAGGGGAGGAGAAGGGGCGAGGAAAAGGTCAGACACATGCCATGCATCTTACGGAAATACTTCAAGGTCTTTTGAAAATTCCTTTTTTGGAACGTGTGATAAATTCAGGATTCAGGATCAGGCCCACGTTTACTCAAAAGGTCTCTAATCAATTAGTTTTCTTTCTCTGTGTGTGCAATGCTTCAGGGTCTTGTGCCAGAGCAGCCTGATTCCAGGGATGTCGAGACTGACTACTTCCTTTCTTTATCACCCATTGTCGTGATGAGCAATATGTGCAAATGGAGGCATGATTTTTTTGAAGTCTGACATAAAATACTATTTATTCTTTCAACACGTCTAAGGTCTAATAATGGCAGTCATTGATTCCCAATGGACTAAGTATGTGCAACAAATATTTAGGCTTTAGAAAAACAGATATGCATAATAATAGAGGGGGAAAGGGTCAGGCTTCTTAGTTCTTTTGAGTTGCTTATAGTACAAAAAACCTGGTGAAATTAAAATGTCCAATTGCACAGGAGAAGGCACTGCAAGGGGACACCGTCAGGAGAGGATGGTAGATTTAAAGCAGCAGCTCTGACATGGATACTGTCCTATAATTAAAAACCTTGAGTTGAGTATTAACAAGAGTGAGAGGGGTTGAACGAGGCGGCTGTGTGTCGTGTGCGGTACACATGTCTACGCTGGGTCTGCAGCTGGGTATGAAAGATAATTATGAATTCCTGTATTTCACTCTTTGTTCAGAAAAAAATCATTTTAAAAATTAATTTTTTACAATAGAATCCTGATTTTTATCTTTTGCTTTAGTACTTTATTAACGCGCTTTTTCTTTTGTCTTCAGAACAGCTTGATTATTAAATGTAAGTTGGTATATCCATAGGAAAAATATCAGTAATAAAAACTGCACTGAAATATGCCATAGTTGTCAAATGAAAACATTGTATTTATTTATTATTGACTCATAAACTTATTGCAAATTCTGTTTTTATTGCAGTTCAGACAAAAACATTTTCAAAATGCAAAATATATTCCAGATTCAGGAAAATTAATTCATCTCACAGCTCTAAAAGCCTAGGGGTGAACCAAAACCAGTTTATTATCTCTATTAGAAACTTCCTATGACAAATATCTATCTGGCCATCTCCTAGAAATATGTACTCTGACTCCAGCCCCTTGGAGTTTATACTACCCAGTAACTTAGTTTGGGAATCACAGTCTCTGTGTTACAGTTTACCTAAAGACCTCCTGCCTAAAGCTCGTCTACATCAATCAGGCTAATAAAATATCTTTCTTCCTCCTATATATATGTATCTTGCACTACTCATATCTTTAAACCTTCATGACTTCATTAATGCTGCTATATTAAACATTAGGAACCTTCATGGTGCAGTTTAAATTAAAAACAATTGTAATAATTCATTGGAAACCTACTAAGCACAATTTTGGGCTTCTGAGGAAATTTCTAAGCTTTCCCTTGAAGTCCTTCAATTGTTTCAAGGGCTATTTCTTATTCATTAGGATGTCTAACTGTACACATTAATATAAATTTCTCCCCCAAGAGAGTGTCATTCAAATTTTCAAAACCTGTTTTATATTTTGGAAAGGGTATATTGAAAAGTACAAAACACAAGCATGGGATACAGAACATAAAAACCCAAACCAAGACGGAAAACTGCATGCCAGCAGGCACCATCTGATACTCTAGGACCCTCACTCACCCTTTGAAGGAAATGGAGAGGGGCTTTGGGGAAAGGAGGCCAGAAGGGACCACCTAAGCATCTGAGGTTGAGTTGGAGGGTGGGGAGAGCAGGCTCAGAGGTGGAAGCTGGGTTTTGGAAGGAGGGGAAGGTGAACGGGAGAGCTGGAAGAGAGAGGTTTTAGGAGACTCTGAGAGGGAAAGAAGGGCTGGGAACAGGCAGCGAGGCACAGGGACGTTTTGCACCTCTGGAGCAGCCACAGGTAGGATCTCCATCTGACCCTTCAGCCCATTCCCAACCAGGTGCCCCATCTCCTTCTGTCCTTTCTTTGGGTGTCAGGACACCACACTGCGTCCCTAAACTGCTTCTGGGCTTAGTTGACTGCTCGGTTAACTCCTGCTCCCACAGCCCACACAGCTGCCTACCTCAACGGCCCCTAACGTCACATTTGCATCTCTCATAAGGGATGGAAAGAGGAAGGAGATGAGAAAGGATGCAAGTTCCTGTCTTGGGCAGCAGCTATGAGTTGTAAGAGATTTGCTGCTCCTGCTCTGTGGAGAAGGATAAGGATGGGGAACAAGAGGTTGTGGCTGCTGTAACTGATTCTCGTACATCCCTGTGCAAGCTTTCCTCCTGGGAGCAAAGGCGGTTCCTCTGCCTCATGGGAAGAGGATGCTCCACTGCTTGCTTCAGTCTGCTATACTTTTGCAGATATTCTGTACGTCACCTATGTTCAAAGCCAGCTCTGTAACGCGCAGGGAGTTGTTCTCATCTAATTAAACAGAGGTACGTAAACGTGTGTACAGTGTGCATTTAAGCTAGTCACCCCAGGCTGTCAGTACAGTCAGCGAGGACCTAGGCAGGCGATGCATAGGAACTTCGGGTGTGATTCATGTCATCCTAAAGTAAATGTCTATAATGGGCCAGGCAAATTGCACCCTATAAGCATTTATTTCTCTTCCTTGACTATAAAGGGAGCCTAGAGTGATTAGCACAGCTGTAGACATGTACTTTGTAGATGTTGAAAGATAAATGACACGAATCCCACCCTCACGTCTGTACAAACATCTGAAGAATTCGCCATAATGACGGTGGTTTAGCTGTGGCCTGCAAAGCACACGACAGCAACACGCGGAGATGTTTCTAGCTGCTCTCCGGCTGCGGCTCGGCATCAGCAGCTCCAGAGGTGTCTCGGGGCACCTGCTGCTGCCCTCACAAACGGCCTGTGGGTAGGAAGGGGCCCAACTGTCAAAAGGTTTAGAGATTCCTGGAAGGGATTCAGTTCTTGGGCTACGCAGGACCAAATTAGGACATTTCGTTTCCAGGCAGAGATGTCAATACGCTGATTAGAAAAAAAGCGTTTTTCTTCTTGAGAAATCCAAGGCAATTTCTCAGGTGGGGGAACAAATTGCTGGTACTTCCAGGAACTCCCGAGGCTGACAAGAACAGCCTCAGTCTTAGGAGCTACCTAAAGGATCTGACCAGGGTTCCATCCTGTAGTTGTATCATCCCCTCTCTGAGAAGCTGGGGCCTGTGTGGATCCAGTGAGTCAATATCACCAAATAAAGACAAGAAAAGAAAACCCTTCTCACTGAGTTCCCAGCATTTCATAGTAATATTTCATAATAATGCGTTTCAAGCATTATTAAGGCATTTTACAATGATCTTTTCCTTTTTCCTTAAGCCTACACTCACAAAAGGCTCTGCCATCTATCTACCAACTGATATTTTTCCTCCCTTTGTTTGTCATTTCTCCAACAGCTTGCACCTTGACAGTCTTCCCCCCAAACCAGAGCCCCACCTGGGGCTCCCCATGGAGCCCTCCCAACAATGACCCTTCATTCGGATGGGGGCAGTGGATAAAGAGAGATGTAAGGCTCTCCCTTCTCCCCGGGAACTGCCTGCATCGAGTCTGGAGCACATCCCAGCTCTTGCCAGCACAGTGAGAGATTTCACCGTAATCATGTTAATATCTTTCAAATGGCTGCACGGATGGATAGCAGTCCTGGAAGAATATACACTAGAGGGTAGTCAGGGAGCATGATTAGTATTGGGAACAAGTATTTTTCTTGGCAGAGGACGAGCATGCCATTTGATAGATAGTGAAACACGGCAAGAATGCTGCTCAGTAGCAGATGCCAAACATTCTCCTGTGTGCGTGGAAGAAAATTAGTTTTGTTTTGTTTTTTAAAGCATAGGGGAAGGGAGGGGGCTTCCCGCTGTCTGCAATAGCACACATGGCAGTACCTGCCTCCGCACTATGATCACAGCATCTGGGACCATTTTCCATGTGTGATGCTGCTTCTCCCGGCCTTGTGTTTCAGGGTTAATAAATCATTTGAAAACAGTGATGTGGCTTTGATTTTTTTCTACAGCCCTTTGGAGGAGTGCAAGCCTCCACCATCCTTGTCTTTCACTCATATAAATGCACAGCATCTCATTTGCCAGATCAGCATCTTAAAGATGTAAAAATTTGCAATGGAAAAGGGATATTTCTGAGCAGTTTGTGTACTTCTTTAAATTAAAACAAAGCACTATGTTTACAAGGTTTTAATTTGGTATGGTTTAATCCATCACCATATACCCTGGAATAAAGTTTTCAGGTGTCTAAAGAGAAACAAACCCAACAGTTATTTAATTTTCAAATATTGTCTGGTGGGCATCCGGAGCAATGATCTTTTGATAAATATTTCATAAGGGTTTTTAGTGAATGTGTATACCTGCTTTACACTACAGACCCAGACAACTTCTTGCCCATGGTGTTGATGACTTGTAAGGCATCTCAGAGCACGATGTGACATGACAGCCTGCAACTGCTCCTTTGGAGTAATTGCAGCTTATGTCAAGAATTTACTGGGTTAACTTAGCATTATAAAATATAATAGAGCTGCAATAATGTACGTATTAGAGGTCCCAAGTATATATTTGCCAGCAGTATCTAATGCACCTCTATTAAACTGGCGCAGGCTGTGGAGGATGGCTCCTTGGGATCACTGTGGAAAAACACTAACAAACCACAGAATTTCCAAAGTCATGGCTGGGACTTTGCCATTATGTTAACTTCCTGAGCGTATTTTATTTCTTATGAAACAAAGTGCCAGGATGAAAAAAACAGCCCTTGGCCCAGGAGAGGGCTTGCCTACTCGAGTGCAATGCAGCTGCTCTGAATCATTCAGGCAAAGCCTTTCGCTCCTGCCCTGAGCTGGCTTTCTCAGCTGTGGCTTTTTCCTTGCGAGGGGACAGCTAACTATGCTTTCCTCTGGAACACAGGTTAGCAGACAAATCTGGAAGGCTAAACAAATCCTTTCTTTTGAGCTAAGCCCAAGAGAACCGTCTGGGTGAAAGAAGAGCCATCATAAAGCTTTCCCCCCCCCATTTCAGACTTTTCCAGAGTTTGGATGCAACAATTCATCCTTCATTCTTTTTTTCAGGCTTGATAAAGTAGAAGTGTTTTCTCCACCTCTTGATTTTACACGTTCAATCATGCTACTTGCTATACTTGGAACAGTCTTCCACTTCCTTTCATGAAATCTCCTCCCACCTCTCTGTACAAAGCAATCCCACAGCAATGCTTCCCCCTCTTTTCCTCCAAGGTCATTGCTCTCCCAAGAATTTGCATTACTTATGACCCGCTGTGGCATTCTTCCTCTTCTCCATATTAGCCTGTGTTTTCCTCAAGGATACCTACCTTGCCACATATTTCATTACCGGTGAAGTAAACTGAAGCCCAACTGAAGGTAATGGCAAAATTCCCATCAACTTCAACAGAGCCAGGATTTTGCTCAAAGTATTCAAATGAGACCTCAGTTGGACGTCTGTGATACGGATATTTCTGTGTGCAAGGGCAAATCACATCTGCTGTCTGCATTTAAAGCACATTGAACAGCTGATATTTTCTCTGCTGTATTGCTTTCTTAAATAACCAATTTCGTCTGACAACAATGCAGAATTTTATATAGCATGAAAAAACAAACTAAGAAACAACCTAATTTATATAAAGGTTTTGGGTTTTCTCTTCAGCTGGCAAATATATATATATTTGCAGATATCTTATCTACATGTTGCTGTTTCCTTGAGCACCTCAAATAATAAATTGAAACATGCCTCATGGTAACATTGTTGGGTATTTTTCTCTCACCCACGTACATACCTACAAAGGTTTAAAATACAACTTTTGAAAGGATTCAAGACTGAAGGAGGAAAATAATCTTATTATGCAACAATTTATTGTCCTGCCAAATGTGGGTGCCTTGGAAGCTTGAACAACCCGCCAACACACCTGTGTACATTGGCATTAAGTTAAATCAATAACAAAAAACAGGCCTGCATCCAATTACCTGTCACATGAAGATTCATTTTAAGTGGAGATTTTACAAGCATAACTTGAATCGTATCTAAGTTATAAGATAGTCCACACATGATACTTACAGAGATGTTTGAATTTAGAATAATGTTTACCAAAAAGCCATGTATAAGAATGTTATTAAAAAGCACTCAATAGCCATAATAACAATTGATTTTCTTTCACAGCAGAGTAATTTACAGTAATACAGATATGAGAAAATAAATAAATGAATTTTCTTTAAATTACAATTTCTTGTGATCATCTTCTTATATTAGATAGGTCAGAAAAATGTCATTCTCCACTTCTAGAGCTTCATTGCCTTGATGTATAGACATCACACAAACATTTACTGCTTTCTTTTTTAATGATTTATCAGTTAGTTCCTTTGTTGTGTAAAACGGATAGAGTTCCCTATTCTTTGCATTTTTTTCCAGTACACAAAGAAGTCATTTGGTCACCATTCCCTCATTTGCAATAGTTGAAATCCAGAATAGGTTCATGAGATGTATGTAACTAACGTGCAGTTTTGGCTGCCTTTGCAGAGCCAGGCAAAAAGGAGTCAGGACCACTATTCTGCCCCTTCCAGCTCTGCACAACGGGCACAGATCAAGGTACACCAGGATAGTCTCCTCCACTGCCAAAGACAAGTATCACAGATATCTGCAGCTCGTCTTTCCGTGAGCCTGGCATAAAATAAATACAACTGCTACGCTATTTCACCCTCAACACAAAGAGATCCTGCTATACTCCACTTTTCACGTGCAAGGGACTTCATGTATAGGATATTTAGCAAGATCTGGGTGGGATGCAGAGCTAAGTTTTATCACATATCAGTTTAAGGATGGTCTCGTAGGTACTTATTTTGCATAATGGGAAAGGGAGCAAATAACAGTTGGTGACAAAACCTTGATCCGTGAGATGTTACATGTGTCTTCAGCTCCTACCAGTTTCAACAGATGCCAAAGGTGCAGAGTATATAGTGTAATTAACCTACTTGCCTTTCTACTTACTTTTTAACCACTGAGTAACTCAGAGAGTTGCTGTAGGTTTTGAGCTGTTCTCTGCAAACTTGTAGGCTAAATACTAAATGCTCAATTCATTTATTAGTATCAATCATGGTGGATGTAAAAAACAATAGCTTTCATGTTAAAGACTTCACTCATAAAAGCTGTGACTGGTATTTCACCTAGCATCCATTTTGCTGGAATCCTGAGGGCTGGTTTTAAACACGGTGAATCAACAGTTCCTGTTGAAAAATCACACTTTCTCCACCAAGGTCACTGCATGTCATCAGAGCAGAACTGGTTTGCAGATTTCAGGATGTGCTGTGACTTGACTTGCTAGGAAGGGAGGACATCATATTCCCTCCCTTTAAACACTCTCCCAGCTATCCTCCCACAGTTTTAAAGTTAGTTAATTTGATAAAAATGCCATTTCAGTCTTCTTGAAGTGTATCTTGTAATGAAATACACTTTTCTACTCTTATCATAAGAGTTCGGGAGTAACACAGTGCTCATTAGATGCTGGTGTAACTGTAGGATGCGGAGAGATAGCAAATCTTGTTTCACAGTTATTTTAGGTACCATATTACTTTTTCTGAGCTGGGAAAATTTTACTTCGCTTCACCTGATCAGGTTAAATTTCACTAAGAAAAATAACGATAATGTAATGTTGAATACATATTAAACAAGATCCCAACGCAGTAAGTGGTCTACCTACTGAACTAAAAGATTGTTTTACCTTCTTCTATACACAATTTATCGTTTCCATAGAAGTAAGGATGAAAGTACATAGAGAAAATGAAAATGTCAATCAGAAAATCTCTATATACCAGTGCTCTATTTTGCAAGCATCACAAAAAAACCCCAGATCTTAAAAGCAGAGACACTAACAATAATAATTGATTCTGTTTGGTAGGAGGTGATAAGGTTTTTTCTCCCAAGAATTAAAATTACAGGAAAATTTATTTTATGCTTGTGAATTTGAAGAAGGGCATTCAAGACTGTTGTCTGGGAACAACTGAAGGTGTATACTCACCGGGATAAGGGGTAGTAGGTAGGCAGTAACTGGTTATGAGTGACTCCTGAAGTGAACACAGATTACACTTGAAGTAATTCAGAAGAGGCAGAAGTAGAAGGATGGAAAGGAGAAGTTATATGGTCTAAAGGCAAGTTTAAGAAGATTTTGCCACAATATTTTTGATGGATATTAAAAAAAAGGGGGGGGGAAGAAAAAACAAAGGGGGGAGGGAAGAAAAATAAAAGCTGATCAGGCACAACTCATGACAGTAAAGAAGGACATTATAGTTCGGGTACCGTGAAATGTGGTCATGAAGGAATTAGATCAAAGATGAAGGTGAACAACAACTGAGAAACACGTGGTGGGCTGAACAGAAAGTTAGCATTTAGTTAAGAGTCTAAGCATCATATGCACGGGAGAACCTAAGTAGAAATTGGGAGGAATTAGGTAGATCTTGATGACAGCAATGACAAAGTGGAAAAAGCTAGGAGGAAAGTACTGGAAGTAACAAGGAAAAGAAATGCCTAGCCAAGCCCTGTGTGGTCAGGGAACATGAGACAACAAGAGGGTGCACAAAGAAAGAAGTCCTAGAAGCAAGGCAAGGTAAATAAATTCAAGCCATTGGGATGTATAGGAGCTGGAAGGAGAAAGTATGAACTAATCCCATGTAGTGTTACCATTTTTACACCAAGAATACTGTTCCCAAGTTAAGTAAAGTGGCCATGGACAAAGGGCAATCCATGGCTGAGGTGAACAGGAGGAGGCAGGAGACTGCATGGATATGTGAGGAGAGGGAAGATTAGGATGAAGATTAGGGAAAAAGAATGAGAGGAGACGGTGGAGACTGCAGAGGAATGAAAGTAGGCAAAATAAGGAAAGACAACAACTGCAACATGAGGTGCCAGCACAAATGAGAGGAAGATGGTAACAAATGCTCTGTTATAAAGCTTCATTTTTGTTCCAGTGAGTACACCACTAATTATTAAGAGGACTTTTTTACTTTATTATTTATTTTACTTTATTTTCCTTATTTTCTTGTAAACGTAGATACCCTCAGTGACTGTGGATTATCATAAAAAGTGACACTCAAGAGGACATTTCCAATTGTTTGCAAACAACTGTTTTCCCTGCCATACCTGACTTTCTGTACTCTCATATTTTTTTACTGTAAACTCTGTGTTTTATAAGATTATCTTTATATATGAGTATTTTCTCCTGAAAATATTCTTATCCTTTAAACATTAAGATGAAGAAAACCAAACGCATTTAGATCCGTCCTCTCAAGTTGACTGACTCTTCAATAAGTATTTAGAATAGTGTGAGTATT
Source organism: Chionis minor (assembly GCA_013398295.1). Classification (NCBI taxonomy): domain Eukaryota; kingdom Metazoa; phylum Chordata; class Aves; order Charadriiformes; family Chionidae; genus Chionis; species Chionis minor. The sequence continues at coordinate 237,080 of VZSF01004751.1, forward strand.
TTGTAAATATAGATATCTTTTGCAGCTTAAAGTCACTGTTAATGAGTAAATACGTGCAACAATTTTCCTCTGTTAATATACTTGAACCCTAACTGTAAGAGAGCAGTTACCTCAGTTGCTTTTTTTTTTATTTCAGATCTTAATTTGTGTAGACCATTATTTCCTAACCATTACCTGAATAACGATACAATTAGCTCCAGGATCGTTAAGTATGTGTCCATTTGTAGCTAGTTTTTCACTGGACTTTACAGCACCTGGATCCTTTTTCTGAACTAGGGCTACACTCCCAAAGACCTTCCTTTCCAAAACAGTGCTAAATGGTTTCATCAAGGGACCCTTGCAGCCACTGAAGTGCAGTGGATTGGATTCCTAATTTTTATAGCATTGCCTGTAAGTCCTTTCATCTCAAAAGTAACCGTGTTGCTTCGTGTTTGCCCACTGCACACACTCCCCTAGCAAAGAGGTGGCTCCTCTCTGGTGCCAGGCAAAATGCCTGGCTGCTACCAGCCCAAGCATAAACCTAGGAGGACGCATGAGAAAGCTTTTTTCCAAACCTTAAAAATTCAGTAAAGATAAATATTTTAAAGCTGATAAGGGAACAAAGAAGAAAAACCTATAAGAAAATCCTTAGAGTTTCCTTTTGCAGCTTTAACGCTGGAAATAATTCAAAAGCCAACACCTCACTACCAGGTAGCTTCTTTGAAGCCTCTGTTTATTGAATGCAATAAATACTTCAGAGTTATCAGTATCTGTTGTAACCTGGCAGTATTCTCTGATAGAGGATTAGTAATTAATTAATGGAGAACTACTGAGTCAGAACTACTTCAGAGCGTGTCCCAGTTAGAGCATTAATAATGGTGTGAGCCAAGCAGAAGGCAGGAATTTATCCTTGAGATCCAGCTCAAAGATGGCACCGAAATGCCAAAGGCTCCTTCTCCCGAGCTTTAAGTTGAAAGGGTTGAGAGCTTCCGCCTTTGAAAAAAAAGCTAACAGATAAAGATGCTTTCGTTCAAATATGCCAAGTGTATGTGTAACCCCCCCCTCAAGCTAGAAAGATTTCCTCGTTGTTAAACCAGACCCTGACCTGAGATCTACTACAATACACACCAACCAGGCACAAAATGGTTTTCAGCTCTTAAACTAGAGGTGTCTGGTAGACAATTCCACACAAAACTACGGCCGACAATGCTTATGGACTGGTCCAGAACTTTATTTGAAATCAAAATTTTCTAGGTGTTCTCTTGAAAACTGTTATCAAAATGATCTTCCTATCTTTTAATTTGATGCTCAGGAAGGAGGTAGGATTTGAAGCACTGTATCAGATGCGACTAAAGATTTTTTAAAATAATAAATGCTGACCCGTCATGGGTGATTTCTCTTTAAGAAGCAGGATTTGAATTTTGATAGCAGGTGGTATAGTAACATTTTTGAGTGCAATAACTGTATGTTGACAAACACGACTGTGCACTGTAAGAGAGGCAAAAACAGGCAGAATATTTACGATGACATCAAAAAACTTGGAGCTGTTTTCCATGTTTTGTATTCCTGAAAACAGCATACGTAATGATAATACATATTTATGTGTTTATATTTGTACTTATATTTGTGTATGTATATTGCACCGCAGTGGAAAAAGTCTGGGTTTTTTAAGTGAAACTAACATTTCATTATTATGTATCTCTGCCGGGGCAAACTTTTCAGTGTGAAATAGATATTACCAAGGCATTTAACATTAAGCAGTTGATGGTGAAACTACAGGCACTTTCATATAAAATGCCATGGAACTAAGTTATTGCATTCTTCAATATTCTTGTTTGAGACCACTTCTGACTTTTATGATCACCCTAATTCAAACTTAAGTAACAGAGAATGTGTCAATACAACTTTCCCTTTAAGTATTGCTAAGGAGCATGCAGGAGCCCACATGTTTGCTTAACTGGCCCTGCAACCAACACTGCTAACAATAAAACCAGAAGTTCAAACTCAGTTCCTTGCTTTCAAGTATGCCCTTCAAACAGCAAATACCAGTTTATCATCCCCCCCCAGAACAGGGTGCATGTTAACCAGGAATAAATCCAATGTATCTACACCAAGGTGCTTAGCACATGAGCTACCCAGTCACTTTACTGGCTTTTTTAACACATACTTTCTACCAACAATAAGTCACGGCATATATATGTGCGTGCATGTGCGAGTGTGCGTCTCAGAGACATACAACCTCCCTCACCCTGTATTTTCAAGGACCATAATATACTGCCTGCTTCCTAGCCCTGCAAATACCCTTGAAGTGGAATAATATTTAACAGAGGGCAATGCTGCGGGAAAACTGCCAAAGAAATGAAGGGTGGGGGAAGTCACTCAAAGCATTCTGATGAATATTTTTGTACCTCCAAAGACACAACTATTATACAAACATTGACCTATTTGTCAAGCAATCACAGTTTACTATTGCTTAAAGGTCACAGAAGTTTCCAAGATTATTAAATAATGCATGGAGCCAAAGACCAAGCACGTTATTTAAACAGTGGAGGTAACTTTTGTTAGTGAAGGACAATACGATGACAATGCCCCTTTATTTTCCCTTGAAATTTTGTAGAGTTTGCAGTGTAATATAGTAATGGCCCATTTCAGCTGAAAGAGGGAACTCTGCTGCGGAAATGGGGCTCAACACTACAATAAAATATTACCTGGATTTTTCTCCCCCTTTGTGTACATTTGTCAGTACATGATTTATATTTTTTTCACAGGCCTTTCAATGGTGCTAGGGAGTAGCAGTCTATCTGCATACATAAATGAATGCAATGATCTGTTCCTATTTGTATTTCCAATGTGGGTTATGAGTCAGTGCAAAAAGTGCTTCGCAACAATTTAGAGTATGTGCTGTGCACACAGGGGCAGGAATCAGTAGAGGTTCGTAAAATCCAGTATCGACTTGGCTCCCATTAAGACGGCCTCATTCTAATAAATCCTGCACCTGCTGCTTCCCAATGGCTGCAGTTCCTTCAGTTCTCAGTAGGTCATCCCGGTCACCTCTTGGTGGACCTTCAGAGGTGCCCAGCTCCAGCTATTCCCTAGGCCCAGGGATTCAAGGAGAATTAAGGTTGTTCAGAGTCCGGCATGTTTTCTACTCCATCAACCCACAATAAGTTTCTACTAAGTGACAATCATTGACCTGCTATCATGGTCCTGGAACAGAGCCACTGCTTAGGGAGGAATGACTTAGGCAAAATGATATCCCAAAAAGCTCATCATCAAATTATTCTTGCTCCCTGCCCAGAAATACCTCTCAGTGTATTGCCCCTGCAGATGCGCCCTGTTGAAGGGCTATCATACTGTGACGCACTCCCAGCACTGTAAAATGAAAGACAGCAAGACTACCTCTACCCCTCAAAATCCACCTCCTCATTATTTTACCAGTTACAACACAGAAATCAATGCAGTCCTCAAAAGGCAGGGCATTCTGAGAACAATTCCTTCACTAGATAGTACTCTGTCTTTTCCAGTTTCTGATCTCCACACTGCAGAAAACTGGTTAATCAGGGCCATCACCAGGAGAAAGACTAAGTAGCAAAGAGAGTACTCATATGAGCAGTCCCATCTGATGTAGAGGTTTGCGCTCCATGAGCATCAAGGTCCAGGTATCTACCTTTTTGACAAAGAGGTTGAGAAGGGCATGTTTCCCCATCTCGCTAATCAGCCGCAAGGTTGTTCTGAGATCTCCAGTGGGCTAGACCCGGGAACTTCACCAGAAACCACAAGAAAGATAACATAAAACATTTTGTTCCATTGCTGAAATAATCGATAGTTCTCTTCAAATCTAAAAAGTGCAGCTGTGTATAAATTGGAAGATTATGGAAGTGAATTATTACTGTCAGAATTTCTGATTTAAACAAAATTCCAAGAAGAGCAGAGTCATGAATTTGGATGGATTCTAGCACCCAGTGCAATATTTCCACTTGATGGTGCTTGGCTACTCTTAGTCCATTTTTATGAACATTTATTTTTGGAAGAGTTAGCATTAATGATCTGCTTGATTGTCAAAGTGAAAGTGTCTTCAGGGACAGATTCAAGAAGGGAAAGAAAAAGAGAAGCCTTCAGAGGTCTAGAAAGAACTAAAATTTCAGTCTCACTCCTCTGCAAATCATGGCTCTCATCAAAATGTCTATAGGACACTTAAAATAAGATGAATAAAAATATTACCTTTCTTACATGAAAGACAGCTAGCTGCCAAGAAATGTTTGGTCATACCACAGGGCAATTGAGGTTATCATCAAGAACAAAAATAATCTAAAAAAAAATCACCAATAGAAAAGTAATTTATCTTTGGATGATAATTTCACATTACACGTGTAACTACCTCACAGAATGGCTCTGCCAGTCCAAGAAGCACCATTTCTCCTGTAAATCCAGTCATTAGCTCAAGTAATTTGTGAAGTGGGCAGGTACCTAAGGACGTTGGTGGAAGTTTTGTCAGAACCAGAACCTCACCTCTGACCTTACAACTGAAGCAAGATGCTTTCACAGGCAGGAGAAGAAAGAATTCATTATTAATGGGGCTGACAGATACAGAATTACGCCTGGTAAACCCAAAATACAGTCTTGAGAGTCATTTTCCTGCTGAAAACTTGAGGGCATTTGAAATGGCATGAAGTAACTTTATTCCTTATCCCAGTATAACACAAGAGGTGAGCATTCATTTGTATACCCTGCAGACTCCTCAAATAAACCATTGCTCAGGGCACTGTCTGCAAGACCCACCCTTGCCTTCCTTATGATCTAGGGGAGAAAAGCATGGAATGAAAGCCAGAAAGTTCACCTATCTGGATGCAACCTGATGGGATTGCAGTGGGCATGTCTATTCTGGCAGCAGCGATCCCCATACCAGCTCCCGGCTCAGTGGAATGCCAGGAGGAGATACCATATCAGGTCACGAAGGTGGGAGATCCATATTCATAGGCTATTGCACCCAAATAACAAACCCTCTCTCTCAGCATCCCGCAGTAACACGTGGCATGGACCCGATGCAGCATTACGCTCGTACAGCTGTGCGTGGTACTTAAACCTCACTGCCGCCAACGCTCCACGGCGACTCATCTCAGCAAAGACAGGGAAGCATCTAGGAAGGTAAACTGATGCAGGGGAATTTAATAAACCCTGAACCTACAGGAAAATAAGAGCAGGATTCCCTTATTCTGTCTTATCCTCAGTGTTCAATAAAAAAAAAAAATAAAAAAACCCAAACCAAACCCCAAGCAATCTGTAGAGTATAAATCATGACTTGATAAATGTAGGTCCTTAGAAGCCAGTTGTGTAAATACGGATACACCTGCAGGCCCTGATAACCAGATTAGCAAGCAACAGCTGCCAGACCACGCAGCAACAACCAAGAGATACTGTTGTGTTCTGGCCAAAGAAGTTTCCAGATTGACTCTCAGGTGCTTCCCGTACATCACTGTTAGTGAGAACAATGCATCATGAAAGTAGATGATCTTCATTGATCTTGAAAATTTAACGTTTTTCTCTTTGGATGTATACAATGAGGTTTGACACTAACAGTAGTTCACAGTACCTCCGTTGTACAAAGGGATTGGACTTTGTCTGCTGGCAGCTGGGAAGGATTTCTGAAGAGAGGGAAAAAAAAAAAAAAAGGTGTCTGGATTTGGTATGACCTCATATTAAAAAGTATATCCTTATTGGATAAGAATCCAGATCAACTGATTCATAGGTGTCCTGCCACACCTGTTCTTATTGATGATTAGAAACTAAAATAAACGTTTCTTCTTGGCAAAACTCCACTTGAATCACACACTTGAATCAGAGCGACTCATCAAGCTAGACCTGAAAGTACACAAAGGAGGCAGAGTCTTGAGGAGGGTTGGGGGAAAGATAGCTGTCTCTGCTTGGGAGAGATTTGTGTCCCTACAAAGCTTGGAAAACAAGTCTAATGTCACTGACGGTACTTCAGCAGTGCATTTACCATTCTTTCTAGAAGTAGGGAAAGATAGTTTATAGAAAACATTATAAAATCTGGCTGTTTCTGCCCTGTTGAGGCTGGGGAGCTGAGCAGGACCCAGCACAGTCCCAGCCCTCCTCAATGGTGCAGCTCCATCAGGGCTGATGCGGTGGGCAGAGCCAGGGGTTGGTAACAGGGTCCACTGGCAGCCTTCAACACACCAAGCTATGGATCAGGACCAGGGGTCATCCGAGCGGTCCAGACAGGAACAGGAGGACACAGGGCCAGCAAAAGAGCTGGAGACCTGCACTCCTATGGCATTGCCTGGGACACGGTCTGACAGCCCCAGCTGGGCTGAAATGAGTTCCTGGTCCATGGGCAGGGATGGGTGGGCAGTGCCCTCAAGAGTCCTAACAGCTTCCTTTACAGGAAAATATTTAAAGACCTTTATAACCTGAACATTTTCCTCCAAGAGACCCAGGCATGAAACAATCATCCATGGACTTATCTTCCATGATGGATGTAAGGACTTAGACCAAAAAAATGGGCCTCTAATCATCTCTAGTGATTCAGATGACTCCCTTCTTGGCAAGAACATCTACTTCAATTTAAAACAATGCAAAAATTATACAAGTTAAAATGCTGATGGGGTAGTAAAAGCTGACTGGACATCTGGTCAAACCAAAATAACTGAAAGAATGGCAGGATTATTGGATGCTGGATGTCTGTTGTCTTTGTCTGAGAGCTCTGGAATAGAGACCCATAAATATGGGCTCTCCTCCACTGGAGAGCTGGTACAAGGCCGGTTAAGCCCTCACATTTCCAGTCAAGTGTCATGGCACTGCAGGCACACTGCTGGAGTATAATAATTAATATGCGGCAGAGAAATCGCTTTATTATAAGATGTATTATAACATGTTGTAAAGACATGTAAAAAAATAATTTTAAAATACTTAAAAGATGATGCTAGCTTGTTGTGGCCTGTTGCAAAGCATTTGTAAATTGGAGTACGTACAATAGTTCATGCATGTCTCTGCATGTTAGAACAGCACATCAGACAATTTATTTATCAGAAAAGAACCAAACTCTGCTAAGTCATTTTAGTTCTTATAAAGGTTACCATCATTTAGAATTTTGCCAGATTTTATAAAGTGCAATACCAGATTGTCACATGGGAAAGGCTGGCAGATTCAAGTCTTTATTCTTCCCTCTAGCGAGTGTTGGAACCAGCACATTTGGGACACAGGGGTTACGTCAAAGCCTTCCAACTCTTTGAAGGATAATTACCATACCTGCATAATCACATGGTCTACTTTCTATGCATTCATGTTAAGGAGAGGACATTAATCTAACAAACGCCCAGCGGCTGACATTTTTTTTATATATATCTAATAGTTCTCTATAACGTATAGCACTCCACCTAACAGCTGCAGAAAACTCCTTGCCACATTCCCAGTTCCTCCATGGAAAGGGCTGCATAATGCTTTTCAGACCTGCCACACTAGATAGGAGTGTTCTGCTGCAGGATATGATGTTGTTGATTGTCACTTTCCATTATTTCAGCAGACAATCTAGACCACTAGTTTATTATAGGTTATATAAGAATTACAAAAGGTAGCCAATAAACAATGCCCGAACAGAATGATTTATACTCCAAAATGTTTGAGAGCACTTGTAAATATGTCTAGAGGTCATCTAAAACAGCTGTCTGGTTCAAGGGGATAGCACGTGCTGACATTTATGGTCTGTGCAAGACTCTCCTCAGCAAATAAACCACAGAGACAACAGTAGATATCAGAATTCCTGCAGCTTTTGGTGTAGTAGGCTTAGAAGAGCTATTTCTCTCTTCAGCATCTGGTTCAGTATCCAAAGAGTGCCATGCATCAGCAATCTTCCCCTCTTCAGTGTCTGTATGAAGATTTGTTGATGGGCAGGGGAATAACCAAATCAAATGGCACATACCAACTGGCCCTCTCCTGGCAGCTGCTCCTCTTTCCTCAGTCCAGGTTTACAAAGCTGGAGTCATATGGAAATCTCAGCAATGTCTGGATGTCCAAACAAACACAACAAGCACGGTGAGCCTTACATGCTCTCTCTACCCCATGCGCTAATGGTCAAGAAGCTGTGATGTCTCCCATGAGTTGCAGACCCTTGCCGCTGCCATTTATATCTTGGGCTCCTTCCATTTGGATTACCAAGGTCTGCTCAGCTTTGGCCCTTAGGAACCTCAATCTCCTTCTGGGTATAATTCCAAATATAAGCTTTCATCTCTAAACTCTTCACCCACCTTGTGTATTAGACCTTTTATAGGGCTGAGCTGCCAGGCTGCTGAGCTTCGGGCACTAGAAGCAGGAGTCCGCGGGAAGACCGTGCTCTTGGGTACGACTACCAGGACGCCCACATACCCCAGAAAGTGGTGGGATAAGAGGAGTGCTTTGATGGAGGGAGCAGGAAAATTACAGTGTATAAACACATAAATACAAGACAAAATTCTTGGTCTGCAACCAAAATCAATAGCCATATATAGCTGGACTGAGATCAATTTATGTTCCCGTGTTTCAGAGACCTATTGACAAAGCCTGTGTTATTGTAATACCGTGTTTTATTAACCTATGTCCAGAGAATATTACACTTCATTAAAAAGCCATTGTCAAACAGATTCTATAAATGGATAATACGCCTAATAAATTTTATTACTTACTGTAAAATCAGTAACATAAACAAAGCACATTAAGCAAGTCGCTTTACCTACAGAAAACATATCACAACTATTTTACTCCAAGATCTAATTAGATTAAGATTTCATTTTCAAAACAGAAGAAAATAATCCTTTTGCCTGGGGGAGATCTGGTTATAAGTCAGCAACATACTTGCTGTGTTTTTTGTTTGGTATTTTTGTTTATTTGTTTTTTGTTTTATCAAATGGCAAATTTGCCCAGGTAATAAACAAAAGGAGCATAACAGTGATAGTACCTACTTAAAAGTAAAAACTCAGCTATGCATGAAAACATCAAAAGATCAATTGTTTGCATTTTTTAAAACAATTATATGGTTTTCTTTAATGTTTCAGGCTGCACAAATATTTTGACAAACATGCTTGCTAACCCAATAACATGCATATATACATGCAAATGTTAAGGAACCGTGGATCCTAGTGTCAGCCTCTTCGTTTTGTACACTTGTAACTATGACACCTAAATAAGTTTTAAACTCAAATCCAGCCTATGTAATCCTTGAAATGGCATTTTGATCCGGGGAAATAGTGCCTTGGATTGGTGCTGCAGTGGAGCCATGAAGTCACGTAAGTTCTTTGGGATTCAACTTTTTATCTGTAAAATGGGAGAATAATTACCTCCAACTGCTGAGTATATTCCTGATGTAAGAGATTGCAAGTCATCAAAACCAAGGAGAGCCCCCACTGCATTCAGCGGGGCTTGGACCATCACTGTTTAAGCAGGACAAGAAATGGAATTTCGCTGACAATTAATATGCTGCCACTGCAGCAACAGGCTGACACGATGGGGTGAAGGATCTTGGTATGAATCTGATCCGAAGACGACATCTGGCTCCACGCTCTGGGCTATGTGATGAAAGCAGTGATTGACTTTGGTTGTGTTGTTTCTGTGAGTCTGCCATCCGTGGCCCTAATTAATGGACTTTTGGAAACCTACCAATGGGGCAGGCTCTGCCTGCACCTGCATTTCTCCCTGAAAGGGACTATACGGCTACACTCGCTGGTTGCTCATTTGTATGAGTGACCCAATTGCAACACACATCACTTGAGCATGTCTGAGTGGCTGCTTTAGCCTCTTCTGTGAAGAGGAAGACACTCAACAAGCCTTAACATAAGAAGAAGGCAATAAGGAACCACACATCTTCTGGTAAGTGCCGTCTTTCATGTCTGTGTGTCCAGGCATCAGCCAACCTAGGAGCTTTGTAGCTCCTAACCTGGGTCCACACTTAGGCAACTCGATGAGAGCCTTTATTAGCCAGTGTGGCTCCTCTCTGCAGCTTCAGTCCCAAGTTGCCTTGCATCCCACCAACCCACATCATGGGAAGAGCCAGGGTGGGGTGGTCAGCACCATCTGTCTAAACATGTTTCTAACACTCTCAGAAATCTCAAATTCATATCCAGTGTGCCCAACTCGTTTTTACTGAGGTTCTCTAAGCGGTTTCAGCAGATTCTCTTATTTTTACTGAGATAGGGGAAGAAATTTTTATTGAAGTCTGCTTAAAAGAAAGAAGTCCTTGAGCTCTGGGAGGACAAAAGTGTTGTCTTCATAGCTGGGAATTGTTTCAAAGTGGTTCCTTCAATGAAATCCCTACTCCCTTATGAGACCAGGAGCAGTGTGGTAAGCGCAGAATCCCCTGCAACACTGTGGGAGGGACTCACGCCTGGGACAGCAGTGAAGTACAGGCTGAGTTTACTCACAGTCCAGATTTCCCCATTACTCCCATGTTGTCATTAATATTCCAGATCTCCTCGAAGTCAAAACACCAGAACATCTTTGTTCTCATGAGAAATCCAACAGCTCGGGGGGGACAAACACCAGCTGGAGAGAAATCCAAACTCAAGGTGTTTAGCTGGAAATAAGCTCCCCTTTCATTTTAATTTACTCGTCACGTAACTGGGGGGAAAGGGATGTGGGAAATATTGGTGAGCAGTGAAAAAGGAGGAAAGGCAAATTCTGTACCCTGCTCACTGAAGAAAAGGATGATATGAAGGGGCAGAATTTCCCTATGCTACAGCTGGTAGGGAAAAAAAGGGTTCTTCTCTACAGAATATTTAGAGGGAAAATCCTTTTTTAACTTGCAGGAGGAGGTAGTGTTTTTAATTGCTTTTAAATAAAAATATTTGATTTTTGGTCTCCAGATTTTCGACAAAGACAGAGAAAAGGAGGAGGAAGTGATGGAATGAGAGAGCTGGAAGAAACCTCTGGTAATGTTCCAGATTTCCTAAGAGTAAAAGTGACAGAACAACCTTGTTCTTATGATAAACCTAACAGGTGACAGAAGAGGACATTTCAGCAGAAAACAAATCAACCAACTGTAAGATAATATTGTATGGGAATGGATTCTTCCTTCAGGACAGGATACAGCAAAGAACTTAACATCATGGTTTATTCTCGCTAGAGATGTGTTAAAGCAGTAGTCAAAACCTTACCAAAAACAAAGGAAGAATTGTTCTGGGGCAGTTCTCTGCTACTTCTGTTTTCCTCTTTATCTGGCCCAAACCAGAATCCAGGCTTTGCAAAATCACTACCTATACTGAGCTCTGGATCTCAGAGTTCCAGAACAACTCCTCCACCCATTCCTACTCCCATCAGACTTAGGCATTTCTCTAAAACCGTGTACTACACAGGTACCCTGCAATCTCAACTTTGCCATAGTGCTGTACGCCAAGGCTGTAAATCCCACCCTCCACCATAGTCTGACTGAAGGGAGGTTTCAACCCATAATGTGAATTGGTCTTTTGCTTTTCTCAAACACAAGCACAAAATTAACATTTGAAAATTGACTATAGCATATTTGTAGCGTTGCAAGAATGCCACTCCTGCTCTTGCTCTTGCTCTGCATCAGCACCCTTCCACAGACCCACGCCACGTCTGACCTCCCTTGCTTTTAGCTTTCTGAAGGAGAGGAGCCGGCATCACACCGCAGGGCTGGAAAGAGCCCTATGACATCACCTGCGCTATCTTTCTTCCCCAAGGTATCAAAAGAAGTAATTTAAGGGCACTCTGATAGATCAGAGATAGCCACCCAATTTGTTTGGAGAAAGTATATGAAACTTTTCCTACTTCAGAAGACCAAAGAACGAGGCTAAACCTTTTAGAGCGGTAGTCTTATTTCCTGGCACGTCCTTCTCTTATTCAAACTCTAAAATACAAGAAGACCTTTTTTCACGTGACTTTTCAGTCTCAGGTTTTTCAGGGAATTGTTTAAGAAAGAGAGGCATCAAAACAATTCAAACTTACAGAAGCTGTCTGTGCGAGACTCAACTTAAGCAAAGATGAAAAATCAAAAGTGGGCAGTTGTGTTCTTGTTTATCCCAATCTCACCCCACACACATGGTAGCAAAACAGGCACCATGCCGAAACTTTGTGGCAAGAGGCTATTGTGTGGGCTTAGAATAATTTAAGAATTGATTGTCAGCATGTTTCTTGGCTTCCAGCTATGAAGTAATGCTCTAACTAGAGTGCGGTACGCTGAAGGACTCATTACAGACTTTAAAGCCGTCTCATTTTCCTGTATGAATATTAAAAAATAAATGCTCTGAGTGACTCCTGTGTTAATAATTAATACTCCAGGTTTTGGTTTGGTTTGTTGGTTTTTCGAGGTCTATTTTTAAAGGCACATTTATAACTTATTCCTGAGTTAGTTCCCAAAAACCGAACACTGTTCCTGTTTATATCAGCGGGGAAATTCCCAGTGAAAAAACTAATCAGACCCAAGTTAATGAAAACAACACCCCCATTTAAAACAAAGCCCTAGCCTTAAACAATCTTCTACCATTGCCTACTTGTGTACATCCAAGACAAAATTTTATAGCCTGCATGTTCCAACCTTAAAAAAAAAAAAAATCCTGATTATTTATTTATGCCCTTTTTGTTTAAGAATTTAAATCCCCAGAGCATCTCAATTTAGATCAAAAGCGAGCTACCAAACTTCACCTGGCACACCTGTGCCGTGTGATTTCTTAATTACCTGCCTAGCATTCCCAGAGCTACGAGGCAGAGATGCAGGACTCGTTTAGCACATATTCAGATCTCTGAAACGCACCTCATGCAGCAGAGCCTTTCCAGAACGCCTGAGGTGGTAACCAGCGCTAAACGATCCCGCATCTCCACAGACAATTGCCTTTCAGTAAATTGCTTTCTCACAGGTTTCAGAAGGCAGGGAGCTGTCGTGGGGTGAGGAATCTAGGGAAAGGGAAGGATTTATTTATGAGTTTCTTGATGAAGGTTTTACCTTGTCTAGTAGACAACATGGAGCAGCCACATGCCAGTAGACTTGAGCCTCATTCCACTAAGACCAAAGAGTAGGACTAGGCCTGTTAATCGTGCTAGCTACAGGTTATTATTACTTATGCTTGCTACTCAACTACTTAGGGACCAGGGGAGAGTATGGCCATCTACGTTAGATACTAGACAAGCTTTCAGTTGTCAGTCCTCAGCATGGAGAGCATCTAACCTAAAGAGACATACCCAAAGCAGGAGAATGTGGTATGACAAGGACAAAGCTGATCTGAAGCAGCATGCATCAAGTTTTTGCTGAGATAACTCTTCTTCTTGGTTACAGGATGCTTCTACACAGCGATGAGAAACCTAGCTCGGGTGTTAGGAGTGGCTGCCATTTTGCTTAAATGCTGGACTGGCCATTGGCATGCCCCTTGTCTAGCTGAGGAACATGCACACTTCATCTCAGATGGGCTCAAACTCAGCTGTAATGTTCATTTTGCACATGCACTGACACTTATGTACTTGCAGGAGATCAGTCATGTCTTCAAACTTCCTAACACTGACTGCTTGTAGTGGTGTGTCCTCATGCACTCACAGCTTTATATTTTAATAGGGGATTCACTGTAATTTCCCATTTACAGTGGTTTGGATAGCAATTAGGCATCAAACATTACAGCTTTTTTGGCCATTTGTCAATAGTGTAATTTTATAAATTGGCCAAAGCACTGACTCTGTTACCCTGAATGTAATTTAAACTGCCAAGAGCTGATGGCATCTCTGTTGGTACAGTGAAAATACACAGCTCTGGCAGGAAGCTAAAGGTAAGCATTAGTATTAATAGTTTATGCGTCTCTGTAACACGCAGAACTCCCAGAACTGTCCGGATTCTTTACATGTAAGAGATGAGACAGATGACTTGAATGATACACAAGCTAAACAGACGTAATAAGTGGGACAGCAGCCTTTTATTTACAGGCAGGTCGTTCATTGTGACCCACCATTAATGGAGGCAGAATACGTTAAATTTTATTACAAAAATATGTGTCTTTTTATGAAAAATTTCAGGAGAAAACATTTTTAGTTATTTACTTAAAAAATTTATTTTTGCTTAAGAAAAACTTTCACTGCCAAGAAAATTGCCAAAAACTGCCAAGTCCCGGCTGGAATCAGAGACACACTGAGAAGAGTCTGTGCAGGACCTGTTTCAATCAAAAAGACGTCTCCCATGGCAAGACTCTCCTGATACGACTACAGGAGCACATGAGCCAGTAAATTTTAATTTCTAAAGTCCTTAGTACATCAAATTTCAAAGAATTTTGCAAGGGAGATTGCAGGGTTTCTTACAGTTAATAAAACCAAGGAAAGGTTCAAACACATGGAGATCTGGTTAATCAAGAAAATACTTAATATTCTACATCTAATTTTAGAACTTCGATATACTCTTGAAGATTCAACCAACAAGACTTATCATTGTGCTTTGAAATCATGATATTTTTTAGAAATACTACATAAAACCCTGGGATATGGAGACGTGTTTTAAAAGTTATACTTCACAGCAAGGCACTTCCCAGCTTCCTCCATGTAAAAAAAAAAAAAAAAAAAAATCCACCCCAAGTTATCAACAAGAAATCTATCTGCTAAAAGTTAATGAGGAACATCTGTTGGTCTACTGGGAGAGACGGTAAAAAATGGGTGGGAATTTCCAGCTTTAACTATGCTGCCACTCCCACAATATTCAAGTCAACAGAAAAACCTGTCAGCAAGAGGTCAAAGTCATTAGTAGATTTTTTTTCATCTACAGAGAGATAGATCAGATACCCATAATTTCAGAGATATTATTTAGGACTTTCCAAAGTTCTCACGTTAAGCTGATTTCTCATATAGAGCCTATCTTTTGGAGCTATATTTTAAAGGCTTGCAAGATCACAATGTACCCAGGACTGCGAGTGACCAAGTAATTCACAAAATAATTCAGCTTAAAAAGCCTCTGAAAATCAGACAAGGCAAAATAATTGGCAATGTCGCATAGGTTCATGATCCCAAGCTTCTTGCAAAGCACATTATCTCAGGTAACGCTCTTCCAGGGTGGGAAAAGTCATCATATTTGCCACTGGCTAAGGCCATAAGAATGAGCCATTATTGCTGCTTAACTGGCACATGGCAGTTTGTTAGATTACCGTAATTTCATTGTGGCTCTGAGGCCTAAGAAGTCGTGATCTAAAGCAATTAAATATCTAGATGAATGGTAATGCAAAACGCTTCCAGCATACAAAGGCAATCAACAGGTGGTTTAACATGAAGTTCTGCAAATACCTTCAGAAAGTCTGACCTGAAAGACACTGTAGAGAAAGTGGTTTAATGAGTGAAGATGAGAAATGCTGATATGCTGTTTTTCATGATCTTAATAATTTTGAGTAATTTAAAAGTGTTTTTTATGCACAGTTTATACAAAATTTAGCTCTTCCAACCTGTAAACAAAGTTTTTATCTCAATGTTAAGTAGTATCGACTGTAGTGTGATTAAGACGATTAAGACTAAGATGAGGAAAAATCCATTGCTAGCTTTGCAGCTTGCTTTCTTAACAAACTACTTACTCAGGAAACAAATAGCATCAGCAGATACTATTTACAGGTGTGACAATAGATTTTCCTAGCTCTGGGATGACTGATGAAGTTTACATCTGTAAAGACTAGTCGAGGTTTAAAAACCCTCTTGAAAATGTTTATGGGATTCTAACAAACAACTGTTGGGCTTTTTTAAGCAAACATATCATTCTTATTCATGGATGTTTTTGCATAAATATCATCTGTCATAATTGGCTGATATCCCTCTCTATCAGTTAACATGTCTATTCCATAGTTCCCATCATCCTGTATTTCTGTGGATTTAGATCATCATAAAACTGGATAAATGTGAAGGTGAATTAGGCATAATGCACATGAGTTTCATAGGCGCTGCTGGTAGCACCAACAGCTAATGAGATTACTTGATTCTTCCCTTTTTAGGCTCCCAGTGCCACAAAACTTCAGATGATTGATTAGGCTGAACTCTGACAGGTCCTGTCTGACCTTGAAAAATCTTCTTGGGAAAACTTCAGCCAAAGCAGTTCAGCTATTTCCAAGAACAAGACCATGGAAAAATACCTGCCTTATCCATATTAAAACCCTGTGGTAACCCCCTTTTCTTCAGAACTTTAATGCCTGTATGCTTTGGAAACGATACTTGATTTTTGGCATTAAGATGTGGCTTGTCCCTGAAACACCAGCTTTTTAACCTCTGCACAAACCTACACCAAGGATCTGTTGCAGCCATTAGAAAACCTAGGTCACACATGAACAGCGGACACTTCTGAGACCTCAGTCATTCTCTGGAGGTACATCCACAACACTGATATTTCAGGTTGGCGCTAAAGAGTTCTGACGCTGGGTTGCTGCTCTGAGTAACTACAAGTTATTTTCAGTTATTTTGGGGTATTCAAGATGCAAGAGGACTGAGCTACCCATGCTTTCAACCTCCTTGGTGGAGATTATAGAAACAGGTCTCTGAGTTGGAAGTGGTGGAGAAATATGGAGAAGAAAGGGGCCAGTGAAGAAAACTAAGCTGAGGAACAGACTGGGAACCTAAGGGCAGCCCGACGTTTGTTTGGGGAGATGGAGAACATGGGGAGGCTGAAGCTCAATGCCAGTTGTGTGGGAGGAAGCACAGTGTGGAGAGCCAGTGAGAAAGGGGACCTTGAATTATGGCTGGGAAAGACTATTAAAACTATGAAGATCTGAGGGAGGACTAAAGATGACAGAGCAAGAAGGCTGGGACCTCCCCAGCAACAGACAAATCTTATGGAAACAGCTGGGCAAAGAGGTTAGGAGTAGGTAAGTCTTCCTGTGCCAGTCTCACTTGGACAGTAAAAGTGTTTGCATCTAGAAAAACAGGACAACATCAAACTCCCCTGCTGAACTTGGAGTGGAAAACACAGTTTTGGGGCTTTGCCGATCCCCTGCTGCCCTGAAATACCTGCAAGATCCACTAACAGCTTGTCCAGCCTGTCTCATGGGAAACAAGCCTCTTAGTGTTTTCAGCAGGACACTGGTACCTAGTGGTTATTAATGTTGCTACTCTATTAATTGAAGTAACAGAGATCTGAGTGGCCAACACAGACCCCAGCCCTGCTGGCTCTCCTGGGAGTCACTGTGATCCTGCATAATGAAATGCCTATTTTGGCAGTCTACTTTTTTTTTTTAAATGTGGGAAATTACACACCTCAGACTGTGTTAAAAGAATCTTGCAGTTGCAATCAGATGTGAGGGAGTGCCAGAATCAAATTGCCTCTCCATCCTTGATTCAATCCCTTTTTGCATAGGCATTATCTTTAATAGCACGATCATATACTTCTCCCTCCTGCCGGGCGCAAAATGGACGGCACCGATGATAGATCGTAGGATATAACAAAGGGAGACTGCTGCCCATAGGATATGGACTTCAAAAGCTAGATGTCTTATAATAGAAAAGAAAAAAAAAAAAAAAAAAGAGGATTCAGGCAGAGTAATAAGAGATGCACTGCGGCATGGCCGTTCCCCAGGTATGAACTTGACTGCAGGTATCGCATCGGGGAAGGTAATAGAAGGTGGTTACAGCTCACAGCATCTTTCACTAAATCTGCTCCTAGGGCTTACCAGACAAGGGAGGATGGTTCCACCATTGTCCTTGAGAGCTGGTTGTATTTCAGCTGTTCAGCTCCTATGCAAAGCTAGGCAAGCAATTTAAACCAGCTCTTTCCCTCACAATTATAAATTGTATAGCTTCATTTTCTGGGTCCCCGACTAGATACAGTGGGGTCTCTGAGCTGCAGAAGTGCTGAGTGCTCACAGTCAACTTATCACGTGAAATACGCCTGCATGCTGCGCAAAGGCAAACTCTAACTAGCAGAAACTGGGCACTCAGATTCAGCTAACATTTCTGGCTTGCCAGCATACCCTACCTGTGGAGTCAGGGTAATGCCATACCTCATCTGTTGGGCTGCTATGAAAATAAATCCATTATTTTTTGTGAAACTCCCATACAACAGAGAGCCAAAAGGTGTAGGAAAGCCAAGAGAAAAATGCTAATGCTGAATTCAGAACAGGAACTGGCAGGAGGGAGGAAGAGAAGACTTGACGTCGCATGATGAATAACAAAAAGAAATTGAAATAGTACTTACTCATTAAGGGAACACGGACCAATCCATGTACTAAAAGAGGAAGGGAAGCAGGAGGGGAACCAATATGTAGATCTAGAATTAAGAATTACAGCCCACTCATTACACCCAAAGTAACCAAATTCAGATTGCAAAGGTAACCTTAATTCTGCTATTCCTTGACTTTGGTGGCTTGACTTCACAGATTAGCTAATACATTTTTGATGAAGGCTGGCGTTTGGGTGTGTATCATCTACAACCATAATTTAAAGAATGTAATGTTTAAAAGTCACTGTATTTTATCGTTAAAATGATCAGCATGAATTATGATATGAAAAATAGAAATTCTTTGAATCTAGTCCTCAACTAGCAATTGTAGTTAAAACTTTTCCTTTATTTTTCTTCCTAACAGTGGAGCTTGCATTGTCACATGGGACACTTGAAGAATGGGATTTAAATGAAATGGAAATCAGTTTTTGATAAATTAACATCATCTGTACTTAAGAAGAAGGTGTAAAACTCCAAAAAGAAAGTTTTGATTTGATCAGGAAAATCAGTAGCTATAATAATTAGGCAGAACTATAACTTCACATCCAAATCTGGGTTTAAAAAGTTGAGTAGATTAACAGATTTATTGCTTTTCCTGTTTTCTATTTTTGCAGCAAATATCTATATTGTTATGTTCCTTGCAGCTACTTTTGGCATCTAGCTTGTTAGTACATGACTTTAACAGTAGCTCCCATTGAAAGCAGTATTTTTTCAGGATTTTTTGTTATATCATTAATATCTTCATTCAAAGATCATACATCTTTGCTTCAAATAAAGCATTCAACCATACGGTAAACATCTTGTTGACCTCACTTAAAAACAACCATTGACAGCTAGTAAAAGATTGAATAATTGCATAGCACCTGCCCTAACCTTCGAGATTATTTAGTTACATTTCACATGCTATCAATTTTAACTCCTTTCCTATATGCAGAGCATTAATGCCTGAGCCTAGCTGTAGTGGTTTTTTGCAGACTTGTTAGATGTCATCACCCTTCAGTACTCAGATTTGTTTTGGCTTTTAAGCATTTCTCCAACTCTCTTTACAAGGAAACAAAATCTGATCCTTCATAAAACTTCAGCTGTTAGGATAAAACTGCATCAGCAATAAGAGGAAATTAATAGCAAATGTTTATCCAGGCCACTGGTGAGTGTGTGGTGGTTTCCCCGCCTGCAGCCAGTCCTTAAAGGGTTTCAGTTTTTATGGCCTGTGGCTGTTAAATCTTGGCTCTTCAGATAATGCATACATACTAAGTATGGATATTCCCTTGGGCCACTTCAGTAATTAGGTTATAGGATGTACCTTAGCCATCTTTGGCTGTCGCCATACCTTCACTGAAGAAATGGTGGTGACAGCTTGAGCTGTTCCTAGCTCTTCAGTTACTTATTCCTACTTTGCTCACCGTTACCACCTCCTGAACAACTCCTGCAAGACAGATTGGATGATTAGTTTGAAATTAATGAGGGAGAGACACCTTCTGTAACTTTAGACAGTTGAAAACTGCACAGTAGGAGCACTTTAAGTTTATCCAAAACTCTTCAGAGCAAGCATTAGGGCTGATGAAGTCCATTCTCTATGTCTCGTTCCAGCCTTGGAGGAATCTCACCTTGAGGTCCTGGGTCCTTTGAGACAAATCCATCTCTAAAAAAGCAAGGCACACAAAACCACCCACTAGTTTTTAAACTGAGGATGTGGGTTTGTCAACCTGAAATAGGGTTTCAACTTTTCTTAGTGAAGTCAGCATCAGTGTGTCATCCAAACGAAAACAGTTTGCTCAAAAGGAAGTATCTGTCAGAGGGTGGGATTTTATTGTCTTGTATATTTTAAAAGCGCAAAACTTAATTTAGGATCTTATTCTGGACGCAGCTAATGAACGGTGGTGACCTCAACAGAGAAATGACATTTTAACCAGTTTTGTGTAAAATATAAACACTGTTGCCTTCACATCTTCTTCCCAATAGGTTATTTCTTCATTTTAAGTAGAGATATTTGAATCATTAGCTAACACTCCCTTCTGCCACAATTTTTCATATCCATGAAAATGTCTAGCAACCAAAACCTTAAAAGGATCAGCAGTGGAGCACTGATAATACCAGCAGGGCATTTGTATCCTTTGAATAATGCAATCAAACTTCCACTCTCCTTTATCCTCTCTTACCTCTGCTCAGCTGGCATGGTTGAAATATTAGAGCCAATCTCATCAAAACAATCTGGACGGAAAGTCAGGATCCTTTCAAAGCCCAGAAATATTACTGGAAGAACAGAAAGCTCATCTTTAGAAAAATTATTAGATCTCAAGTTTGCTTCCTGCAAAAAGGTTAAAGGGCCTACATCCAATTAATAGTATGTATCTACTTCAGTCCAAGACATAATTTAGTTGTGACTATACTTTATTGTACCCCAGTCACTTCTACACTATAACTACTGTGGCTGTGTTTTTATTTTATCCTAAGTATGCCTTTGGTCTGTGCGATTATCTTCAGGTTTATTTTGGAGCTTCTTAAATAAACTCTGCAAAAGCAGTGCTTGAATTGCCAGTCATATGAATGCTTGTGGGTTTTATTGCTGTGCGAGACATTTATTTAGAAACAGGAACAAACTTTCAATTTTTTTTATTGATTTGAGAACAAATTTGAAAGGACAGCTGCCTTAGCTGGGAAGTTTATCTCCCCTTTTTTAAATTATTTTTCTCATTTACAGCAAACAATATCATGGTTGTAATTAAAGCTCCCATCAGTCCTCAGCTGCTCCTAAATGCAGGACAGACTTCTCTTAAGTGGGTCTTCTACCTTTAGCTTCATTAAGAGTAAGGACAGACCTGTAAAATGAGCTGGGGCATAAAACCTCACATTGAAAACAAAGAGGAGCAGAGGCAGAGAAATAACAAGGCAGCTTGTTCTTTAGCGCTGACAGCCAACCTTCAGGACTGCAAAAAACCCTCTGAGTCTGCATTACCCATTTCCACGTCACTCCTTGCCAGGAGGGCTGAGCAGCATGTTGGCCCACACTGGCAGCAGAGGACAACCCCTCCAAACCCTACCTGAGGGACCAGACATCGACTGATGGGGCCAGGGAGTTCAGCTGTTCACGGACTTCACTCCTTCACCCAGGTGGGAAGGAATAAGCGGTGCTAACCTTGTGTGAAGTGAATGAGGGTGTCTCGGCTTCGACTCACCTTCTCATCCAAAGGGACTTGCACAAAGGGGATTTATGCCCCTTGAGCTTCAGCTCCCCTCCTAAACAAGTCCCATATGTTTGTCCTGAACCCTTTGCTTTCCAGAGGAGCATTTGCAGGCTGTAAACCCCAGGACCGGCTCCTGGAATATCAAGCTTCAACAGACCTTCAATTCCAGCAACAAACCTGGTGATGTTCACCAAATCCTCAGAAAACAGTAGTGAAAGTCCAAATTTCCATCTATTCCCACCAGCAGCCACATTTCCAGATCAGCTATTGCGTATTCTGTGTCATCCCTGTACAGAGGGAAGGCCAGACACAGCCTTGTTCTCAGACTAGGCAAGAGGAAAAATGATGCCAGGAGCAAGCCCTTGCCCACAGAGACACATTTCACTCTTCCCACGCAGCTTCACAGCCCACCATGAAGTTCCACGCAGTGCCACAGCCTCACGGCTTGTCCATACCGATATTATGGAGCTCTTTATACATTCCCTGTGATGTCTCAAATAAAATTAGGTGGTTTGCAAAACCTACATGCACTGAAAAAAACCATTGTATTTTTTTCAATATATACACTTCATCCCTTTGACAGTTCCTCAACGCCAACACTACAATGAGAGACATAAAAAGCAAGTGTTCATGAACTGCAGCATAAAAAAAAAAAAAAGTGTGGAAAGGATACGTGTTAATCTCTAAATAAGGTGCCATAGGGAGGAATATTTTTATAGCCCAAGAAAATGTTAAAGTAAGTTTAAATTTTACCACAAAGTCCACCTTGCCTATTTACTGTGTGAGGCGATATATCAGCACTGTGTGAGCAATAAAGATAAATTGTGGTTTAAGGCAGGACTATGAAAATTACAATGTGGATACAACAGTCCCTTCCCCTTGAAGCATTCCATTTCTTCTTATCATTTCACATATAAACTAGAAATGGGAATATCGGAAGCAATGCAGGCTTGTAAGAGACTGAGGCTAAAGAAAGCGGAGTCCTTTTCTGTCCCGTGTACTGCTTGTATTTGAGCAAATTGTTTAACAGTTCCCATTCTCCCCTGGATACAATATGTAAATAATTATAAATCTTATTAATATCTCTGCAAAAGTGCACTTTGATTATCCCAAATGAACTATGTAGGTCCTGAGGTTTATTATTAGATTCATTTATTATGTATATTGTGTCATTATGGTCAAGAAAAAAGCAAGTCAAGTTGCAATTTATGACATCGTGTTTCTCAGTCTCCACAGTCAGAAACGGTGGCTGATGGGGTCTTGGTGGGGTTTGAAGACCTTCTCTTATTTGAGGGAAGAGAGATGCACTAAGTCTTTCTTTTAAAAAAATCAAAGAAAATTCTGTAAAATATAATATGACGCAGTTTTATATTTTTCTGGATTTTTTTTAAGTGATTCTTGTGGGAATAGAAAAGAATGGTTATCAACTGTGCCTGTTACACAAATTAAAAGGTAGTTGCCTTTTGCTATAATTGACCCTGCGACGCAGTGCCATCTGGTGCACACTCAGAGAATAGGCTGCCACAGAGAAGGACGTTCAAGTTCTAAAAAACTATGCATTTCATTTCTACAAAGTAGCAGTTGCATTAGGCACTTCACTCCCTTTAATGAGATAAATCATCCCACAATACCCGTGTCAGTTAGACAAGTATCATTATCTCCTTTTGCAAATAGCTATATGGAGGCAAACAGGTAATCGGTGTTACCAAGATGACAGAGGGAATCGGTGTGGAAGTCAGGATCGGATTCAGGATCCTTGATTTATAACGCTGCCCAGCAGCCACCCAGCAAGGGGGAGCGCAGGCAGGAGCGCGGGTCTCATGGCTCGGTGTGAATGCGGGAGCTGGGAAAATTTGTTTTCGCTGCCACAAATCCTGAGGAGTAGGGAGTGCTCAGTGAAATTAAGACATGGCAAACCCAAAACTCTTAAGAGGGGAGGACTTTTTCAGCTATTCTGCCTCTGGAACTCACTGCCAAAGGACATTCCCGAGGCCGAGAACTCAGTAACATTCATCAAATTTTTGGACAGTTCTGGGGTCACAGTTTTTCAAAGCAACTGTTTTTACTGACAGGTTAGGAAAGGACTAATAATCCCATGCTTTCAAGTTTGAAATGCTTGCTGATTTATAGAAAGTAGGATGGTTGACGTGCTGGACAAAGGAGATCATCCTATATCTGTGGGGAACCATCGCTGTCCTTTAAACCACCTGATCCTGGCTGGACCAGTAGAAGCAAGATCCTGAGATTTTGGGGGTACAGCAATTTTCTTGCTCTTACGAGAGAGGGGGCCAGTTTTCCATTCTGGCACTGATTTCCCGTGGGAAATTGCCCAAGTGTCTCGGGCAAGACACTTAGGGTGCAATTAGTTGTGCCTGCTGATCCGGTGTAACGTTGTCACCAAAGGGGACCTCCTTCTCTTTGCCCCTCCAATGCATGGTGTCAGGAGTTCTGCTCACCTCTTGGTGAGCTGTTTCATCTCACCAAATTAACAGAAATCTGCCAGGAGTCCAGAAGGGCAAAGGAATCAGAAGTGACCTTTGCAGCAGAAATGAATTTGTATATTCAAGCTACAACGTAATGACACAGGTTGAGCCCCTCTGACAGTTCATTGCCACCAAAACAGAGAAGTTCCTTCTCTTCCTCAGTCAACTCCTTGTCCTCCCTCACTGCTGCTATTCATTTGGCTCCACTCGTGGTGTCACTGAACCCTTTGAGCCAGTTCAACTTACTAACCCAGCAGAAAATAAACTCCATAAGAAAACCAAAAAGACTTCTACCAGGTTAATGAATTCTATTCAGTTTATAGGCTATGAAATATATTGCAACAAAATGTTAAAAATCAACACAAGTGAATAAATGCTTCCTCACCCTTCATATAAGTAGAACTGAATAGCTAGTTTGTAAAAGGAAGAGACACAGCCAAGGGTATAAGAAGGTATAAGGAAAAAAGTCTCTGTGGCAACTTTCCTGTATTATGTAAGCTACCTAATATATATTCATCAGTGCATCTTAACCCCAAATATAATTTATATCCCTATTTATACTGCGACTGCGTTTGTCCTACAGTTCCATCAGGATTATTGCCTGCTCTGACAAGGTTGTGGGGTAAACTCTAAGGAGAAGACGCCAGTGGCAAAACTTCTGCTGACTTCAGTAAAACCAGGATGCCATCCTAGGCATTCGGATGCCCAAGCTCCCATAGTGCCTCTGGGGGTGAGGGAGACACATAGGTTTTTACTAGCTAAATAACTGGCTACGAGCAGGGGAGAATGATCATCTGGTTTTACATAAATAACACCAATTTTTAGATCTCAAAACTGAGCTTCCTCTGGTCTGACCTAATCTTTAATACCTCTTTTAAAGGATCTCAGTAGTTTTCAGGAAGAAATGGTGGGTTCCTGTCTATAATTAAAAAAACCTACAGCTCCAAAATAAAGACATGGATGTGACTTTATGAGTTACCTGCTGTTGTAGCCACGATGTCCTACACATGGGCTGCCCATAGCAATGTAAAGTGCAGCCACGGGCAAAGTTGGACATCACCACATGTTGTGACAGCTCTTATTGCAGAAAAAAAGGACTGATTGGAGAAGACTGTTAGGTTGCAGGGTGCTTCTCCGGAGGTTATGTGGATATTAGGGTCTGTGAAATAACATCAGAAATCTCAAAGAAGACTTCTTTGGTGTTTTTTATCTATTTCCTCTTCCAGTTTGAACCAGCATCAGCAGCTGAAGACCAAAGCTAAGAGTTTTGGGGAAAAACGTTAGGTTGGTTTTTATTATGAGTAATAATATTTACAGTACAATAAAGCCTGGAGGCCAACAAGATTGGGATCCATTGTCGTAAATGGAAACCACTTGTCTCCAAGTAATTAAATAATTAAATTATTAAATCATTTTTAGATCTTCTTAAAAAGTCCTTATTTTTATCTACACATGAAACAACCAAAACTCCTCCAGTACTGGGGTAAGCGAGAGGGAAACATCTTCTGCAGACAACTCAGTGGCTGCCCTCAGGACCTTCACCACCGTCACGTGGCTCCCTCGTGGTAACCTGCTCATCCTCCCAGTCCTTTAGAAAAACACTTTCCTGGCCAAGCCAGTCATACTGATATGAAAACGGGGTGTAGACCAGACCAGAGATAGGGAAACTTCGCTAAACAGGTGTGGCTCATTATTAGACACTTCATGTTTTCTATTTTTACCTTAATCTCTTTGCTCTTCCCTCAGGGCTTGTGTAGTCTAGAAAAGATTTATTTTAAAACTTATTAGCTCAAGCATTTGAGCTAATATATTTAAAATCCCCGGTTTCTGATCCTCACTCAAACCGTGGCTACTTTAATCTCCCCAGGCAGAGTGCAGGAGTCACTTTTTTCACAGCCAGGTCCTTTTAGACCTTTTAAGTCCTAAAGTTTCCCTTGATTCCTTCACCTAATTTGGCCACTTTTCCATTAGTTGGTACACCAGCTGTATCAACTGCTGGTTGCTGGTAGAGCAACTTTGTGCTTTGTGATGGTAAAGCATACTTTGTGCTGCTTATTCCAGGGCTTTAGCAGGTGTTAATTAAAACATTTTAGCTAGCGCATTTTAAAAATACACCTTTTATCCTAGGGCTCAGATACAGGAGCAAGTTTCTGCAAGGCAGCTGAGCCCCGGTAGCCGCGCGGGCGCTGTCAGCCTGCTGCCTTGAACCTCCACTTGCCTCTCCGGCCCCAATCTCAGCAATCTACACAGGCATAATCCACAAACCAACCACCAGACTATATTTTCTAAGGAAAGCAACTATTTAAAGGTTCCCTGTTAAATTCTCAGTCCCATTTCAATGCACAATTGTAAAACTGGCGATAACGTTAACCGCCTAGCCCCCCCGTATCACTTTGAAACTGCGTAGCCACAGTTTGAAGAATTAGTGATTTGCCATTAGGAGAATAACGGCACATCTGCCACCTTGATCACGGCTTTCGTATTATTATCAACTTCTGTCTGAGTGCCAAGTAATTTAATCAAACTTGAGAGAAGAAATAACAACGTTTCAGTTGAACAATGGCGTGGCCCTTTGAAAAGGCAGAGATTTGCTCTAGGGTACACTAAAAGGCGAGAAGGTCTATAAACAAAGGGTAGCACTGTGAAAAAATTATCTGTCAAATCTAGCTTCTTTTTTTTTTTTTTTTTTTGCTTCTCTTCTACTTGCAAATAATTCTCCAGCAGATTGTCAACTACTATAAATGTACCACCCTTCAGCAGATACGCTGTGTAACGCATTGCTTATTTAGAGATTGTTGGCAGTTCGTTCGGTTGAGTATTCACAGCTTCTTTTTAATGCTCTATGATAGGTTCACAGCACATGACTTTGTTTCTCTGCTCCGACTGGACAGTCCAAAAGAAAATGCAGAGTTGTCTTGGATAAAGAAAAACTTCAAAATATTTTTTTTAAAAAAGAAAGAAACAGGGAAAGAAAGCAAGCAAAATGTTAAAATGTAGGAAATCTTTCCTTGTCTTTCACGGTGTCAGGAAGATCATTGTATCTGGTTTTGCTCCCAGATTGTTTGAACTATTGATGGAGGAAGAGAAGGCATAAGTCATATTTACTGACTGCCTGGAAAACTGTTCAGCTGATGTAAATTCTTTGCATGTGAGTGCACGTCCATGTGCCGCGTTGTTTGCAAAGGGTGCAGTCCCTTATCCTTGGCCCTTTTGTTTGAGCAAATGCTTAAGTGCCAAGCCTTTGGCCAGAGACATCTGGAAACTGCTGCCTTTCCTCCTTACCGCACATACAGCACACACTTCTGTAGCTAAAGTCAGTCACCTGTCATTTATCTGATGCTATGGGTGGACAAGCATGGCTACACCAGCGTGGCTTCTTTTTCTGCCTCCTAGGCCTTCTGTTTCTGTAATTCTCCATTGCCAGCCACATAATACAGAACATGAGCTCCCGGAAAATATTACCCCAGGTCGTAGATGTGCACAAGCAGGGGATGGTGGTGTATTGATGACAACGGAGAGAGTAGAAGCTGCTATCACCGAAGGATAGACACTGACCGACAAACATCCAGGCTGGAGTCTATCTGTCCACAGAAGAGTTTCCACTGCAAGACAATGGAAAACCCAATAGCTCTGAACAAGAAAGGTAACGATTGCAAAAAAATTCTGCCTTTGCAGGATGGTAGGGCCGCAAGTGATCCAGCAGCAACCAACTCTTGCGTCCCTGTTTTCTCCCCCTGCTCCTTTGATGGCGTGGGTTCTGAGGGTGGGATACGCTTTATGGGGCTAAGAACACCAAATCCCAATGTGAAAATGCTTTCAGATGATCCGAAGAGAGCAATATGAAGGTTAGAGTTTATATGACTGTTTACAAGAATGTTGTTATTACCGTGCTATAAAACAGAAAGGAATGTGACCAGACTAGTACAGAACATCAAAAGAATTGTAGAGTCATTTTAATGAGTTACTAGAAACTAAGTCAGGTTCTGCTGTTTTGAGGCTATATGGTTCTATTCTGTGCAATGGATTTAAGTCACTTAGCAACCTTTGTACAAGTCGTAGCATGTTAGGGCATGCTCCCAGCTGGTGTTTAATGCTCCCAGCGTCCCCAGGTGGACAGCCTGTCCTAGCCGTATTTCACAATGTAGGAAAAGACAATTAGAGCCAAGAGGCCTACTTCTCTGCTGCCTCTGACCTTGTGTGGACACTGACATCAAAGTAAGAAAAGTGAAAAGTGGGTTTATTGGGTGCCTGTTCAGACCAACAGCTTGCGCAACTTGCTGCATACGTGGGAAAATCAAGCCAGGAAAATCAAGCCTAGGTGGATTTTGTACAGATTGCATAGCTGCAAGGAATGGGAGGCTTAAGCAGGCATAGCGGGAAGTTACCGAAACACCTTTGTCACTGTATACAACCTATATTTAGCAAGAAATATAAAGAAATTTTCAAAGTTAATAGAAGTTCATCTAGCAGTTACTTTTGCCTTAGAAAAATCTCTGTCATGTTTGCAGCATGTTATTTGCCAGTATGTTGTGAATGTTTTCGTTTCCTAGGAGTAGTTCTTTTTTATGATACCAAAATGTCACCTATACACCAAGCAGAGAATGAACCTCAGAAGCTCCAGAGATCTTTTATTTAATCTAAAATATCCATGATGACATTTAAATCAAAATACTTCATTCGGTGCTTCTCTGGATTCTTAATCTGATCTTATAATCACATTTTCAGAGCAGTGCTGGACCAGGCCCTGAGATGGGCTGTAGAGTTTTTTTAAGTACAAACCTTGATGTATATATGAATGAACTAAAGGATACTGAAATGTGATGTCCATGAGATAATGGCACTTGACATAAAATAGAACATTTTATTTCACTCAAGATAATGCTCTGTTAAATTAACAATGCTTGTGTGAGACTAAGATTGCAAAATGACTCCTTGGAAATTTAGGACTGGTCTATTCTTTAATAGTTATTATATAGGTCAACTTCCAGACAGCATCCAGATTTGCATCAATTGTGTGCTGTTAAATCATCAGGAGCGGTTTTAGTACCTGTGTTGATGTTGTAGTTGATGGGCTTCAGAAGGAGATTACTACCTTCCCTGGGATACAGCGCTTCACAAGCCTGGGAGGGGTCTCTTCTGGAAGCTGGAGAGGGATTCATGTGATTTGTCAAGTATTTGCACAAGCTACCACGAACTCACCTGCTGAATCTTCTGTAGGGGATATGGACATCTCCTACTCCAAAGGAACCTGAGAGCTTACAAACACAAGCCACCAACTCCTTGCACTAGTCTGTCATGCCCTGAAGAAAATCTGTGGTAATTGCACTTGTCCAAGTTTCTCCACTGTAAGTAAAAAAATATTAAAGAGGGAAACTAGTACTGAAAGAGGAGGCAGTTGCATTACCAGTGCTGGCTTTTGACAGCTACTTCTATCAACATTTTAATTCCCCAGTAAAATACCAAGAGAGTCACGTTCCCCTCTTTTGTCCCTTTTAATAGTAAACAGTGAGTGTTAGTCATTAAAAAATAGGCCATATTTGTGAATGTGCTTTTTCTCCACCCCTTACTTCTTGCTGAGATAGGTGCTTACCCACCCTTCCCTTTGAAGGCAGCTGGCTGTGTTATTTCTCAGATAAGCACACATCTGCACTCCTGAGGTTCTCCGACAGGTCAGCAGAGAAAATACTAGTTAAGGTGTCTCTAAAATAAAATATGGAAAATAAAAAACATCCCTTGTGCTTCCTTAAGCCTTCTACTCTGTAACGTGTCACCAGCTACTACCTAGTTGCTAATGGTGCAGATCTCTGTTGGGTGGGACGGGCCATGATGGGGAGCAGGGGTACCCAGAGACATCACAGGAGTGGAGACTTGCTGGTACTGAAACATCTCGCTACAGCTCTCGTTTAGAATTCTCATTGGATATCTTTTGAGATTTCAAGTTATCACCCACATTTGGTGGAGGTGATCATTGTGTTTTTATTTAAAAGCATCTGAAACAATTCAGAAGTCTCCAGCTGAGTGTCTGGGATAGACTGTCCATGAACATCTCAAAGATACATAATGAATATAGCGCATCAGCTGTCTAGGCAGTTTATCAAATAGATATAAGTTTGTGTGTGGTATGCTGGGGAATCTATGTGCTATGTTATTGTATCCCTGGGTTTTACAGTTTACAGCAAATTAAATTTGACACTTAGACAAATATTTATGTTATTACTAGTCGTATTTAGACCATGGCATTGTCACAAATGCCACACAGACATTTCAAATTTCCAGTCTCCTACTATTAAATAAGTATATATTTGATCAGTGCCTGCTTTGAGTGTTCTTTTTATTCACACACCAAATATAACTGAAATGAAAATCTTCCTTGCAGTCCCTTGCTTATATGCCTCTGTCTTCATCCCAAAAATCACCTCAAACTGATACCCAGCTTTCTTTTATTATGTTTTTCCAACAGTACACAAGAAATAAATGGTTCTGACTGTGAAAATCTGTCCTGGGAAGCTGCTGGAAATGCAATTCTCGCTGACATTTGCAGCTGCCACCACTGGGAAAAGTTCCCGCACTGATTTTGACCTTCTGAAGTCCAGAAGCAAAAATTTCACCTCTTTCTCAGCTTGATATTGTACCATCCCACTGTAACAGTATAGTTTACTGCCACACAGCCCTACTCCTGCCTTGTTGTATGAGAAATATCAGCTGCCTGGTTTAATATTATCATCATTTAAATAAATAAATTCTGCAGACATCAAGTATATAATTAAAAATATATTGAGGTTCACATATACATCCATAAAATCAAGGATTTAAGTAGTTTTAGCAAATGTCACATGCCTTAGTGGATATATAAGCCTTGACACAAGTTGTCACCTTACTCCAGATCCAAGACAGATATCAAGGAAAATGCTTTTAGACTTGCTAAATCTCAGGCACTGAGGATTCGGCTCACCAGGTGGGCTCCTGCCTTGTGCTCCGCCACAGCTAGGCCTGGATTTCATACTGCCCCATGTTACAGTCTTTCTCCTGCTCTTTGCCCTCACATGCCAGATGTCCTGGTTTGTGGTCCAGTACCCAAAGGTATGGGGAGTAAAGGGGTGGTGATGTCCCATGGAGAGCAGGGCAAATGTGGCTGGAGGGCTCCGTGCTCTACCAACAGGTGGGTCTGCTGTCCCGTCACACAACCTGATATAAAACTTATCATACTATTTGAAGAAAGCCCCACTAGTCCCACCTAGGCATGGGGCTTGCACGTTAGGACAGAAGAAGTGTTGTCAGATCTACCTGCTGGATGCAATGCCAGTGGACACAGGTAGTTGAGGGAGAGGCTGTGCTGTTATAGGATTTAATCAGCTGCCCCTGGACCGAGCAGGATTTTCAGAGTTGCATTGCCTTCTCTTCACTACTTTTGGCCAAGGAAGACAGGCTAACTGTCCACGTGCCTCTGGCTTAAGGCACAGATCCCCATTAAGCTCACCAAAGACACGTGTCCTCAAGCAAAGCTATGGAATTCATGATTTCAGATGTCCAGAATTCAGCCTTGCTGTAATCTGTAGAGACAACAGACCAGCAGGTATTCTGGGTGAGACGTGGGATGACGTGGCAGCCCCAGAAGGCATTGGCATGAAGCTCCAACTGCAAGTCCATAAAGGGCAAATTTCAAACCTTACAAAGTCTCCAGCACAAATGTCCTAATGCCTGAGTCCTGGAGCTTACCATTACCAAGTGAATGAAATCCTTCCTGAGAAATTCGCATCAGTAAATTTGACTTAAATTCCTAGTGTCTTTAGGTGGCAACATCAAATCTTAAACATTACGTAACTTGAAGTTATGATACCTGGTCTGTTCCCTAGCTAGCTGTGAGCAATATCCAACAGAGTATCTAGTCGGAATTTCTTTTTTACAGCTGATAAATGTCCAGGATCCACCACTGTGCCTGGAAGAAGAGCTCAGCATGCTCGTTATGCAAGGAGCCGCACGACTGATGCTTCAGGTCACGCAGACTTACGCCGCACTTGAAGACAAGTCCCAAAGAGCTAGTCTTGACCTGTCCCATGCATGAGCCTTGGGAAGGGTGGGAGAAAATGATGCCTGGAGCCCAGAAGAAGAGAGGAGTGGGACCCCCAGGCGATGCAGGAGGCAGCTGGAATTCCAGGCCATGCTGCCCTGCACTGCACAACAAAAACCCAAACCGGCCCCAGTTGCTGGAAGCTGCAAAGATTGGCAAAGGGCCTCTCCATCCCTGAGACTAGCTCTTCTGCTGGGTCCCTGGGGTTTGCAGCAGAGGTTCCAGATGTATAAAGAAAGCTCAGGGAAAGAGGCTTCCCCTTCTATTTTTTATTTACTACAGACACTTTGCGCAGCTCTGCGTGAAACCACCTGCCCCACACAACCACAAATATTGGAGCAGTAGAGTAATTTTTCTACCACCCACATGAGATAAGGAATCAGGAGACACAAAGCCTCATTATATCCAAACAAAAAACTTACAAGCAAAAACATAAGTGTTAAGAGGAAGCTGAAAAAGTAGCTGAAGAAATCAGCTATTGTGCAATCAAATACAAATTGAATTCCAGGGTGTATTTTGTTATTTAACACATCTGCTAAGTGAAATCCGTGTTCAAGTTACATTTTGAAACTCATAAAATCATCACCACCATCACAACCATCATCTCAGCTAAATTCTGCCATAGCTACTTTAAAACAGCTTCACTGCCTTGGGTGTATTAGCTTGAATTTGGAGTCAGCATAAGGAGAGCAGAACTGGCCCTTCTTTTAACCTCCTGCACACAGGAAAATGTGAATGAAGACAGGAGCTGAGCTAGATGACAGCTTTTTTAACCCAGCTAAGCACGTGCTTCATCTCAAGAGCAAGCCTGAAGACAGTCAGATCAACACCACCATCGGCTTTCCCATCACAGGCTTTATCCTGATCCTGAGAAGATAGAGGCTTGTGAAATGAGGGGTGCAGGTGAGAGCGCACATGGCTTTACCCACTTTTCAAACATAACTTTAGTTTTGTCTTTGTTTCCACAGCAGTCTGCCTTGAAAGCAAGTCTCAGGGATGGATGAAGGTGGAGACAGCAGAGATTTTCACAACCCGCAGGCCTGCCATACTGCAAGCCATACTACTTTCTTGGAGGTTTTGCAACCTTATTCTTAAAGTAGACAAAAAGTTAAGTTCTGCACGGACAAGGGGACAGCACTCAATGCTCACACCTCGGTTGACAACTAGTACCTTCAGACTGACATTGGCATCGAGGTCAGCTGCTACGGCACCACTTCTCCGCAGCCCGGGGAAAGACGGCTTGACAGCAGGGAATGGTTGAGTGTGGCAGCCTTTTGACAGTTCACATTTTTCCTGTACTTGTGCAATAATCATCAAAACATCTGAGAGTGCTCTGAAATCCTTTTTGACTTAGGGTAGTCAGAAGGTCAAGCAACTATTTCCCTAGCTGCAAAACTTTTCCAAACTACCCCAATTCCTAGAGCCTCTTTCTTGTGGAGAATAAATGTATACCTGGATGCCTATTCATTGCTTAGACTCCAGTGTCATAGCTCAAGTATGTTGACAATCGAGTCTCTTGCTCATCAGGAATGAAACTTGATCCAACTTTCAAATCCATCCTTTTTTTTTCTTTTTTTTTTCCTCAAATCAACAAAAACACTTCTCTTTTTCATTTACTTTTATGCAGAATCATAGAAAACAAGCCTAGCCATGACTTTTAAACCCATCTAATGCACACACCTCACCTGCTTTCCCAGGCAAAGCTGGAATCAAATCACCTCACTCACTCCTGACAGCAGCAGCAGCCGGTAAAGCCAGCAGCGTGCTCTGAAAAGCACGCCCCAGAGAAACAGGGATTTTTACTCTTGCCCTTTTTAATTTGTAGTTCACGTCCCCATTGTTGTAAATTAGGACCTTAAAGGGCTGAATCATGCAAAATGTCATCTTAAGACACCATTTACTTTGAGTGTGATCTCCGTCACAGTCTGATAAGGAAGCACCACAGCAGCATTCCCAGGATTAATAATGTGCGATGCTGAAATACAGAGGGCATCAAAGAGGGACTTCAGCTTGGCAGCTCTGCCTCCAAATAGTCCTCCCCGGGGACTTGTGAAAGGCAAGAGAGAGCTCTGCATCACGCTGTGGGTTTGGGCCCACGATGAAAGGTGTTCTAAAAGAGTCAACTGCAAGGTCAATGTGCTTTACACCCACATGTTGAAAAATAAGTAAGCATCAGTGTCCAATTTAGTTGTCATCACAGAGTGGGACTCCAAGGCAAAGGAATGCTATAAGCTTGTAAGGACCATGCTTCTCTCCTTCCCTTTGATGTGAGCCAAGATAATGGAGATTCTGCCAAGGTGTGACTAATTCCTTGTTACTATATTGCATAATTTTCATATACTTTTGAAAAAAAGAAGTCCTTTAAGAATTGGAGGGAAAGAGAGACTCACCCCTGACACATTCCACAGAACCCAACCAGCAGTACAAAGCAGGTTTTATTAACAGACGGTGAAAGCTCAATTTAAAAAGTACTGTGGGCATTAAAGGAGATTGTTTTATGTCTTTGACATGAATACTCAGGCTAGATGAACTATCAGGAGTTTGGTTTAAGTGAGATTAATGCTTAGTACTTGGAATCCATCCAAACTGATTAAATCTGATTGAGTAAGAGAGCACAACTTTCTATATCACTTTCAAAGTGATATGATTAGGCTGTATATGTACTATCTGAAAATGTAAATATAAACAGAAGGGAAGGGAAAAATACCCTTCCCAAGTTTTAAATGCGAAAAAAAGAGTAATGAATCAACTGTATAAAACACTTAAAATTTAGTTGACTATTAGAAGAGTCAGATAAGAAAAAGGGTATTCATGACATATAGAATGTGTTACAGGAACAACAAGCCTGTATTCCGCCCTGTTCCACAACTCATTCATCTCCTTTGAAGTGAATTGAAGGGTATAAGCTTGGGTGAGAACTTGACTCCAGACCATTTTTGTGAAGGAAAGTCAGGAAAACACAGCAATTTCAGGCTGTTCGTAGGCATGGCACAGGTTTGCAGCCAGTAGTCTTAACTGGGAACAGTTTGTAACTATTTAAAAGTACACTGTTTTTGTAGCAAAGAACTTACTAATTTTATGCATATTGATATGTATATTCAACAGTTTTGCCAAGCATACCTTTACATACCACCCAGAGAGAGGCTCAGCTGCTAATTCAGGTACTTGTATGTTGTTGCCTACCCATAAAATTTGCATCCCAGCTTAGTTAATGGAGATCTGACCAATGCAGCCAACAAAGCCTACAGACCCTCCACCAGCTACGCACTTCTGGGTGCTAGCTGGTCGGTCAAATCCGCGTGTTAACACCTCCGTCTAATTGCCTACGTGGATACAAAGAATAAAGGACTATATCCTAGAAAATATTAACTCTGAAAAAAAAAAAAATTAGACCTTCCTTTTTCATGCTGTAGGTAAGGGGGCTTGGAAACATTACAGGAAAATAGGTCTTTGAATATTGAGAAAGAGCACTGCTGAAATGCTGAATCCACTTCTACAGTCCGCACAGAGACAACTGGAGAAAGTTCAGAGCAGGCCTATAAAAATAATTAAAGGGATCAGAAATCTGACTTACACAAAAAGACTTACGAAGCCCAAAGGGTTTCACTTGGCAAAGCGAAAGTTAAGAGACGAATCAGGGTCTATAAACCCATAGTCTTTAGGAGGAGAAGACTCTTTCAGGAGACAATAGCACAACATGAGTATGTGCCAATGTCTAATATAAAAAGGAAAGTAATTCCAAGTCTGGCCTTACTATCTAGGTCTTAAGTTTATGTAGTTGGTAAGAAACAGTTCTGAAGTTAGCACAGAGAGGAGCTCTACCCTAGTGACCATGTCTAGAAGCAACCTGTTTGACCAAGTAACAGCCTGGTGGCCAGAATCTCTGGCGCTGCTTAGAGAAGAGGGACTTCTGTCTTCCTCCTGAGATGTTGCATCTGCCCCCAAGGGGCAAATGGCAAAGTTAGACCATGCCTCTAGAGTCATCACCAGCAGAGTTAACACATTGTCCTTTCTTGCCCTTAGATCTTTGTTGACTTCCAATTTACTCCCTATTGAAAAAAATGTTCTCCCTTTTAAGCATATGTGTGGATGCCGTTCACAGTCCTGCTCTTACCACTGGAATGAACAGAAAGTTGAAGCAGGGTAAATGAAGTTTTACAAACTGCCACCAATCATCTGAGACAAGATAACTATGTTGTATGTATGTTATATATGTATACACACATATATGTGTAGATGTATGTTTTTAACCATAAAAATGTTGTATTAGAAGTACTAAATAACATATTCTTTTAAACTACTGCCACAAAGCCAAACGCACATGGTAGCTGATTCTCCCAGTTTATTTCACAATTGCTGTGGATGAAGAACAAGAACACGTTAAGCTGCAGTAACATGCCTCTCCAACCATGTTTCACAAAAGCTTTCTTGGGCCTTGATGTGAAGGAATTGCCTGTGAAGATATGGGAGAAAGTTTGGGATGGGCATGTCACCCACGTTATACTATGCAAGGCATCCAAAACCTTTGGGAATTGCCAGAGGAGACTTTATCTCAAACCTCATCTAAGAAAATAGGTTAATTCCCCCATGCAACGTATACAAATGGGTGGTGAAGGAGGGGAAAAAAAAAAATGAAGAAACACCATTTTACTCAGCTTTTCATCTCAGTTACGACTTTGCAAATTTCGCTGAAATCATTTTCACTAAAGCCTCTACTTTAGTCCCCTCTCCCAGAGGAGAGCAATTACCTTAATAGGGCCAGTCCTGCCACCAGGACTTGCCAGGGTTGGGGGAACCGTTTCACAGCAGATGCAGCCAAGGTTTTGGGATCTCAGCCAGAAAACCCAGGAACGGCCTCTTTCTAGAAGCAACAGCTTTGGTTTTTAGCACTTATGGGCAGCACTCTTTAAAGCTGTTCACCAATAGTCAAGGTCAAGGCATTGCCTTCCACTGGGCCTTGGGTCAATTTAACCCTACTTTAAAAAAATGGGGGGGAAGAAACACCAAAAAAAAGGTGTTGGTGAATGGTTTGGGTTTTGATAAGAATTTTTCATGGAACAGCTCTGAATTCCTAAATGCTGGTAGCCACAACTGAGAAGACAGAATAGCAGTCCAAGTGCAGGCTCAAGGGGTCAGAAGCTGATGTGTCTCCCAGCTCTACAGTTTACCAAATGCTTGTTATCCAGCAGGTACAGCCCAAATGAAATGGATAGTGAAAAAGATACCCAGGTCGGGCACGCAGGCATACCTGGACATCTCGGCTAACTTAGATAGCTGCTGAGGATTAAAGGCGATGTAATGAATCATAAGTTTCAGGCAAGTCGAAGAGGTCCCCGTTTGACAGCGCTATTTAATAGGCAAGAGGCAGTTGAGGAATGCAGTATAGTCCCATAGTTTCTTAATGAAAAAAAAAAAAGAATAACAAATGCTGAAAAACTCTGGCAAACAACAAAGCTTACATTTTATACACGCTCATCAATTTAACCCTAAAACCTTAAAAGCCTCAGGGTGATCCCAACGCCTTTAATACCAAAGGCCCTAACTATGCCACAGATCAAGCACCAAGCCCAAGCCTGCTTTGTCTAGAAAGATGAAAGCGCACTCAAACAGGTGAAGGCTTCTTTGGAATCATCACCTGCAATTAAGCAAAGGAAAACTAAGAGGAGAAGAGGTAAGCTGAACTTGCTTTAAAAAGACACCACGGGAGCAGGTGGATGCTTGCTAAGGATAGCTGTGGTGTCTGCTGTCATTCTTTCACCAAATGATGTGCATTCATTGGGATTTCCTGCACGTTAACAACAGATCACTTGGTGGGAAAGTTGGGTGGGTGCTGCAAAAGCAAAAAGAAATCTTTTTCTTTTTTTAGTTTCTCTTGTATATCGTATTGTTGCCAAGCTGCTATGGACAGAAATTCCAGGGCCCTATCTGAGTAAAGCAGTGCCACAGGGAATTTCATTTGGGGATACAGATAATAATTTATCACTCTTCAATGCCTTAAACCCAATAATTTGTAAATAACTAAACATTCAGTTTAAAATGGGGTCTGTAAAAGCTTAATGTTTTCCTTCATAGCCCAGCTCCTAGAGTCATACTATTTCAATTATTATTTTGGAGAGGAAGCTTTTAGCCATTGCTGCCAAGAAGAAAATCTTGCAAATGTAAGTAAAGGAATAAACACCAGAATGCAAACTTAAACAAGACTCTAGGGTTTTTACTACTGTTGTATAAATATTCCAAGTCAAATAAAATAACAATTACATGTAAGAAGGGAGAAAGGAAAGAGAGGGACTTAGACTAATTTTCAGATATTTGTGGCTGTAATCATCTTTGTGTTATGCATTTGGAAGCCACTTTACACAGTCCCTGAGGACAGATACTGGGTAAGTTGATAATACCATTAATACCGTTAATAATAATATTCATTAGGTTTAATAATGTTCATAGTAAAACCCATGATAACATTCTTGATGTTGTTAATCATTTTAAAGCTTTTTTTTTAATTACACTATCCATGTGACTTCATTAATTCCATATTTACATTTAGAGTCTACCTAAAATTCAAGGAATCACTGGCTCCTCTTGTAAAAGTGCCAAGCACTGCCATTACCATCAATATTTTCCTCTTGTCACACACCTACCCCAAAATGCATAAAATTAACGTGTAAGACTGAACAGCGAGAAAATTATTCTCTTTCAGCTCAGCGTTTGCAAAAACTTTCTTATCTGCCACCAATAAAATCCTCCTTCTTAACCCACTTCGCCCCCTAATCCATGCCCAAGGGAAGCTCGGGAAAAAAGCAAATCTGAGAGGCATCCCGTAAGTTCACCATCTCCCTTCCTAACTGGAGGAAAGGCTAAGTATAGTTAAGGTCCCCCTGCTGAACACCAACCAGCCCACCTGGGTTAACTAACTGTGTTGCTACAATTATTTGGGCAGCCCATGATGATTCACAGCCCAGGACCTCTGTTCCCAGCCAGCTGCTGGTAGAGCAGTGTGACCAGAAATAAATCCCACACCTAGGGTTCAGCCTCAACCAAAAATGCTCCGGAAAGTGATGATCAGCAGAAAGGAGCAAGTAGTGGTACCAATTGGCGTAAAACTTTTATGTGCAGCTTTTTGTTCCCCACGTGGGTTTGAAACAGGTGATAAGGGAAAGGAGGAAGAGATGGGTTTAAATCACCGGCCTTAAGGCCCGAGTCTGATCTGCACAGTGACAGCACAAAACGGACAATCTGAATAAAACTTTCAGATGGAGTCATATAAAAAAAAAATCAATATGGTCAAAATACAGAAACAGAGAATTAATGGGGAGGGCTTTCATGAAGTGCTCAGCTGCAAACTCACGGAACTAGGCAAAATATGAGAGGGCTTTATATTCTCTTTTTGTCCTTTGTATTTTTCAGGTCACCGTGGCTTGAAAAAATCAAGTTGTATTTCTTCTGCTTTGCTTCCTGTAAAATCAATAACAACAATCAATTAAAACTTGTTTTGTGCCAGCAGGCTATTGTTTGTGGTAATAATGCGCAGAGCTGAAAGAAGATTGCTTTATTTCCTTGACCTCCTCAGCACCCAGATAAATATGGTGCCTGTTCCATCCACAACTTGAAACCGCAACCCTGTCTCTGGGTTGGTTTTTAAATTATACGAAAGAAGATTAGACACTCTCCCACACTGCCAACAGTTTGAAGTATCTGCTTTCAGTATCACCGTAACTGGCTGGGAGATAACATCTAATTTATGCCTAATTCAGCAAAAACTCCCAGTATCAGGCTCAGCCCAGGTTTTATTTTGATTTGAATCCTCTGTGATCCCACTGACTTCGGTCAGTTTTCATCAAATGGAAGACGCGAACAGCCAAAGAAAAGACCTGCCAATGAGAAAGCTTTCACGATTCTTATCAACAGCAAGCTGTGTTCATCTCACAGCATCCAGGACCTCTGCTACATAGTCCCGGTACCATACACTGGCTATTCAGACATATACACACACAAACACGAACAGATGTATATGGACATCTACATACACAGATGTACAGAGACAGAGAGACAGAGGCAGAGAGATCTAGCAGTGAAATTCTCTCACACCTCAAGTCAGTACAAAACTTAGTCCTGAATTTTTTCATCCACTTGTTTTACCAGACGCCCTGGCCATCCCAAAGTGCCAGGTGCTGTACAAACACTTTCCTCAACAGCTGGTATTTTAAATGCATGCAGAATTCAGGCAACAAACGGCAGGAAGAGCAGAGAAAAGCGGATGAGGTTAACAGCTTGTCCGGGGGTGGGGTTGCATTAGATCTGAAAACAAAGTGAGAAGGGTTTGTCAACTGGAGATGGGCAAGTTATGCAACTATTTGAACATGAGCATGCCTGCCTGCTCAGAAAGGAGATTAGGGACTTGAATACGCTTTTATACCTGCTAAATAATTAGTATTGAATAACCAAGTCCACTCTGCACTTCTCCTCTAAATAGCAAAATGTGAACCGTTTGTTAATTTAGACACAAGGGCTGGGATTTTTAAAGGGCCTTGACAGTGTTAGACGTGCAGCACCCAACAGCTTTCCCTGAGGTCTGGCTACACGCTACGAATGTGAATCCTCATGGGCTCACATGCCTTTCACACGCTCGCCAAAGAGCCGTGACACGCACTGTGCCCAGGGAGACTCTTCTCCCTGGTCCCCCGTGCTGGTCCGTGCAGCCTGGTGTAAAGCACGTGGCCCAGCCCTTGCCAGCCCCACCATTGTAGGGGGGTGACGGACCCTGGACACAGGCCCGCCACTTTAATGCCATTCTTTGTATAATGCCTTGCTGTTTGACACTTCCCTTCCCTTCCCTTCCCTTCCCTTTCTTTTTTCCTTTTTTTTTTTTTTTTTTTAATT
>VZSF01004751.1:277833-436064 GCA_013398295.1 Chionis minor
CTTTGTATAATGCCTTGCTTTTCTACCCTTCCCTTCCCTGTCTTTTTTCCTTTATTTTTTTTTTCCAAAAAATTCACATAATTTTTCATCTGATAATATTAGGGTAAAGAACAACCCCCGTGTTCTACCAAGGTCTGATTTCTGAAGGGTTACACCTAGGACTGGAAAATCGGAAGCAGAGTTGAAAAGACACACACTGTCAAAGCCCCTTGTCCCTATCTTTTTGACACCTTTAGCTCCATTAACAGCCATTACTCCAAGTTTTGCTGGCACAGCATCCCTAAGCTATTTAGTACTGGGGGCACTCCTAGTACACATCGCCCTGTCCGAACGCAGCCGTGATCCAAAACAATCTCATCGCCCTTTACCCGCATCACTCCCTCCCTCCTCCCACCCCTTACACAGGGTTACGATTCAGCGCAAGTGAACTTTCAGGCACTGTTTCTGTGTCTTTTTTTTTTTCCCCTTAAAATATATCAGCAAATATTGCTTTGTTTGACGTCCTGTGCACAGCAACACTTTTCTGATCACGGATTCAACTCTCTTTGCTTCCCGACTTCAGGCTGCCCACGCTGGGAGGGCACCGGAGGCTCACACAAGGAGAAAGACCAGTCCTCTCCAGCACGTGACTGTATCTCTCTACTTATTGATTGCACATGGCACGATGCCTTTAGTTTAATAAACTTTGCCAAAGTCCCAAGGAAAAAAATGAATAATCAACACCTTCATAACACCACTGTATTCAACTGGCCTCCAGCAGCGGCTGGGAACTCACTATGATCCATAGATGTAAGGAACTGCGGAGCAGAGAACGGACTTTTTATCACCATTTCCAGACACACTCTTAAACAGCCTGATTTTATTATACTTCCAGTGTTCATATGGCGAATCAAAGTGCTTTCAAAGAAACAAGAGTTACCCAATTAACCAGAATGAGACAGCAGGAAAAAACACAGTAGATAGGAAAACAGCCTTGCTCCCCGTTCCAGATCTATTAAAAAAGCCTGGGTGAACACTTCTACTTTCCCCTGCTGCTTTTAAACTCCAAACTGAGGAAACCAGGGCTGGTATATATTCTTGGAGCCAACACCATCCTCCTTTGATAATTCCTTGACACTATATTCAAGCACCACCCCTGCCTCCCTGCATGGCTATTTAATACAGTTGCTGAAACTTTCAGGGTCTCCCCGGGTGAGCCTCCCACGAGCAGAGCA
This sequence comes from Chionis minor, assembly GCA_013398295.1. Lineage (NCBI taxonomy): Eukaryota > Metazoa > Chordata > Aves > Charadriiformes > Chionidae > Chionis > Chionis minor. The sequence goes on from VZSF01004751.1 coordinate 279,048, forward strand.
GAGGCAGGGATAACCTGGAAGGAAAGCTTTTGGAGTTCAGAAGTGGTACAGATCAGCAGAAAGCGGTGGGCAACAACTAGGGTGGGTCCTGGATGGTGCTCCCTAGAGCTGCAATCTACCCAGCTAAGGTGGGGAGTACACAGGCCAGGCTGAATCCTACCTTTAGGGACTGCTTGCTACAAAGAGAAAAAAAATATGCATTTTTCCCAGTCTTTTCAGGCATCACAGACCTTGAAGAAATGAAAAAAAAATACTCTACACTCAACATACTAATTCTTAAAATCCTCTTGACTAGTTCATCTACCCTTCCTATCTCCCTAATACCTCCTTTTCTTTCAATTTTGCTTTCAGTTTGAGAAGTTCTGGTGGAAATACTTTCTGCATGGATGAATAACAAATATCCTTGTCCCCACTTCACTCATATGTTCTCCTGGCAGATGTCCCAGGCCTGGGAATATTAAGCTGTCAAGCAAGTAACAGTACTTGACTTAGGACTCACGGGCCTTGCAAGAACTTGTGCCGGTTGTATTTGAAACATTAACAGAAAAATCAGTGGGACAAAACTTCCCGTAACTCTAATCCCATATCACTCTCAAAAATCCACCAGAGCCAGGGAGAGGTCAGTGAGATTGGATGACAAGGGATTTTTTTCCCATGTTGGTCCTTTCTTCCTTTCCATGTCTTTACTGGAATATACTAGCACTTTGCAAAAATCCTTGTTTTCTCACATTTTCTAATCTCTTAAATAGCCTGGCCACCTTTTAAGCTTTGGTTGTGTGTTAGGTTCATTGTATAACCCTGTTTCACTGAATTACTAACAATCATACTTCTAAATCATGCCTATCATACTTTTATGGGGAAAACTTTTCTGCTCAGGTCCTTTATTTGCACTGTGTTTCTCTTACCTGCTTTTCAGTCTTTTTAAATTCTGCTGTAAACATTTTGAAACAGACTTTCACTAGCTACAAGCGAAAGAGGAGCAGAGTTTCCAAAATGTAAAGTTCATAAATGCCTTCATGAAAGCGGGCAATCACCCTGAGGACAGCTACTTGAATCAACCTTTTGCTCTCAATGCGAGAAAGGATACAGCACAATTATATTAGCGGAGAAGCCAAAGGAAGGGAGATATTTCAGATGCCCCAGTGAAGAAAAAGCTCTGGTTTTGCTTGTATGAGCTGAGAGTTTGGACTCTCCATTGTAGAAGATTAAAATTTAAACTAAATTAGACCTTACAAATTCTGCTCTTGATGGAACTACTTCTTGATATGTGACTGGCACGGCCTTTTCTGGAATATTGTCCATTTATATTCCCCAAACATACCCAGACAATGAGAACTGGGTCCGCCCCAGGGGTTTTATACATATATTGCCCTGTTGCTGTAGGGCAGGATTTATAAACTTACTGAGAGAAGCTTTACGAAAGGATGTATTAGCTCTAGCTTTCTCCATGGATTTAGCATATGTGACTGTTCATATTTGGCGTATTTGTATAGTATATTTGCTTATGAATTGCCTGCATTAAGTGGCACATTTCAGTGGTGCTCCAGAACCCTGGACATTGATCCCGGGTCAGAACTATCAATCCTCTGCTGCAGGAGAAAGATTAGACCCTCTGAAGTAAAAGCGTTAAAGGAAGAATCCCAGGAGCAGCAGCTGGGCTCCACGCTCACTTTCTGCCTTAGGATTACTATGTCACACTTCCAACATAGGTATGGTGTCCCAAAAAGTCCCAATTTTAGGTTTTTTGAGAGGAAATGGAATCACACCTCTAAGTTTAATATTGCTTCTTTATTTCCTTCTATATTTCCTTATTATAACATTTATATTTGTGAGAGTTATTTTTCTTTTCTTAACTTCCTTTTTTTTTTGACTTATTACCTTTGGAATTTCTTTTATTTTTTACCTTGTCATTCCTGTTTCATCATTCCTTTCTTACATCTCACTGGTTTTCCTCCTTGGAAAAGGTTTGTAATTTCCAAGCACACACAAATACACACATGTTTAGTGCAGCGCAAAGCAATGGCAGACTTTTCCTTGATTACTTGCCTGAATGGTGTCAGCAAAGAAAAAACAGATGTCAGAGGCACAGCTCTTAAAGGCCAAACAGGCCAAATTAAAGGAAAATGAAAAGATGTTGAGGCAAATTCACTCATTCTTCAAACAAACTCATATTCCGTATCTAGGTTTTTTAAAAAAATGCCATTCCTCCAACAGAAATATTCAGGAGTGTTTATGGTCTGCCAGATGATTGGAGTGTAATAAATGTAATTTTGCAAGCTTGTAAAATATCTTGACATTGCCTTAAAGAAACCACAATAAACTATCTGGTTGGATTGCTTTATTCCCATTTCTATACCTTATTAAACCGGTATGCAGAAGATGTAGCAGCGAAACAAAGGAAGTTCACCGATTGCAACACTAGAAATAACTGAAAATAGCTTAAAACTAAGTTCTGTTGTAGGCGACAGTCCATTAAAACCCAGTGTATACCTCTTTAAGCTTTGCTACAAGCCAGATCCTTATCTCAGATGCAGGCAGAGTGCCCATTTACTTCAATAGGAGCCGCACAGGCATATTCTGAAGCAAAATTTGGTCTGGTGTGTTCATTAAGGGCTTCTGAACTTAAGATGTTACTTTGACGTTCCAGAAAAGACCTGTAGTACAGATAAGCTTCTGTTGATTCTTGGTGAAGCTACCTCTATTGCCGTTTTGGGGCAAGTCCCAACACTGAGCCTGCTGGTGTTCCCCTCAAGCATGACATGCACCTACAGAATAATGAAGACATTGAACTTTTTGATTGACGCAGCCTTATAGAAATGATGCACAGAAAAGAACAATTATTGCAACATCGTGGCAAACCCCGTCTTGGATTGAAATTCCCTTTTCATCTGCAGGCTGAGGAGCATGCCAGGATTAGAAATGATTTATAAATGGCTATTGCAGGTACGCAAACACGCACGGTGTTCTAGGAAGTTAAGTGCTACAACTTCAGGCTCAAGAGCCCCAGCAGTGCGCGCTCCTGGCAGCTGCCCAGATGTTCAGAGTCAGTGGCTGGAACTGTGGCAAGAGCTGCCTGTGCCCCTCGCCCACCTCCACCCACCCAAGGACAGGCTCTGTCATCGGGCAGATCTCAGACCTGACTGTCGGGTCCTCTCCAGCTTCGGGCCAACCCACAGCCTTGTTGCGGCTCATGGAAGAATTTGGCCTCAGGATCCCCATCAGCCACCTCTCCACTTCATCCCCCAAGCTGGCCTTGGATGACCCTCCCGTGACGAGAAGGGTTTCATCCTAAGAGAACATTTCCATAGAAACTGAAATATTGTCAAGATTCATGAACAAACAAAAGGATCGAGTAATTTTCCATGTTTGTCAACTTTGGCACAATTTGCACTATTCCAATCAGTGCTGCTCTTGTTCTCTAAAAAGAAGTGGGTTGTTTTTTTTCTAAGCGGAGGTACTAAATTTGTTCTCATGCCCTAATTTATAAAGGCTTCGCATTGTCTGCCTTCTGGCTTTATCTGGGTTACTGCATCACCTCCTTCTTTCTCCTCCCACCCCATTACCCTGGCTAAGGAGGGTTACACTTGGTATTTCTGCACACATTATGAATCTCAAGACACTGTCACCAGCAGTCCGAGCTGCCCACAGGGCTCCTCTGCCAGGGACAGATGGCAGTGGCTACAGACACGTGAGTGCCACTGTTCACCTGCTGGCACATCAGCTTCAGCGGAACTGAACGGCATGCAACACATGCCCTGTAGAAGCAGCTGCTGAGAAGCTGGTGGTACATGGTCACCTTTCCCAGCCTTTGTCCGAGAAGGGTGACCTCCACAAGAGGGCAAAGGTGGGCAGAAGGAACTGGTGACTGTTTTTGGAGCGTTTCTAGGAGCTTTGTGATGTAAATCACCTGTTTTTAGTGCCCTCCCTTAGTCCCTCAAGCAGGAGCAGAGCCAGCGGACACAGGGTGCTACTTGCCCTCCCGTCCAGGCCAGCAGAGTCAGTGCCCCCGGCTGTGGGGTTTCTAGCACATTGCCTCCAACCCACATCGGCTCGGAAACCACACATTCAACAGGGAGAGCAAACACGATATTCCTTGTACTCGGAAGCAGAAGGAGCAGGTCACATCTCCCAACCCATCCTCCTCTGCTCACCATCTCTGAAGACCCTGCTCAGGCCATGGGAGAGCCCACTCCAGTCCTGGTGGGTGAACCAGCACAGCCCTCCAGGTCAAAACAACAAACGCGTATTCGAGCTACAGTGAGCCTGATCTCGGCATGATTATGCATCTATCTAGGAATTTGTTTCATCCCCGTGCCAGAGATTCAACCTCTGCAGAGAGCAAAACTGCAGCAGCAGAGTTTTTCCGATGCTAGGTGCTGAATGACACAATAAAATAAGAATGGTCTCCTTCATTTGCCATAGCACCTTCTCTTGGAGGGCCTGACGTGAGAAGAATACGTCTTATTATACCTCTGCGGTTTGTAATTCCGGAGATCAGCCTTCACACACATGGGGAAAAGGAACTAAACAGAGCTCAAAGGATTTCACCAAGACTAAACAAAAAGTTTACAATGGAGGCGGGAGGGAGACGCGGCGCTGCAGACTCCTCTTCTGTCTTTTAGTCCCAATATTGCTCTTATTGTACAGTCCTGCTCTCCACGGATCCCACTGCTCCTTCGCTGGAGAAAGGAAATAGCTCTTTACATTTTTACACCATATCCCAGGGCGAGGCAACGAAAACGGACACCAGACTAACGTTTTAGCTGCGGTTTGACAACGCGTTCATTAAAACAAAAAATCTGCCCCGCAGATTTTGGATTATAAACAAAACAATTAGCAACGACCAAAATTTGCAGCCTATTAAAACTATTTCAGGAGCCGGGCCCTCAGCGGTATCTCAGAAGGTCACCTCAGAAGGGCACACCAGCTGCTATCAGCCCAGCCTGTGGCTCTTCGGCTCTGGTCAGTGTCAAAGCCATCCCCCAGAGCGCACCCCAACGCAGCCCTTGAGTCTCTCCACGTATTTCCAGTTCCCAATTAATTAATTCGGCAGCTGGCTGACACCACACCCTCCTTCCCCGGCCACACTCATTACGCTGGGTCCAGGGGGAGAGCAGGGCGGGGAGAGATGCTGTTGCACTCTCTTATTTCTGGCGTCCGCCCGGAGTGCTGCGCCGGCTGACTCGCGTGGGGGATTGCTCCCATCCTGGGGCCAAGGCTATTCCAGCCCTGGGAAAGGTCAGAAAGAAGCCCTGACACACGCAGACCTGGCAATCACCTCCCTTCCAGCCTCCAAAACCAAAGCACGGGGGAATTGGCGGATTTTCCGCCATCGTGTTGCCTCTCCACAGGCTTTCCCGGCTGCTGCGGCTCCCCAGGCGCCCGCCCAGGAGCAGCGCCTGGCAAGCGGCTTGGGAAAGCTGGGCTCACCCAGGTGCACCCAAGCTGGAAGGTTCTCTGCAGGCAGCGATAGCGATCACAGCCAGGCCTGGGCTTTTGCCCCGAATTGCTTTCAAGTGTTTTAAAACCAGGATTTGAAATAGCGACGCCTGGACTCGGGCTCCGGCCGGTCCTTACCCACCACCTGCGGCTTCCAGAAATGCCCGCTCTGACGCTGGGAGTCACAGGCATGTTGCTTATTGCACATGTTGTTCTTTCAACATCCAACAACAATGCGGCTTATTGTCTTACTCCTCTTATTTTTTCACTTTCCTCTTTTTTTTTCTTGCTCGGTAAGAGCTTCGGATACTCTGGCATGGATTCAGTTACCACCTCAAGGACGAACTTAGAGGTTTTGGTAGCTACAAAACTGTTATATACTCCTAAATGCACATAATATACCCAAAAATATAATTTGTTATATTTTTTGCTCCACACCTATAAGCTATCAAGGATTCGTTTGAAAACTTTAACATGCCACTGACTTTTATGTTGAGGTATTTTCAAAGGATGCAAGTAATTCTCTGAGGCTGGAAATAATGCTGGAATGGCAGTGTGCTCCTTCCACAAAGGAGAGGCAAGTAAGACAGCTCATAATAAATTGTGCAGTGTTATAGTCAGATAATAGAGATACTACAGTACATGCTTTTGTTTTAAGAAGTTTTGAATTTCTAGATAGCTATGTAATGCCCAAAAGTTCCTCTTGTTTTAATCACAATACAGAACAGTCTGTCTATTTACCTTAATTATTCATGTTGAGGTTTTCAAGGTTCTTTGTCTTTATGTTCCCATCCTATGAACTCATCAAGCATCAAAGTTCGGAGGTTTTTTTTTAGCTTGTGTTCTGAATATATTACAGTTGGCATCCCACCATAAAACACTTTGGCAACCAAACAAATAGCTTTACATGAAACCCAACATAATCATAGGTTATTGAAATACGCTTCCTGTACATGCCTGGAATTCCCCTAATTAGCAGAGTATTTTCTAATCTGTCCAAAATGGATCATGCCAAAATCACGATGCATTGCTCCTCTTGTCCACCCAGGGCAGTGAACCATTTAGCTCCTGGAGAGCCACGTGTAACATGAAGGGAAATGAAGCACTCAAAATCTCTGAGCGCATGATTTTTGTCCCATTGACAAAAATAATAATAGAGATTACTTGGCCAAAAGTCTTTCACAGGGTAACCCAGAGCAATTACATTTGATAAAACACTCTGTATAAGCCACTCTTGGGTTTTTATGCAGCTGCTTTGCCAGCCAACACTACAACTCCCAGCATGCCACTTTGCAGTTCACACCAGCAGATGTTTTCTTTGTTGGATTTTTTTTTTTTTTTTTAGATTAACAGTATTTTGGGAAATGTAGTTCTTACCAGTTACACACTTCCCATCTACTTTAAGAGAAAAAACCCATTGTGAGACAAGTTAGACCCTAACTGTGGGACAGTTTACCAATGTAGCCCTCCGCTGGCAAACATGCAAGAAATTCCTTTGTGAAAACAGGCAGGTTTTTTTTAAAAAAAATACACTTTTCCTTTCCAGGTATCACCGAAAATGTCTATCCTGGACACACCTCCATTATTGATACATATAATGACATATATAATGATTATTCTGCATATCATTATCCACTGTGGACCTAAATTCCCAGCTTAAAAGCTTTCTGTGGTTTTCAGCATAGAAACTGGAAAAAAAACCCAAACCACCACGTGCCCTCAGTGACCAATCATGCAGAATAAACAGCAGATACTGATAAACTCTGATTCCAGCCCATAGGCTGGAATGTATCCAAATAAGTCTCTCTGTATAACACACAAACGTTGAAGGTCAAAAACTATATGGAGGTAACTCACAAACAGCAAAAGAGAGTGAACCGTACAATAAGGTGTTCATTACAAATAAACCACCTCCTTTATTGATTAGATACAGATCTCTTAATAAAACACTTCGTAAGTCTTCAAAAGAAGAGAAACAGTCTGTGAAAATGAAGAGAAAAAAACCCTTTTCTTCTATCGTGGAGAACACTACCAAGGTTTGAGAATATAATACATTGTGCAAAACCGGATTCACCCTCCTACATTAATTTCCAGATTTTGAAAATGCCGACTAGTTTTTGGACATGTTGACCTAGACTATTAGCTTAGATGATGCATAATCCACCGGATTTTAGCAGTGATTTATGGCCTCAATTATGGAGTTCTACATCAATCTAGAAATTAATATTTCAGTCTAAACACCCTTTCACATTCTCCACAATATAACTTGTCACTGTTAATCTCCAGCCTTGATATTAAACATCTCCGTGCTATCAAACTGTAAGTACAACATGTATTATACTTTCTGTGCTGCTGGAAATGATTGAAGACTGAATTGATCGAAAATCTTGATTTATCTTGTCTACAATTTTCAGTAGTGTGCAGTGATTTATATACCAGAGAAGGTTCTTTGATTAGCTTGCCATAGTCTAGGAAGGCTAAACATTATGGGCATTAAAATTTCAACACAAATGTTATCTCTGCAGTAAGCACAATAGTGACATCTTGTGCCTATCAATACGTGTATTAACTGAAGTTCTGACACTTCTCAGTAGAGATTTACCTCCAGAGCTTTGAGGTTTGAGCAATCAATATATAACCTACTTTGATGCAATCCACACACTAAACTACATTAAAATAACATTAGGGCTTGCTTTAAGCTGACAACAGCCAGGAAATGCAGAGTTAAAGGCAAAAACCCTACCTTTAAGCACTCCTTACGTAATTTCAGATTCTGTAAGCAATGTGTGACTTTGTGGCACAGTAACCAGCTAGAGCACAATTTCAGTGCCCCAGATTTCTATGTTTTAGCTATGTTAGCTATCACTGTCTTAAACCAACTTTAACAGAACTTTAACAGCCTCTTCTATAAGGCATGCAGTGAAGAAATCCATAATGTCCTCTTGAACAGCAGACACCTGACGACAGAAGGACTCCAGTTCTACATTTGCCTCCTTCCTTGACACAAGGTTGTGGAGCAGCATCTGGGACGCCTTTGCCTTCCTTCTGCTGAGGGTTCCTGAATAGCCCAGCCCAGGAAGGACTCTGGATGCTTGTCCTTACAGCCACCAAAGAAGGATGGAGATTCAGTCATTTAAGTGTCCTTACAAACACAAATGCACCCTGTGAAATAATCACAGTGCATTAAAATGTTGGTCTTAAAGAATGTTAGATTAGACATTCAAAGAACTGCCAGTTTTAAGAGACATGCTAAGTCCCTTTATTTGAAATTTGAATCGGTTCTCTTTGCACAAAACTTTTCTAGGATAAGCTCCACCAATTACACAGAATTGGGTGAAAACCCCCATTTTGCCCCAAGAGGCAGTTACGTGTGTAGGCTGTTTATACACAGTGCATCCATCCCACCCAGAAATCGCTCAGAGCTTTGCCATTTAACATCACAGGAACTATATTTTTCCCCCTCTTGTCCGCAAAGAGCCTATTCTGTCACGACAGTAGGACTGCCCATAACCTAGCTTCAGATGTACAATCTGCTTAAACGTTAATGGCAAAACATACTGCGAGGTAAGAAACACACCAACGGAACAGTATTGATAGAGCTAGCACCTTCTCTCCCAAGCACCGGGATGCTTTCCAAGCAGGACACCCTGCTCAGCCCTGAAGAACCTTTTGGGAAAAACTCAGAAGCTGGTGAGTGAAATAGTTGTATTTATTGCACCTTACCGCAGGGAAAAGAAGACAAAAATTGTAGACAAAAAGACCACAGGAATCTGTAAGGTGTGACACAATTAACAAAGTTAAATTCAGCCAGAAGAGCTGGGTTTGTCTGTTGTGAAAACATCTACTGTGTCACTTGTGCTTCCAGCAGGTTAGGACTGCCAGCTGGGATATGCTAGCAGGCACCCAAAGGGACCATGAAACTATTTAAGAGCACCGGCTAGATGTATGATTAACCCAGAAGGAACAAGGCATGACCATATCTTCAGGCCTCTCAGGAACAACAGGGAAACAGTATTGTTTCTGCTCACCCTGTAGAAACAATGAAGAAAGCCAACTTGCAAGGCCAGTAGATCCCATAAATGCTCCCGACGTGCCACCCAAAAAACACTAGAAAAATAAAATGCAACTTGCTGAAATAAAATGTAATTTGCTGAAATCTTCTTCTACTTAGATACTGAGGAGACTGGATGAGTTTTATGTAATACAGTGAGATTGCAACCCATACGGGTAAAGATGCAAACCAGTCACTACACTGGATGTTCACATAGCCGAAATTTTTACTACTACATACATTAGGTGTATGCATGCTCACCTAATAAAACCTCAGTTTTGAACAGCTTCCACTCCCAAGTTTCTCCAACAACAGAGATAACTTAGATAATGTATACGATAACATATAACATTCACATAAAGTGAAAAAAGATTAAGAACTTTTTTTAAGACTATAAACTCGGTTTTATTTTCTTCTTACGTTAATGTGTACTTTCTGCTTTCATACTTCACCTGTATTAACATTTGAGGAAGATAAATGAGACGATGGGTGCTTTTGGCCCAGGATTCATTTGATTGTGTAACTCAGACCTCATTGCAGGTCTGCACTGCAGTCCTCAAACTCTTTTGTACAGAGCATGCATAATCAGCAGACTTGGATGATTCTGCTAATACCACAGTTAAATGCCTTGAGCAAACACACTATTATAATTTTGCACCAATTTGAAAATATCCATTTAAATGTTAAATGAAGAGGAACTAATCAATAAAAACATGCATAAAGTCTCTGGGGAAGTACACTGGAAAAGACAACAATAATCTGCCATTAACATGCAAATAAAGACACAGCAGGAAACAATAAGAGTATTGACTTCACTGTGATACTTTAGGAAGAATGTTTTACTAAAATTTGGGCCAAATTCAACTTTGATTTAAATCATTGTAAACACAGGACAGCTCGATTTGACACCGGGGAAACACGGATTCTGCTGATGGGCAAGGCTGACCATAGCCCCCGTGCCGTAGCTGGTGTAAAGTTTTTAAATATTTTTAATTAGATTGCCTAAAGAGCTTAGTATCTGAGACTGCATACAAACCAAGTATGGAGTGAAAGGAAGAAGTAACATAATGCACAAGTGAAGGCTTGAACTGACCAAGACCTTTTTTTTCCCCTAGTCTACCTAATTTTATTTTATACTACATAAACACTACTATGCATCTATAGGCCTCTACTTAAGGCTCATGATCTAGTTCCCTGAAACGCACACGTCACAAATAGATATTAAATAAGGGATTATGTCACAAGGAAGAGAGAGAGATAGACTGGAAATCTCTCTATCAGAGAAAATAACAACATGGACATGTGGGGAAATGGATTTGGCTGGCTCCAAAGGAAGCTGGAGAAATCATAGGCAAGAGCCGATAGAATAGTATCAACAGAAGCGTGAAAAAGGTCAAATGCAAAGCCTGAATTTTTTGAAGCAGAAAAGAATGAGCTCTCTGAAGAATAAAAAAGGTAGAAAGATAGGCAAGGCAGGTTTTTGCAGGGGCTGCAACAAAGAAGTGGGATGGACCGGAATAAAGTAAAAAAGCTCATAGCAAGTAGAAAAGTAAGTAGAAAAGCAAGTAGAAAAGCTCATAATGATAGAGATACAGGAAGAAAGGAGTCTTGAGAACTAGATTGCTAGATGATTTGACAAAAGTTCATCCTCAAATCCACAATTCATGAAGCCATTGTAACACTGGTAACAGGGTAACACTGGGGTTCTCTTTTACACAACTCAGCTGCAACTGAGCTACTGCCATGCTACTGCCATGGAACTGAAAACAAAAAGCCCATTCAGGAGTCAGAACCAACACCCGGGAACTCACTGTTAATCCATACTTTTTGCCCTGTGAATGTACAGACTCAGGGATGCTTATTCCCCCAAGATGCTCCACCTGGAGAGAAAAAAAAAAAGAATGGACTCCAATATGATCAACAACCTTTTGCAATAGGGGTATGAATTAATCACCTCCCTGGCTTCTTTACCCCACTTGCAAGGGGACACAAAGATGCAAGTTAAACCAGCAGAGTATCCTTGCCAAAACTTCTTTGCCTTCCTTTAGGGACAACTTATTTTCTTCAAGTGCCAACAGTTACACTTGGGATTACGCTCCCCAATACTTTGGATATAGTAATGTGAGGAGTGTTGAGAACAAAACCCAGAGCCTCCTAAATAATCCATTCAGGGGAACATCTTGCCTGACTTTGGAACTATTTGGCTTTTTTTTGCTGCAGCGAAGTGAGTTTGCTCGCAGGTCTGGACATTGGTTAGTGATCTGTCTTCCATAGTTCACTAGCAAAAACCAGACCAAATAGGTTGGTCCCTACCTGAGAACGTAAAGCAAGTGGAGACTCCTTGTTTCTTTTCTTATTTCTTTATACAAGCTGTCACAGCCTCCCTTAAACAAAACCTCTATAGTTACACAATATTTCAGTAATTGCTACCTAATTTATCCATTTGACAAATCTTACTTTGGATGCTCAGCCCATCTCATACACCTGATCTCAGTGAAACCTTTAAATTTAGCCTGAGGATAAAATATTGAGTACTGTTCCTATTTATACACTTCTGTGACCACACTAAGGAAAAAAAAAAAAGAAAAAAATTCACCTGATGAATCAGAGGGAAGGAGCACTGGCATTGGCCCATGCTCTGATCTCACTCAAGCCAGCCTGCTGCCTGATTAATGAGTTGTGATATCATAGTCTGTGAGGAAGCATACATAAGTGGCAAGGAGAAGAATAGCACCAGACACTGTTCAGACTGTCTCTGTCCAAATCTGAGGAATAATAATAATAAAAAAAAAAAACCAAGTTATATACAGGTTCCTATAAAGGAAGAAGGAAATCCTTCATATATCAAGGCTGCTGGATTTTTGGAGGGTCATTTGGTGGGGGTTTTTTTCCAATAAAGATATATAAACTAGTCCTTTCCCCAAAGTGCAGAAGATTTTTATGAAAGCGCTTTAAACCATTAGTAGTTACTGGAAAAACAAAGGGCATTTTTTAACCTCAAGAAGTAATTGCGGCTGACAGCTTTTAAAATTGCTTTGTGTTTTGCTTATAAACTGGCAAAAGGAATATCCACAGTTTCTCAGAGAAAGATGTTTCTCACAGCTATTGAAAACGAAAACTGGTGTGTCAGGGGAGAAGGATATTTCAAGGTCAGAGCTGGTCAATGGAGACTCGTTTCTGTCTTTTATGATGAATTTCTTAATAATTTTCAAATATGGTATCCAGTTGCTGAAGTTTTCATCTAGCCCTACTGGCCCTTGGAGTTTGTAAGAGACTATGAAGAGAAGAAATAAATATTTTCCGGTTAGATTATTGGACTGGGATTCAGGACTGCATTTATCGCTGGGTCTTCCACAGATTTCCTAAATTACTTTGGAGAAATTTTTTCCACCACATCTCAGAGTTCCAGCTGCAAAACACAGACAATACAATAGGAGTGTTTTGCACTACATTCATTAAAACATACACAAGGACCACAGATATTTGATCGTGTTTATATGACAGTCGCAAGGCCCTCACTTGTGCCCTTGTATTAAACTTTCTCAATAACAGTGCAGTGGTCACGAGCTCTTCATCAGTTCTGCTCCCTATTTGACTGTAAGTGGCGAGCAAAGACATGTGAAAAGTATGTGGAGAACATGTCCTTGGCATGCGAATATCCCCAGGTTCTGCTAACTGCTGCTGTCGCTGCTTCCGCCACTTGGGACATGAAGCTATTGGACATCAAGGACAGCTGGAAGGAACGCACCAAATATCTGGAAAAGGAGTTTTTGAAAGCTGCATTTGGGGAAGCAGTTCCCTGGGCATCCATCCATCCATCCAACTAACTATCTATCTATCTATCTATCTGTCTATCCATCCTTTTATCCTTCTATCTATCTTTCTATCTCATTAAACTAGAACCGGGGAATAAGCATGCTGGTAGGGTGGCATCCATATATCCCTGCTAACAGGCCCTGGGCAGCAGTTGGAAGAAGATGGCTAAGAACTGGGCTGGTAAAGAACGATCCCTCTCCAAACATACGCTCTCAAACATTTGACAAGCTATGACTTTGGGGCTTCCTCCAGATGTCCTGCAGGCTCTCCCCACAGTCATTTTGGTGATGTCTCACCAGAAAGGGAGCAAGTTCTGCTACAACAGAAGGATTCAAGCCAGAGAACATCCCCTCATGCAGCAGGGAAGAACAATAGTGTTCCTACCACAGGTTTTATTTCCTAGGATTTCCCCACAACTTAGCAAAAGGCAGTCACTTAGAGTAAGTTATGGAGCCAATGTGAATAAGAAGGGACTTCTTGGACCCTTCTTGAAACCCTCAGCAGAAAAAAACCATGTTTTTTAATTAACATTTTAAGGGCATCCTTAAAATCTTGCAAACTGTACCCAGTTATGTCAGTGAAGATGTCATAGTCTTCCATGGAAGTATGTGGAAACAAAAAAAAATGTAGCATGAGGGCCTTCTTTTTACTTTGTATTAGAAAAACGATAGACCCAAACTCCATATGCAAATTAATATAAACACAATAATGCTACATATAAGTCTAGCGGATAGGTAATATCTTTCCTTAAAACTAACCAGTTTCCAGGGATTGATTTTTACCATAGAGATTCCAGTTTATAGCACCATTTTTCTAAGTGATTCTCTGCACTACAGTATAATTTAGATGATGGATCCCTCTCAATTACTGTCCATTAGAAGACAGGAAAACATTAAGTTCAAGTGAGTATTGTGAGAATTATGGGTTACCCTTTAAGTGAAGAGATTGTAAGTGAAAATTAATTTTAACATGTTCATTTCTGATGTTGTGTAGCATGATTTTGAGCAAAAAAGCTTTCCTACAAAAATTATTTTTTCAAGTAAAAGCATCTTTCATAAACGGAAAAAACACAGTGGAGCACAGTAAAGCCATCTAACTGCAAAGGTCCTCCAACAGCAAAAATTGCAAAGTACTTCACGTGGCTTCCCTAACTTATTTTGAAGGAACCCTGCACCATGAGCTGGAGGATGGCTGGTATATGGTGCAGATGTTCTGAGCATGCAGATGTTAAAGGGCTTTGAAAGAGCACAAGTGTTGTCCAGCACAGGGATAGCACCTTCAAGAAACACACTGGTGTTGCATGTGTGCATGTTGTATACACCAAAGTGGAAGCTGAAGGCTCTTGCCTACAGACATTGTACAGATAAAGAGTACAATTTTAAACCAACTCACTAAATTTTAAACTAAACTTTTCCCTGGGCAAATTCCACATTTGCTCATAGACACGTCTAGTATTCACAGCTCTTTGCTTTAGTTACCTATTTATCAAATTTGCTTAGGAAGTTCAGAAAGCCAACTTGAAAAATGCAACCCCTCATATATTCTTCATTCTGAGACTAATTTATACACATAACATGACCATCATGCATTTGAATGGCATTTCTCTGACCTGCTTTTTCAAACTAGGCTAAACAAACTTGAGGATTCTTTCAGACTGAGTATTTTTTCTAATTGACAGTATAGTTTAATAAGAAACATCAGTTGTTCACCCTTTGAATATTACTGGAATAACTTCCCCAATACTACTAGAGAATAAAATCTTTCTCCCTCTGTGGAGACCCATGTGGAAACAAGAGGAGATGAACATTTTGCATGACACAAAGAACAATTGCTCTGCAGCTGCTGTCATGACCCTCAGGCTACACTAGAGTCATGGCCCACTTCTTTTCTCCTATAGGGATCTTTTGGTTAATGTATCCATTTAGTACACAGCCCAAGTATAAATCCTATTTTATGCCAACTTAGTGAGAATTTCATAGCAGGTTGCTACCTATCTGTGCAGCCAGCACATCCCCATACAATAAAATACCTGCATTTAAGCCCTTTCTGGCACTATATGAAATCCGAGGGTTTGTGTGGTGAAATCTGTGTCCTCATGATGTGATTGATAAAACTCCTAGAGCCAGGAAGACACCATAGGTCCACTTCTTTGTTTAGGGTATCTGGAAGGCATGGCTTGGTCTGCCTATGTAATAATTTTGTTAATATTCAATAGTTAACATTCAATGGCTTTCAGAACTGACAGGTAATACCAAATATTCCTAGGAATACAATGCAAACACGAGAGTCCATGATGTGCATGCATAGTCAGCGTTATGGTTTGAGAAACCCACAACAATTTATTGTCATTTAGACAATTATTCTTTCACTCAATGATCCCTCTCCACCCAGGAAGGGGAATTGGGAAGAAAACAAGGAAACCTGACGATTGAAAGATAAACAGATTTAATAGGATAGAACCAGATAGTTAACAGTACTAACACTAAAGAACCCATATTGATCCAAATACCCCTATATACACTATACAAGGGTGATGCTCAGCCACCTGTATCAGTAGTAAGCCGTGCACTCCCAGCAGTGGACAGTAAATGTTGGACACTGTGAGCTCTACAGCTTCAGGAGGAAGGGAAAGGCTCAGGGGTTTGGCACCAGGGCAAGAAGTCCTCTGGATCGCTGCCATCAAGGGGGAGCAAACTTCGCAGCAACCTTTCTAATTTATATTGAATGTGGTGTTCATGGTATGAAATAATCTTGTTGGCAGCTTGGGTCAAGTGCCCAAGTCTCGCTCCTCTTCATCCCTGCACCTGGCAAGCTCAAAAACACTGAGACCTTGAGACCCACACACCGGCTATAAAGTAAATATCTTCACAAATTCAGACACTAGGGTCTTCCAAAAATATAGCTTTCCCAAGCATTAGAAGAGAAATTAGTCCTGTGTCACTTAAACCAGGACACTCAGCCATCAATGTTGTCCATGATTTGTACTCTCATGGTACCTTTCATGTGAAGCCCTTCACCAGGACTAGTGAAGCCCTCACAGCACGTCAATGAAGATGGCAGAGCTCTCAACAGCTAGCACTGAATATAAAAGCATGTTACAGAAAAGGGAAAAGTCCTGATGCAGGGTGAAAAGTTGGCCTTTTCAAGGCCAAAAGATGTTTTCATTTCAACTTAAATAGAAACAGGAATTGAGCTCATTTGCTTTCTATCTTTTTTTTCCTTTTAACCTATGAAACCGAGGGTCCTTTCTACTCCTCCTCCTCTCCTTTTGGCTGTACTCCAGCTCCTACACATGCAACAGGGATTGATGACAATAAAATATGCTGGTATTGAAAATCTGCCCATTATTAATAAGGTGAATGACTCATTACTCTTTCAATATGATGTTAACATCAGAATAAAACTAGTCTTTTATTGCTATGGGGTTTTTGTTTGTTTACTTCTGGGCTCTGTTGCTCTTGCCAATGGTTTAGATCTCTAAGAAAGTGAGATCATCACAAGCGCTGCTGCAGCGACACCAGTTTGACCCCTGTCCATTCCAGACAGTGACAGTTTTTCCATTCTTCTGAATTGGAGCGGGATCAACCCCACTGTAAATCACTAGGAACATCCACGTCCTCCCGTTGTTGTTTCACAGCATCAGATTAGGACTCCTCCATAACTGTACAATCCATTGAGGGTTCAACATACACATATGCTAGATGTAGATTTCTTTAAAGTCTTTATATAAAAGGTAGCAAATGCAAAGTCTATAATGCTGCCACATAACAGTCCAGGCTGGTTTGAGTGGCTACAAAGCCTTCCTTTCCCTTCCTCCCCGAATCCCAGTGCTCACTAAATGCGTATTTAGAGTGAATGCAAAACGAGAGTAAGAGGGAGAGCAGAGGTTGAGACCAAGAACGCACTGAGATGGTGATGGCAAACCGCACAGCACCCAAGTATTCATCAGTAGTTGAAGAATGACATTCTATCATCAAATTAAAACTGGAATATTAAGTTTTCGGGATCGTGTCGCTTGAAGCAGTTTCTCAAATCTGTGGTCAGGATATTTTTGTTCAAGTGACCTCTGTTTACCAAGTCCTTATGCCTACAAGTGACTGCTGTGTATGTTACGCTCTTTGACTTCCGGACTGTCCAAAACCAAAGACATTATAAAATTTTGAATCATGGAATTTAATTTCACCCTGCACTGGAAAGAAGATGCAAACACATTAAGATTTCCATTTTTAAAAAAAATGAGAGTCAAGAAACTCTAGCTGAGTAGAGCAGGTACTTCTCTGGGACACAGGAAACCTACCCTCAAGGACACACGCAGCATTTATCCAGGCAGGTCTTGTGTCTTTGCCTACCTTCCCCCAGATAAACCTGGTGAGCAAACTGCAGTCTTCCTCTTCGTTATGATAAAGCCGATACTGCTTGTTATAGAAAAGCTTTGTCATTAAGTTAAAATATGAGAGGAAACTTCCCAGGCTGTAACTGAAATGAAGCAGTTGAATATCTGGCAAAACCCATACATCAGAAACCCTGCCTCTAAAATTGATACTTCTTTCTCCTCCTTATGCCAGAAACCTAAGAATTCCTTCCTTCTACCAAATTGCAGGAAACATCTCGTCTCATTAATGCCACTCTTTCCTAGAACCTTTTAAATATATATTTTTCATTAAAATTCTAATTCTTGATAAACTGAAAGCAAGATCTGGTGACAAAGAGGTTATAATTAATCTAGCAAGAGCAGTCAGAGAAATCCATGTAATTGAAGGCGAATGTATGAATGAGGAGACTAATGCTACAGAACTTCCAAAGTCTTTTCTGTGGAATTAATACTACAGAGACCCATAAAAGATTAATCAAGATAAGCAATCAATAACTTCTCAAGTGCTAATAAGCACTGCCATGTTCCATGATATGTTGAGCAGTTTATCATGTTTAACCATATGAAGATTTATAGAAAATCCATTGTTAAAACCAAAGGATGAGGTAATGCACCACTTAGTAAATGAAGTGCAATTAAAATTTATGCTTGATATTACGCATTCAAAAGATCTGTAAAAATCATTTTGATTTCCTCTTTTTAAAGAAAAGAAATTAAGGTACTAGTTGCACTGTTCAGTCAGTAGTCCTGGGAGAACAGCGAAGACAGCAATGGTATTCTTCAAGTTAATATCTACTTTCAAGTGAAAGGTGATGAAATAGCCTTAAGAAATTGTTAAGCTCTCTTCTCACTTCATTTTACTCAGTGATCAAACTTTGCTTGAAAATTTTGAAAGTTAAATAGAATACCTATTAGGGACATAAAGGTCTCTGCTATCCATCAATCTGATAGATTTGCAGGTCAGATGAGCGAGTGACTTAATGGCTAATTAATAGTCCATAAACTACAGGTCTTGACCTTAGGGTCACTGTGACAGAACTCCACACTACAGCATATTATTAATTAAAACGATCATATTATGTATTTAGTAAATCAATTGCTTAACAATATTAAGATCTCAAATGTATTTACATGATTTTTTATTTATTTATATGTCATTGGGCAGCAGATATCTCCTGACAACCATACCATAAGCATCCTTAGTAAGCTTAAAGTTACAGTAATAGAATGTATACCCATATTTTCCTTTATATGTAGCTATTGTTTGTCTGGTTTTAGTTTTATTTGGGGGAATACTTTGTAAGTGAGATTCCCCTCCAAAGCTCGGCAAAAGTTTTAGTTTAAAAATCTTTATGATCATAGACATTCCATACAAAAAAAGGTTAAGATCCTGTCTGCTTCCTTGATAAATTGCTGACTCTTAAAAGGTTTGTATTAAAAGCAGTAACTTAATTAAAAGCAAATGACTGTCCCCTTATAGGACTGAGGATCATCACACTGCTGATAGGAGCCGTATACGGAAAGAGAGGAAGGACGAGCTTGGGTGCCTTCATGGACACATAAAAAGACTAGCATGAAGAGGAATTGAATCCAAGGCTCTGGCAACTCAAGAGAATGCCTAGTGATTAGTACTCATCCTGTTTCATAAGATGAACTCTTTAATTTCATCACTACTGCTCGCAAGGAGGGGTATATTCATGTGTCCAGATGTACATGCTTTGAATCGCCCTCTGGAGGTACCTGCTACTCGCCCCTAACATGGGAAACCAAAGTTCCTAACTTCTGGTGTCCTAAATGACACCTAAATTAGATGCCTTAAATAAACAGTGTGATTTACCTCCCTCCGTGGACAATAAATTGTCCAGACAAACGTATCACTATATATTAAATCATTACGATAGATACATACAATTGAGGGTGTGCAGCACCTAATTAATTAAGTGGCATATTCATCTGCAATTAGCAAATAAGCTCTCAAATCTTGGCATGGGTACTGCAAAGTATATAAGGCATGACTGTGTAATTATAATGAAGCACGGTTCTTTTTCGTGATAGTTTCTTCAGGACAACATATTCACTCTAACCTAAATTCACAAATTGCTCTGACTCACCCAAAATAACATTTTTCAAAACACATATACTACTCAGAAGGCAGTGGAAGGATTATTAAGGTTGTATTAGAGACATAATTTGCTGGGCCATCACTTTTTATTCAGTTTTTATTACTAACATTAGCTGGTTGTTTTTAACCAGCTTTGCTTCAGAGTGGTACAAATCATCTTGTACTATCTATAATTTAATACATAATAGTCGCTTCAGGAAGAAAGTGCTCCACAAATATTTACAGCCGAGGCAAGTTTGTTTGCAAAGTTCCTTCCCTGGTATGAGAAGCAGGAGTGGAATATTCTATAATGTGTCACTCTGCCTGACACAGAAGTCCATGTTCAATAGTAATAACTTATCTGTAGACCCTGACAGTGTTGGCTTAGGATCTCCTAACAGCTGTGATCACAGTGACTGGGGGGAAAAAAAATAAAGGAAATAAAAAATTCCTACTAAATCCTGTACAAGTCTTCCATTGATTGGCAGGGAGTTGGTTAAACTGCCTCTGAAGCAGTCTGCTTAAGTCAACCACTGTATTTTTTACATTATCAGCTTTGGAGAACCTTCTTACCCAGCCACCACAGTCTAAGCAAGGAACCACCTAAAGTCACAGTGCCAAAACACGATGCCAACACTTTCACTCTGAGCTTCAATTATTGTTTAGTTCTTTATCTGGAAGTCACGAATGAGGATGCAAGCCCACAACGCACCACCTTGCTGCACCAAAGCAAAAATCATGCTTGAATATCATGGAATCAGTGATACTAAATAGAAATGCAGTGACATTAATACGTCATGCAGGATGTACGACCTGCAGAAGAAACGCTGCTTCCACAGCAACAAGCATTACCTATGAAAAACACGTTCCTTCCTGGCATCTCTAAGACATAGGGTTCACTGCATTTATAGTGATCGTCTTAATGTATTATTATATTAAATGTTTCAGGCACTTTCACTTACCCTTCAGAATTAAAGATTAATCAATTCCATGATTGTGGACATCTAAACAAAATGTATTGATCCCATTCATTTTTAAAAGCAAGACACTATGTTGTCTTTCAATATGTCATATTTTAAGGGTAGCTTATTGATTACATTTTGAGAACTCTTGATATTCCACTGGAATTTAAGATACAGCGTAAGTGTAAGATTTTCATTATGATGATGTATCCACGGAAGCCACAATCTTGCGTATTGACGAGCTTTTGTTTGCATTGAGATCCACCCACTACTCTTATTATAAGCAGAGTCTCAACCTGAGAACCATTACCCATTTTAGCATTCCTAATGATTTCCCTGAGACTGCACATACACGTTGGAAGCACTCTTACAACACAAATTTCACATTACATATAGTCTTACACCACAAATCTGCAGAAACCTGTTACGTTTCTGGGAGCAATTTTACTAAATTCAGTTACTGACTTTAACACTTATAGCTGTTAACTTCTTCAAACCAGGACCAGCACCTTAGTTTCGCTTCTTTAGTACTTAATGTTTGTCGAGTTAGCTAAAAGAAGATAAATTTCATGGAGCACCAACAGCTTATGGAATCTAGATACTACATTGAGGGTCTCAGAAAGTTTAAAAACTTTCTTTCAAAAGTTTAAAACTCAGAAAGTTTAGGCAAGAAGGTGCACTGTTCCTCACAAATATACAACCAAATCAGGAATCTGGAAGCGTTAAGCAATGAGTTGATACTCCTTCGTGCTATTTACAAATTTACAGCTCCATATTACTCAGCCCTGGAATGTTTATAATGCAGCAAATGGAACTTTTAGAAAGTGACTCTGTTCACCGATATCAAAGATATTTCTACAAGGTCCCATTTTCTTGGATAGGTATTTCTGAACGGATGGACAGAAATTGAGCCATATAGTCCTATTGGTATCAAAAGAAGTCCAAACACTAAATACACAGACAGCAAGCTGAAAACATGCCATTTATGTAGTAGTTTGCTGAAATGGGAATAGATTGAGTCAGAAGAAAGGAATGAATCATTTCTGGATGCTGCTTGGAACCACCAGCTTGGCAAGAGGATCTCAAAGAAGATGGCACATACCTTAAAACCACTCTTCTATGCATGCATTCCATGTTCTTGCTCTTCAGCGTTACCACTGAAGTGTCTTTCATAAGAAATAAATATGTTATGCAAATAAAAACACACATAAATAAATTACAGAGCTCCAGGCAAAAAAGAGCTTATAATATCATAAATTATGAAGACTGTAATTGCTAGAGCCAGTAACATTTTAAAACAGAACTGTGCTGATAAATATGTGTGATAAGCCTGAGTAAGGCTTACTTACTTTCAGAGTAGAGTAAATCAGTTGATTTAAGTCAATGTAATTGTAAAAGCAAGGTAATATGGTGAAGTCCTCAAAAAGTCACCAGCTTTCTCCTAGTATTTTTCTTAATGCTGAGAAAGAGCAATGTAAATGAAACCTAGGCAAGAGGCTAAATAAATTTCTTCAGAACCCAAAAGATACTGAACAGCTACACTTCTTTTAAGTACCTTTACTCTATAGGTACTTCCAAGAAATCAATATAAATCACAGTTGGTGATATTTACAAATATTTATTTATAAAATACAGGGGAAAGCAGAAACTACAGACTTTATGCTAAATCACTTCCTGAAATGTGGTGGTTTAGAGTAAATATAATGTCTATTTGAACATACCTACCACAAACAAACACACTTTGTAAAACAAAACGAAAATGCAGCCCTGTGTACCTAGATACAAGGTTTCTCAAAATATGTGCTGATTCATCAAAATACAGCTGAGGCAAAAACAAAATTTTTTTTCTAAAATCCTAGAGCATTGATAAAATGAGATTAGGATTCAACTTGTTTCTGCTCTAATGGAAGATGTAAATTGATTTAATCAATTTTTAAAAACAAAATTCAAAGTGCAGGGTGTCACTCATTTTTTTCAAGAGGCAATTTCATCTCTTCAAAACACCGATCTTTCTGCTCCTGTACCTGTAGTCCATTAGCATAGTAGCAACTGTTTGGTGCAATAAATGTCTCTTATAAATCTTTAGGAAAGGCAGAACTGGTAAAAAACAACATTTCTCTGTTTGCATTCTGAAGCTCTTCATTTGTTTTTTCTCTCAGACAATTTCCTCCAGGCTAATTACCTCTCTCGGTCTCTTAGGTGACCTCCTCTGTCATACCCTAAAGGTTCATCTCCCCACCTTCTACAGATCCTGTTATACCTAAGAAGTCTATATTTTTATGGTATCATTAATCCTCAGGATCACTTAGTAGTACACCTCAGTAGGTAAACTCTATTTGGTAAAGGCCATTTAACTCAAAGAGAATATGACCTAATATGAATAATATCACATTTCTTTTCCTTATTACTTTTTTGATGACACCAGCCTTTTTATTGCTGAAATCCCCATCATTTCCCTTGTGGAGCCCTCATATCCAGGCCCTGAACCTTCTCCACTTTCTACATCTCCAGCTGTGTCCTGTATTTTCATCCTCACTGCTAAGGCTAAACTAAATTTCCCGTTTTCCATAACACATTCTTACTCTCAACACTTCAAGCTCAGTCGCACTAGAAACTCAGCTCCCTACAGCTCCTGTCTTTCAGCGTGTCTCCTCAAATCTCCCACATCCATGTTCCTCCTTCTTTCTTTCAAAGCTTTCTTTCAAAGCCACAACTCTACTTTCATCTCCTCCTACACTTCTTAGCTCTGGCAAATCCATCCTCTTCACCACCTTTCATGTGTATTCCTTACTTTGTGCCACCCAATTTGTTTGGAACAAACTCAATTATTTATCAAATTCTCTCCTCCTTCTTCATCTGTGGAATAAAAACTTCATCAATACAAGCCATTTGGGTGAGCATGGGTGCGTAAAATCATGGGTATCTCTTGTCTTACCCATGACATGCTACTGATATTTGGGAAAGCATCTATGGCTGATGTGGTCTTAAACAGAGTAAAGTCCTGTTTCAAGAAATCTTGATATCTGGAATAAAAACATATCCAAGTGATAATCAATCCTACCTCTAAGCAAATGTACGAAGTCCCTCATACTCCTTGCAACAGTTAAAAACAGATACATTTAAAATTTACTTCCACATACAACCCTTTATCAGAACTAACAATTTTACCCACTCATATTTGTAAAAATGAACATCTAATTCTCCCCTGCAATTTACTCTTGGGGAACTAAAAGAATCCTTTAGGTACAACAGACTCATTGAACACATGATACTTGCTTGATTTATGCAGCTTTCTGCAAGCATCATGCAATGTGGTAATACCAAGAAGTTGTCCTAAGGGTTTGACACTAGTTCAAATCTCAGAGCTTTGATTGCCATCCAGACTAAAAGCATTTTCTAAGCATGCCAAGTTAATAAAATGCCTCCTTGATAAAATTCACCTGGCCTTGTATTACCTGACTATACCCATTTACACCAGAAGAACAATGTAATTTCAATTTTGAGATTCCAGAGAGAGTTAAAAACACATTTCACTCCGCTTGGGAACACTTATTTACCTCTGCTACATAAAAAACATAAAACTCGGGTAAGAAACAGCTTTTCTGCTGTAACCTAAGCTTGTTTATGCAGGTAGTGGTTTGTTTTGTACTAAGCTCAAATGTAATCACGTTGTAGATTCTGTATATCTGCAAAATAGGGTCCAAATTGGCTTTTCCTGCCGTTGTGCTTTAACATTTCATATTTACTCATCCTAAACTGAACTGTGGATTTTGCACAAGCAAACTTTTATTCATTAATTCATTGAAATCACAAATGTGTTCTAGAAGGCAAGTACTTCAATTACGTTCTTTGTTTCTTCGACATATCCCAGTATTTATTATAAAAAAGGAAAAAGACTGCATATGGAAATGTAAATATATCAAAACACATTAGGGCCGTCTACATATAAAAGGAAACAAAGGAGACGCGTAAGTTAAGGAATAATAGGCTAACACCAGTCAATTTAAAAATACATCTGCAGAGAAAATCAGTCTAAAGGCAATGTGGTTTGTTGGTTTAATTTAAAGCAGGAAGAGGAAGGAAATGAAATAGATTTCAAAGACAGAGAAAACCCCACACCATAAAGTGAGTCAAAATAAAAATACTGGCTGAATCTAGATTTGCCATGGAAAAATCTAAAATATCTTTGGTTCATGAGTGCATCAAATATCTAAATCGCTAGTGTAGAACTGAATTAGCAGAGCCATAAGCCCCCTAATTCTGCAACGGTCTCATCCCCGAAACTCCAAAGACAGAATGAATAGAAGCAACAGTATAGCGTTGCCAGAACTTGAACTAAATCACTTTCAAAAACAAAAGCTCTGATATTATAGGGTACATCGCCTGTATCTCATACACATTCTTGAACTATCACAAGTAGACATCGCCACTCCACTCAAATGCTTTCTCCTTTTCCAGGTGTAGCTTACCACTGGGATACCTGAGTTGCAGCTCCGTAATTGACACAGAAAATCTTATCTAGCATCAAGCAAGTTCCTTCTATTCAAAAAATTCCCCTATAAAATATATAGCCAAAGATAATGCTATCAACTTTGCGTGCTGGTAGTCTGGTATAAATCTTATCCCATATAATGGAGAAACAGTAGCATGCTATCAGGACACTGCACGGTATTGTGGAGATACAAATCTATTTCAACTTCCATCTTATCCTCACAGCTCATTAACATATGAAATTGCAAATACTATGTAGGTCCTTATGCATGATGGATAATCTTCTAATAATATTATTAAGGTGTTGATATTAATAACATTGGCATATGGTCAGAAACACCTGGTTGCAAAAATCCCATGCTATCCTTCTGAAGGCAAAAGATTAAAGCCTGCTTTTGAAAGGGGAGCATGACAACTTGAATGGAATGCTGATCTGCTTTCACAGAGTGCCAAATTTATCTAATATCAACTTCAGAGTTTCACTAAATGTCATCCAGTCCCAGTTCTAAGGGCACCTCTACCTCTTCTGGGAGAATTTTCCCCATTTGTGTTGCAGTCTATAGAAATTAATTAATCCTATTTCCATATGCATAGCTTGTTCTAAATCTCACTAAACCAATATAATATTCAACTAATTTTTATTCATTTCTGTTGGCTTTGGATTCATCTTATATTTTATTAATTTAAGACAAACACTCATTGGTACCAAAGACCTAAAATGGGCTTATACTGTAATGCTATTACAAAAGATGTATAATCGCATATCAGGAAGCTGAGGCATTGAAGTAAGATTGGAGACATCACTGTTTACCCATCAATTTAAAATGTGAGAGAATACTAGTTACTGAAGAAAGAGGTGCAGAAGGCAAGGGGACAATATAGACTCCTGATAACGACAGAAAAATGATTGTGTTGTATAGAATTTTCTGTTGGCTGCTCCTATATGGTCCTCTACAGCATAGTTTAGTATTTGGCAGCAATAGATATTTCTTTACATAACTCACAAACTATATTTCATATAGTTTTAATTCCTTCATTTTCAATAAGTTCATTAAAAAAAAAAAAACTTAAACACATATCAAAGCTAACGAGCTGATGCAAGAGCACATTCTATCAGCATAATGTGCTGATATTTCACTAGAATTACAAACCAGAGATAAGCAAACCTGAGTTTAACTTTCCTAACTTCTCCTCTATTGACTTTCAGGGCTTGATCCAGCTGCCCAGACACAAGCGTCTAGTGCCGTTTGAGATACCAAAGAGACTCTGAAGCATCCACCCGACACCCATCAGATGTGACGCAGGATTTGAGACCGACACCTTTCAGGAGCGGCAGCTGAAGGCCAGCCATGATATCCTAAGGTATTTCAAAAGGCACTAGATACCTACGGTTAGGCAAGTGAATCCCACCTCTTGTGATTTTTGCAGTATGTTTACTAGAAGAAAGCTCCTGGGACACAGCATGAGCTGTCATAGGCCACCGCATTATACTCTTTTATAAAGTGAGCGCACTCCATCATTAAGCTATTTAAATTTTTATCTCCCCACAGTTTGTAATGGGAGGTGGCTCCAGAACCACTCTTTGTGATACTTACAAATGTTGTTCATAATGCCAGCCTTACTCATGGATGATTAAGCCCATTTGTTTTAATGCCAACATTATCCTCTATCTTCAATAGCACTAGTGTTTTTCCTCCCTTGATTGGTTTACAGAGAGAAGCAATGTAGACTTACAGCACGGTGTTTGCTAAGCTAAACAACGGTAGGCTTTAACAATGCTTTTTGTGATGACATTAATACTTTTTATCAATACTGGAAATGCCGTGTCTGAGACTTTCTGTTTGCCTTTTCCACAGTCACTTTGGTGAATCACAGTCATCCCGTTGTTAACTAGCAGACTCCAGCCTTTCTACCCCCTCTGTCATTTTGAGTGGGTGAGCTTCCAAATTGCAGCAGATTTGTCTTTTTATTAACCCTAATTTATACTATGATGTTTTATTGCATTTCTTTCTCTTCCTTCTTACTATATTTGGCTAGGTTATCTTTTTACCACCATTCAATATATCCTTTCTTTGACAAAACATGAGCTCTCACCTTCACTCTTAATCGTTGCAACCTCTCCATTCTTTGGCATAACGGAGGAATGTCTTCATAAGTTCAGAATCTACATCGTGGGCCAAGATGAAAACAGGATTGCTTTCTGTTGAGAGGCTATGAGGAAGAAAAGAGCAGGAAAAAGCAGATGAAACCAGCTGATTATCTGCAGACAGACAATCCAGATTTTTATATTTGGATATTGAGATCTGGGTTCTAGAGAAAGGCGTTGTGGACAGCGAACAATGCTAAAAGCTATGATGAGACTTGTAACAATAGCACTACCATGGCCTTGCATGTACTGCCGTATATATAAGATGTACGTACAATAAACTGATCTTCCATTGTAAGAAACTTCCATTTGTGTTATTGTTTTCCAATGAGCTGATGAATAATAATGGCTTTTCCCCCAGAATAAGACTATTTCCAAAACAACCATCTTCATCAATATTGGTAGATTAAAAATATTGTGCAAAGCAGACCCAGTATAGCAAGTTTCCTTTTCCAGCAGACGGAATTAGTAGTTGCCTGCTGTGTAGTTCCTGGACAACCTTAAGTCCAAGGAAGCCAAAGATTTTGGCAGAAGAATCTCAGAACCTGATTTCTTGACCTCTCTTGATCTTGCAGCTTTCATACACCCTCCCTTGCCTTTTAATAATCCCTCCCAATTATTTTATTTCATCTTTTATCTGGATCTAGCAGCATTAACCTGTGGAGGTTGATTTTTAATTATTAAAAATAATTATTGTTTTATTTTATTTTGCATCATTTGAAGCCTCACCTTAATTTCAGGGAATACAATGAAGTAAATAATCCTGGAAACCATTTCCAGACATCTGAAGGTCAAGAAAGTGATTTGGACTAGTCAGAATGCATTTATGAAGAAGAAATGCCTGACCAAACTGATAGCCTCCTACCATGAGATGACCGGCTTGTTGGGCAAAAGGACAGCAGTGGAGGAGAGCAGTGGATTATGTTTATCTTGAATCCAGCATGGCTTTCAGTGGTGAGTCCCACAACATCCTCACAGAGAAACTGATGAAGTACAGACTAGATAAGTAAACTGTGAGATGAACTGAAAACTTGCTGAACTACTGGGCTCAAACAGTTGTGATCACTGGCATGAAAACACTGTTTCAAGTTACAGAAGGCAAAGGCAGGGACTGTGAGAATGAGGAAACACCGACTGTAGGAGAAGACCAAGTTAAAGACTATCTAAGGAACCTGAAGGTGCACAAGTCCGTGGAACCTGATGAGATTTGTGCACAAGTCCATGGAATGTGACAAGATTTATCCACAAGTCCTGAGCGAACTGGAGGATGAAGTTGTCAAGCCACTATCCATCATATTTAAGAAGTCATAGCAGCCCAGTGAAGTTCCCGCTGACCATAAAAGTGTTCAAGGACAGGTTGGACAGGGCTTTGAGCAACCTACTGTAGTGGGAGGTGTCCCTGCCCACGGCAGGGGGCTTGGAACTAGATGATCTTTAAGGTCCTTTCCAGCTCTAACCATTCTATGATTCTATGAAGTCTAGCTGAAGGCCAGTCACCAGTGATGTACCTCAGGGATGGATGCGGGGCCAATATTGTTTATCATCTTCGTTAATTAACTGGACGATGGGACACAGTGCACCCTCAGCAAGTTTATAGATCATACAAAACTGGGAGGAATGTTTAATAGACCAGATGGTTGTGCTGTCATTCAGAAGGACCTCCACATGCTGGAGAAATGCACAAAGAGGACTTTCATGGAGTTCAACAGTGGGAAACCCGAAGTCCTGTCACTTGGGAGGAACAATCTCATAACCTGTCTGACCAGCTGGAAAGCAGCAGAAAAGGACCTGGGGTGTCCTGGTGAAAAGCAAATTTAACATGACCAGAAATGCACCATTGCAGCAAAGGCCAACAGCACCCTGGACTGCACTAGGAAGAACACTGCTAGCAGGTGGAGGGAGGTGACCCTTCCCTTCTACTCAGCACTGGTGAGGGCAGATCGGAAGTGCTAGTTGTAGTGCTGGGCTGCCCACTATGAGACATGAACACACTGGAGCAAGTCCAGCAAAGGGCCACAAAGATGATTAAGATATTGGACCATCTATCATACAAACAGAACTGCAATTGTTCAGCCTGGAGAAGACACTGGGGGATCTTATCTATGTGTATAAATACCTGATGAGGTGGTGTACACATGACAGAACCAGACTCTTCTCAGTGGTATCCAAGGAGAGGACAAGAGGCAATGGGCACAAACTGAAATACAAGGAATTTTATTTAAACTTAAGAAAAAACTTTTATACTGTAAGGGTGACAACACTGGAACAGGCTGCCCAGAGNGCAGATCGGAAGTGCTAGTTGTAGTGCTGGGCTGCCCACTATGAGACATGAACACACTGGAGCAAGTCCAGCAAAGGGCCACAAAGATGATTAAGATATTGGACCATCTATCATACAAACAGAACTGCAATTGTTCAGCCTGGAGAAGACACTGGGGGATCTTATCTATGTGTATAAATACCTGATGAGGTGGTGTACACATGACAGAACCAGACTCTTCTCAGTGGTATCCAAGGAGAGGACAAGAGGCAATGGGCACAAACTGAAATACAAGGAATTTTATTTAAACTTAAGAAAAAACTTTTATACTGTAAGGGTGACAACACTGGAACAGGCTGCCCAGAGAGGCTGGGGAGTCTCCATCCTTGAATATAGTCAAAACCCAACTGGACATTACCTGGAGTAACTTGCTCCAGCTGACCCTGCTTTGAACAGAAGGGGTTGGACAAGACAAACTCCAGAGGTGCCTTCCAACTTCAATCATTCTGTGATTCTGTAACTCTGGAAAGTAAACTGAAAGCTAAACAAAACTCAGCTTTTGACCAAATTTTGCCAAACAATAAAAATCTTATGGCTGGAGCTCCTTGAACTAATGAAATCTGTGCTTCTCAAAAATCTCCACCATTCACTTCATCCATATACTGATAAGCCCCTCTTTGGAAGGATCAAGACCATCTGGCTTCTTACGTGCCCTTTTATTCATATCTTACAGACTCTTTTAAATGCAGATCTTCAAGAATATTATGTGTAACTGAAGAATTTGACGCACCTCACTGCTGAGCTGTGACTAGCTCTCACTATCAGCCCGGAAGTGACCCATGGCTCAGTGAATCCCTGCTGGTTGCCAGAACTGTTTGTTCCTTCCCTGCATAACACATCCAGTATCACCAGTGTACGTAGGTGTTTGATCAACGTCACCTTTCCTTGACAGGAAGGACATTTCCTTCCCTTCCACCAATAAGGCTAGAGCGCCCAGTCCAAAACCCACTAGAGAAGAGTCCAGATGAATTAAATGGACCCTTAGGTCTCACACTGGTTGCAATCAAGAAAAGAGACAATTAACACACATAGGAAATAACAAATTTGGGATTCACCTCTTCTAATTTCAGATGAGGCATCCAGTCCAAATGAGGTCTCTAGACTCGATCTATAGTAAATGACATAGAGCAGCACCTTCACAAGAGGATGCAGTTCATCCCTAAGGTAGAAGGCACAAGTTGCTATCTGAAGAAGCATCCCCTTACCCTTCACTCTGTTACTTCTAAACAAGAATTTGAGGCAGCAAGTCAGCTGAGCTGAACTCCATTTCCTACACGCTACCTTTGTCCACTTCCACATTGATATTATTGCTCTTTCCCTTTCCTCAGACAAATGCAAGTCCATTTGAATTTGCTTCCACTATGTCTCCTGACTTAGTAAATCAAATCCATTGTAAGGCACAAAAGCAAAGGCTTTCTTCAAATCCAAATAAATTATGTTCAATGTCTCAGGATTGCCTCCCAATCTGCTAGTGTATATAATGCATTTAAATGAAACGTATGCATATGAATGGTGATTGCTCCTTATTGAAACGCACATCTCTAAACACCCTGTAATCTTGTTCCTTACCAGTGTCTCCCAGAAATTATTCCAGCATAAAAGGCTTTCTTCTTCATCCTCAAACCAGTTTTAAAGCCATACAACACAAACTGTTACTCAAGCTCTTATGTTGTCACTGTATTTATTTATTCCCTCTGCTCACACATGCAGTTTTATGTGTTTTCCAAATGCATAAGGGAAATCCTCAAGACTGGAATTTGGTCACAGATTAGGAGAACAAGCAATATATGAAAGACAGAAAAGATAGAGTCTCCTAATATTCATGTCAAAAATGACCAATTATTTAGAGACCTCATCTCATGCTTATCGCCAAGAGTAGGAGACTTTCTTTTTGAAATTATGTTTTTGCAGCCTGAATTCTTTTCCCATCAGGCATTCCCCCAGAACCACCTGATCTCCTAAATGAGCAAAGTAAATGCATTGCCCTTTCTATGCCAATATCTTATACGTTCTGATTCTGTACCCACCAATTAAAACCCTGATTGACTCAGAGACACTAAATCAGGACACACTGTCTCTGAAAAATATATACAGGCCTTCTTAGAAGATT
Source organism: Chionis minor (assembly GCA_013398295.1). NCBI lineage: Eukaryota > Metazoa > Chordata > Aves > Charadriiformes > Chionidae > Chionis > Chionis minor. Next base: position 310,856 of record VZSF01004751.1, read on the forward strand.
TCAGCCATACCTAAGGGTATATTTTTACTGAGTCTCAACTGCTGTCAAATCGCAATTCTTCCAATTTGCCTACTAACACTGTGACCAGAAGTAAATTTCACAATTCTATCAAAATGACTTAAAAATCTAAACTTTATTTCCTAATTGACTGAGGTACTTCAGACTCGAATCACATTGAAAACCTCCAACCTACCAAAATCCTTTTTGAAAACTGACTACTTCATAGTCCTTTCCAAAGAAACCTACACCTCTCGCTGTTAAATTACAGATCCGACTATTTATTTCCTTTTAAGTAACAAGCTGACATTTTTTTCAGAAAACAGAGATATCATCACTAGAAAAAAAAAAATCATCTTCTAGAATGATGACATTTAAAATATGCTAGTTGCAGTATGATTCTTGCATGAACAGGTGATGAAAGAAATGCACTTCTTCCTGCCAAAACCAACAGCTGTATTATTAAAAATATTGTTAGGATTGTGCAAAAATCCAGTCAGATTACTATTGTGAAAAAAATACCTCATCTGCTGCTTCTTTTTAATACAGTAGCAAATATACTGCCTGGTTTGGCTTCATGCCAAGATTAATTTTAAATTGGACCTCATGAAATATTTATGAGGTCCAATTTAATGGGATTGCTTTCCCTGGCATTAAGCCTGTGTGGATAGCATCTTAAACACTGATGTTTTTAACAGAACCTCAAGATACACACACAAAAAAATCCTTGGGTATTAATAGGCTTATTAATAAATTGTTTAACACTATGCAGTGTATTTCAGAAGTATTTTGACAGGCCTTCTGTAGTGAATCTTTACCTGCTTTTCTCTAAGGCTGCACTTTGCTCTCTGTCAAACAAACGCTGCTTAGCATTTAGCAAAATGGTAAATCACCATTAGTTAGAAAGAAGCTGAAGTAAGTGTGAGTAAAGAGCTAATCACCCTTCAATAGGCTTCGTGAGGAACTGACAGTGCTCAGAATGCTACAGACACCACTGAGCTCCTACGTGACTTCCTTGATTCACTGAGACACCATTTACCTTTGGTTTCTAATTACGTTTAATAGTTCAATAAAAACACTATATTGAGACACGTATACTTACAAAAAACCTCAGTGTTTTGTACAAAGAAAACATCTTGAATAATTGATAACCATTTTCCTTCCCTTTTTCAATTAAGAGCGTGGACCTAATCTCTAGAGCCAGTTATTTCAACTGCGTTTGAACCCATTTTTAAATAGCTGCTTCACTGCTTCTCCCCCATCAGTGTTCACAGCAGACCGTCAGCAACCAAAAATCATGAGTGGAGTATAAAAGTAAAGTCAGTACAGACCACAGATAACTTTGATCTCAGTCTGTTACTGCTAGACAACACCATCGATGTGCGATCGCTGTTAAGTGGGAAAACAACACTGCAGATACCAAATGCCACCTAACGATATGGATGAGCTCTGCAAGCTGCAACACAATTGATTGAGTTCAGAACCAAGTGCAGAACTGAGTACAGAACCCATCTCTTTCTCCTACAGAGAGCTCTGGGAGGCCTGACCAAACAGAGATTTGTCTGGAGCGGAGGGCAATCGTATTCACCACCAAATAGAAAATACTTTCATATGTATTTCCCAGCATGGTCCCTTTAGAAGGGCCACAGATAGCTCACACGCCTTCGGAAAAAGCAACTGGTACGAGACAAGCAGCAAAAAGAGATTGCCCATCTGACCTGCTTGATTCAACACACCTTTGCGAAAAAAGGATGCTCGCCAGAAGGGTAAAAAGTATCAGGCAAGCAGGAGTAAGTAGTATGCAATTCAAAAGTGAACAAGTGGGAGGAAAAAATCATATCAAAGGATGTGTTTAGATACCTGTATCATTGATATTGCATTCAAGCAGAAAGTTGGCTTCACCATTTGCCTTCTTCTGAACCAACATGCTCAACAGTGAAAGCTCTTTAACAAAAATAAAGCCACGCCACTAAGAGTTTGGAACAAAATATAAAGAGCTAATGATCTAAATAATGAAACTACACGGGAGCTTTAGGAAGGCAGATTGTAATTAGCCAACTGGAATTTAGCCAGGACACCACAGCTAACACCTCTGTGACCTTCAATCAACACTCCTTTAATATGCATGAAGTTGGGTTTCTTTATCATTAATAAACTGAATGAAAATCCAACTGGAGCAAATACTCTGTTGGTTGATTTTCATCATCACAGAGCTGCTGGAATAATGAAATTCATAGGGGAAAAAGTTGTGAATACTCCATCTTAAATGGTTAGCTAGCTAGCAGTCTGTCCCCCTTCTAATACTTCTGATGCTGAGGGCAGCTGGACATGGGCAGAAAATGTTTTCACACTCATTGCTGGGATGTATGAGCAACATGTTCACCCCAGATCTCTTCCTGCCAGAGACCAATCCACTCAAATTCCCACTATAGTCAGTGTGATGGAAGAGGAATCCACAGAACGACACCTTGAATTCATTTCTGCACTCCTACGAGGCCACCTTAGCTCTTGGTATCTTTCCTGAATGGCCTGCTGCACCCACCCACTTTATTTGTGCATAAAAGTGCCAGGTCAGAACAGCACAAAGCCTGCTCATTTTGTTGTTCCCACACAGATCAACACACCCAGCATTAAAGAAAGGCTAATCACAGGAAGGCCGTGATTCACAGGCAGCCATTCCAAATGAAGGAATCCCACCCCACACAAAGCAGCCCTATGGAATAAAACTTTGAACTAGCTACCCCTGTTTAGGAGTGCTGATAGCAAGATTAATTATCCTTCTGTTGAGAGGCAGAAGCTGCCACAATGATGTGTCACCAGCACTTACCAAGCAAGGATGTATTCATCACAAGTGACAAGACTGCAGATAAGTGAAATTCTTGTTTAATATTTGTCTGTATGCTAATGCAGTTTGAAAACAAAGTCCTCTAAAGCTGGATGAGAAGAAAAAAAAGAGAAGAAAAAAGAACAGGAAGAAGAAAAATGCTTTAGCCAAAGTAAACGATGGGGAAGAAGTAAAGCAATTTAATTTTTTTACTCATTTTACAGACCTTTCGAGATTTAATCTGCACAGCCATTAGGGATTTAAAGAGGACTGATGTTTAACTTGTTTGCCCATTTGACTTAAGACAAATCCATCTGACAACAACAAAGCACTTTCTTTGTCCTCACCACCACTTAATTTAAAGGGGACATGTTTACTAACAGCTTAATCTGTTTAGTACAAATAGTCCTTTACATTCTTTAATCCTGTCAAAAAAAAAAACCCACCAAAAAAAACAAAACACAAACCCTCCAAAAACCTTCAGAAACCATTTGGTTCCCCCCAAAGCCCAAAGCTGGAATTTGGGGCAACCTGATATCAATAAAATATTTTAGCTCTACAAACGCACTGCACCAAACAACTTAATCTCCGTCATAAAAGCAGAAAAATATGCAATTACTAAAGTGTCTGTTGAACATTATACACTTTTTGGTAACAAAAGTTGTTGATCTGCAGGAATTCCACGGCAAATGCACTTATTTATTTCATACAGCTGCATGTACAAAACTTTAGTCAGAATTAATGTCGAAGGGCATAATAACCACATCATATCGCAATGTCACACTATTACTAAAACCTTTACTTTTCTCAGGAGAGTTCAATGGTCTTTCTTCAATGCACATACAGCCTTGAATTGCACAGGGAATGCCCTTAACTGCATTTTTGTCTCATAGTATATTCTCTACAATGACCACCAGTGTCTCTTGGTTGCTTAATGCTAACAAAGATGGAAAACATCATATTCTGTAAAAGTGTTACCCACCTGCTGGTCATGTTTATTCTTTTCCAATGATTGCATTTTCTCATCGCTGCTGTTGATGTTATCCACGATCTAAGAAAAGAGCAGAGTAGTGAGAATCAATAGATTTCCAATACTCTTAACACTGGAACTGTCTGATGTGTAACCTTAAACAAGTGATTCAGCCCCAAACCAGCGTAACACGTGGGTATATGCTTAATTTGAACTTCATAAAGAACTATCTTTCATAATAAAGATGTGCTTTAGTGTCTCATTGCATCGGAGCCTCGCCTTGCCTCTGTATTTCAACTTCCCCGTCTGCAAAATGCACTACTAAGAGCTGTTCCGGTGGGAAGGCATCGTAAGCATAACACATTGTTCTTGTCCTGTTCCCTAAGGAATTTGTTCAGGCAGTGCCAAACCATCCCGTAGGGTGTCCAAATTTAAATTTTGTGGTTTGCAGTTTAAAATGAGCAGTCCACTGGCTTCACGGCCTTGCAGAGCACTGTTTGGAGATGCACCAAGTGGGTCACCATCAGCTTTTCTCGTTTTTCAAAAATTCTAGTAGGGAACATCTTTATTTCCCGTTCTTTAAATATGAAGGAGAAAACATATGCCTGTAAAATACATTCAGGAGTTAGTATTTTTAATAGAAGACACTGTAAAAATTGTGTACCATTTTACTTAATATGTCAGTGTTGTTTCGGGAACTAGACAGTTATTAAAATAAAGCCTTTTATCTTCAGATTCAAAAAGAAATGGCACTTAAAGACACCTCTGACAAAATACTCATAATGAATACATTCATGAGTAAACTCAGCAATACAAAAGCTAAGTGATTATTAGTCCCTAGTTAAACAAGGAGCTAGTGGAAGAAATGGGAACAAGCCAATACTAAGCATTTACATAGGCCTTTTCACACAAGAATTTAAAACATTTTACAATGAAAACAACAACAAAAGAAGCACTTGATTCTTGAAACTCAGTGTTCTGCCTTATCTACTACACATCCATCTTTCCCAGAAAATGCTGGTTCTAACATTTACTTTGTTGCACATATTTTTGCCCCACCTCTGCACCAGGCATATTGAGTAAACTACAATCTTACACCGCCACACGCACTTTTGAGTTCAGATAAACATTTGAACGTCACTACAGAGGCTTCCATAAAACCCAATTACACTCAATCCCGTAAAATCAAGCCAATCCTTGATTGTAATAAAAATCATATTACAATAATGGTATTTACAAATTAATGGCACAATAAAAACCTGCTAAAAGGCAGTCTTTATCAGCCTAATAACTATAATATTTTTAAAGCAGACCATGGCCATAGAATAGGTTAGTTTTTCAGTGGTTTAACTGCAAATTTTCCCCTTAGGAGAATATTTAAGATTTTAAGTCGTTTTGGAGACCCTACATGTCAACATCATAAAAATAATATATAAAAATAGTAATATTTTCATTCGTATTGTGTTAATTGATTGACAAAAATACCTAGCTTACCTCGGAAATCTTTCAGTTTTAAATCAGGGACACAACATCTTTCACAAAAAAACCCATGTTGCCCCATGGCATTTGTGAGAGCAAGACTGGGGAACCCACCCCCAATTTTACAGGCCTCTTTTGAAATCCTCACTGGGCTATTTTGGAAAGCATGAAGATAGTAACTGAGAGGTTGTCTTTTCCTTCAGTTGCAAAGGTATACAGGAGGGGTAATTAAATTGCAATTAACTTCTAACCACCTTGTCTCTCAACGAAGTGATTCTCTCCTGTGGGAAAGGAGAAAGTAAATGGGATTTGGAGGTGTGGTGTACTTCCCTCTTTGCTTCCCCAGAGCTGAGGAATGCCTGCTCCAGCTGGAAAAATATAAACATCTCCAGTGAATCACAGAAGTTTGGACATCTTGCTCGGTTACTCGATGCCAGATATCCGATAGTGCAGGCAGTCACTAATCCCCCACGTACCTGGTGGTTTTGACAGAGTAGGAATTGTCAGTTAGGGAAGACAGGGACTTTAATTAGCCTTACTTTGTAGGGATTTGCAATTTTAGACTATGCAAGTGGTGGCATTTAAATTTTCTACCTGACCTCTTCACATTTTCATGTACATAAACTGTAAGAAAATCCTTGGGTGTCATCTTTTCTCAAAGGAAGGACAAAAAAGTAATGCTTGGAGTCAACCTCAGTGAAGGAAAATAGACAGAGTACAATAAAGAAAAAAGTCAGGTTAACTTCAAGAATCCTATAGTACGTAACCATCCCAAGGACATGGGAGCAACTGGGCATTTTCCAAATGTGACCTCTCCCAGTGGCAGTGAAACACTGGATGTCACACCGAGAAATGGGACAACCATTTGATAATAATAATGATGACTTCAGCTGTGCAGGCAAAAGGATATGCCCTATGGAGTAGAAACAGGTGAAAGAAAACAGCTTTTTACTACAAATTTTCGAGTACAAGAATCCTCTATGTCTATGCTACCACTGTAATGTCCCACCATTATTTAAACACAGTTGAAACTGGGCTCTGCACTACAGGGGACGTCACTGTAAGGTAAATCGCTCTTACAGCCAAGATGGCCCAAATCTGTGATGCATTTTGCTGTGTGCTGCTTCAGTTTCATCTGAAATGGTACACCCTCAAGACGACAAGTGAATCTGATGTGGGAATGAAAAATGCTTCTTCTCTGGGAAGACCTCCCACTTCTTTAATTGTTATAGTGCCTGAAAGTTTTCTTGATGTATTTGTGGTTGCCTTTGGGCTTTATAATCTTTCTTGATTTTACATTGAGAGTAAATATGGACATTTTATGGATCAAAGACTGTAAGTTGCCCTCTAATACGCCACTGTCAAAAAAAAAAAACCCAAAAAAAAACCCAAAAAAGGAATATTCTTAAACTTTTTGACATGTAATAGAGAATTAGGCATTTGGTGGAATAGTACAGGTTGGAATTTTAGAGTGTGCACCTTCTTGTGTCTAAATTCATTCATATTCAAAATATCCTCACAAAACGTGTCTCACAAATTATTCCTATTTTTAAGAAGCTTTCCATTGCTTTCAAGACCATTGCCAGTGCAGTCAGAAAACTAGATCAGAACCACAAGAACACTGATAAGAAACTGAGGAAAGATTATTCATTTCTTCATACGCATTGCATCAAGAACCAGGTATCCCTACAAGGCAAATGCTGTATGTTTAATTTACAACAGCTGACCTGAGCATCACACTACAAGCAAGCAATCTAAGATATATTAGACCAAAGTTTCCTCACCAAAAAACAATGGAGAGTCAACAATGCAGCTTGTTATTACAGCAAATAAAAACCAAATGACTCAAGGCTTTTCCACGTACCCTCCTTTTTGCTGAGGGAGTTGTCAGGACATAGGAGGGGTATTTGCAAGTGCATTAAACAAAGACCATAAAAAAGGATGACAAAGATAATAAACTTTGAAGATATCAGGGCTCTCAATCAGACATGCACTGCGAACCAGAGTGTATAAACCCAGAACAACAGTCGCAAATGTGCTGATGCCTTTCAGCTCCTGACAATTTTGTCTCTAAAGGAATACTTCGTTGAGTGCGTTGCCTGTAGGAGCACATTTTAGTTAATTGCGGTCGCTATAACTATTTATTGGTACCGGAAGAGAACTCTACTTTCACATTCTTATTGAAGAATATTATGCCAAGGCATCCAGAATAAGGTTTGGAGCCCTTTTACAATTTCATAAGTAATCAAACGTTGGCTCATGATAGGTCTTGTTCAACTGCAGGAAAACTGAGAAGGTATTGCAGAAATTGTAAATTATTCGTATGAGTTTCTGGTCATAATATAAAAAAGCAGAAGAGGTCCTGTAGAATCTAGCTATGTAGAATTTTTTTTAATATCTCATTATCTTTTATTCCAGTGAGAAGCTAATCCAATTTTGATGCAACTGTGTAAATGTGGCACAGTAAAAAATTCAAATTATGATTTTGCTTGCCATTTGTACCCTCTCTACTGTGTTTTACAGCTCAACTTCTCCAACCAGCCTTCACCTCATGATGCACCAATATGGTTCAGTCTTACCTCACTCTTGACAATTCACGGTTCAGGGAAGACACAGAACAACTGAAGAGTTTGTCTCTTTGATGAAACTGGGAGGAAGAAGTGGAAAAATTACAACCGTTAAAGCCTGCATAAGCATCTATTTACTTGTTAAAATCACATTTCCCTGTAGCAGAGAGTTTTTCATAAGCTATAATACTGACAAAAGATGAATATTTGATAAAGTGCAAAAGCAAAATGTAAAGTATTACAAATGGCATTTCTTTTTCAAATGTGTATAGGACAACAACTGTCAGCAGCTAACATTAGTAGCCAGCTAAACCCAACCATCTGATTAAGCTACCTTATGTCACTCAAAGTTTAGGATCAAATAATATTGTGAGGTATCAGAGGTGATGAAGAGATGGACACAGAATAAAAGACACAGTAGGATGTCACGCATTAGCAATATGAAGATACACCACTGGCCTGGTTCTCATTTGTATTAAGGAGCATTTATTCATTTCTCTTTGCTTCATAGAATCACAGAATGGTTAGAGTTGGAAGGGACCTTAAAGACCACCTAGTTCCAACCCCATGCCACAGGCAGGGACACCTCCCACGAGACCAGGTTGCTCAAAGCCCCATCCAACCTGGCCTTGAACAATTCCAGGGATGGGGCATCCACAGCTTCCCTGGGCAACCTGTTCCAGTGCCTCACCAACCTCAGAGTGAAACATTTCTTCCTGATATCTATTCTAAATCTACCCTCTTCCAGTTTGAAGCCATTACCCCTTGTCCTATCACTAGTTGCTCTCCAGCTTTCTTGTAGGCCCCTTTCAGATACTGGAAGGCTGCTCTAAGGTCTCCCTGCAGCCTTCTCTCCTCCAGGTTGAACAACCCCAGCTCTCTCAGCCTGTCCTCATAGCAGAGGTGCTCTAACACTCTCATCATTCTTGTGGCCTCCTCTGGACCCGCTCCAACAGGTCCTTTTTATGTTGGGAGCTCCAGAGCTGGACACAGTATTCCAGGTGGGGTCTCACGAGAGATTTGGAACATCTTTAAAGTGTCTTGAAATGAAAAAAAAAATCGGATTCCAAGAGTTTTTAAATGAAACATACAGTGAAACCATAACCCCACTGTAGTTGCTGGCATGATCTCATCTGCTTCAGTGCTAACCAGAATTTAAAACTTGTTCTTCAATAAAATTAAATTATTTAACACTACAGTTGGTTAAATACAGAAAAAAAGAAGTATTAATATTCCAAAACTATTCAGACTAAATAGGTTTCTAATCTCTCTAATTTATTCATCATTCATGCATATTTACCCAAACTCATTTTCATTTGCATGAATGGAGAATATTTCAAAACTCATACTTGATGTGAACAACTTGGGATGTGCATCAACAGCTCTGTGTAATCTATTCAGGAAGTAAAGCCATTATTATGTGTACTAGGTAACCAACCCCAAAGCATACAGTGAAAAACAAAGATACAGCAGGGAAAATAGCCCAGAAGCAGCCATAAAATGAAATTAAATTGCCAGGAATGATTTGGTGAATACTTATGAAAAAGAAATACATTCACAGAAATTGAAATCAATCTGCCAAATGATTTACAAAGAAAAAAACCCACTTATTTAATTGGATAACATTGTTGCTACCAATACAATCAACTTCATGTTGGGAAGGTTTAGCTTGGATTTTAGTTTGAGCTGCTTGAAACTGGAGTGCTTCAAAATTGCACACAGGCAATTGCATTGATTTTGTTACAGGAACAAGTGCGTTTCAAAGTTGCTTTTAAAAATTAAAGCCAAGGGAAAGAATAACCATGACAGTTAATTGAAAATATTAGATGCAAACAAACAAATGGTACAAAAAGAACAGAAGGCCTCCCTTCTACACCCTCCCTTCTACACTCGTATCTTGCAGTGGTAAATCTGAATACCAGGTGTGCTAATACACAGGTCAGTAAGTAGAAATTCGCTATGCCCTGACCAGCCCTGTCTTACAAAGGAGGGAAATGGAAAACTGTTTTCACCCCAACTTCCTCATATGAATCTCGCTGTCAACTGAGTATCAACCGCTAATGAAAGGTTCCTTCAGACTGCCTTGTACTTTACTCTGAATCAAAGTAGCACGGCTGCTTTCACCTGCCCCTGCCAGGATAATCATTTGAAAGTTGATCAAATACATCTGAACCAGTACAGGAGCAGCAACTGATGGCGATGGATGCTGTCAGCTAGGAAGACGTCTTCACGCGCTATTTGTTCAGCACTTGTCACCTTCGGATCACAGTGCCTCTGCGTGCACCTTTCTTTTTTATTATGACAACACTGCAGTCCAGTAGCTTTCATTCCTGAAAGCCCGATGAAAATACGTGATGATTTTTTGAAATATGAGAAGAAGCTGCTTATCTTTGGAAAGATGTATTCTTTGATGCTGGTGTAAAAATGCACGGAATGCATCTAAACTCAATTAAGGAATATTTGTAGTATCACTTAACCTCTTACAAATGCTTCCTGGCCAATTGTAAAGAGAGCTGACATTTTCTTTGAACAGAAGAAAAAAGGACCAAGGAGATCCATATTAAAACATACTTCTTGTGAGAATATAGTCTGGGAAATTTCTCACTAGAAGAGTAAACTTTTGGGGCTGCCAACAAAATGTAGCATTATGCAACATCATGTCATTGCTTAAGGGTTGGATATAGGATACCATTCATTACTCAAACCAAATCCATTGCAAGGTACTGGGCATACTGCAAAGACATCAAAAAATATTTCTGGATTTTCATTTACTACGGAGAAACGCTGTTTCTTACCTCACTCGTACTGCAGAGCAGTCAAACAGGGTTTGGATGTGAAACAGAGAGTCCTTTACCCACTTTCTAATGAAAAGACAATAAAAGCGTTTCCATGCTCTTGGGAGTCTTTACAGTTGGATACTCAAGAAAATTTGCTGTGTTTTTCAGAGATGGCTTCCAATGAATTTAATTCATTTTAGAGTTTCATCATGACAGATAAACAGGAACACAGTGGCAAAGATCTGAGAAAGAACAGCCTGTTAGTAAGACATACCTCTGAGATCTCCAAGTCTGCAGGAATACAGATCTTGTCACTTCTAAACTCGCCATTCCAATCCAAAGTCACAAGGTGCTGTAAGGTGCTGTTACTATCTGACTGTTTGAGTACTTTATGCCTCTAAAGTTGCTAACAAAAACCAGCTCCTTTCCCCTCTGATTATTCACACCAATATTTCTAGGAAATACACTGGTGGTCACACTTCAGCTCTTAGTATCTCATCGTCTAGATTCCCACAGCCCAAAGTCCATCTGTATCCTAACTCTTGCTCCTTGCTGCCTCCAGGCTTTCAGGGATTCTCAAGCAACAGAAAGCACCAAATGAGTGGAAATAAGGCTGTGTGAACCATGGATTTCTATACCCAGGTCCATACCATGTCTCTCCAGGGCTGCTGGTTTTAACGCACAGATTTGGAAGAAGAGAAAAGGGATAGTATGGTGCAACCCATAGCATTTGCTTCCCCTACCTGTGCCAATATTAGTCATTCAGCTGAGACTGAACAACAGACATCAATCTGCAGGAAAGTAATTCCCAAGGCTTCTCCAAGCACTAAATAAAAAGGTAATAGAAGCTGAATTGTTTTGGTTTTTTAAATGCAGTCGAACAAGGAAAGCGAACATTAAAACACCCTTTGCTTCTGACCTTCCAATCTCAGCTATGTTCTTTCACTTACGTGGGTGATACAAATGTGACATCAACAGGCTCTTTAAAGAATGGTTATGGGTAACTAAAACCAAAAACCTGAAATATAAGAAAAATCTTTGACTGTTCTAAAAATGCTTACAAAGGAAGGGTGTGTATTTATTCAGCCAGCACTAGGATAAGGTCGAAGGTGACAGATGAGGAATTAAGCAGCAACCTGATAACATCAGCATTATGAAATACTATTCACTATGACAAAGTGTCAGCTGTCCTTGACTAACATTCAAGAATGGTAATGGGATTGCTAGTGTACTGTGGACAATTTTCTCCACCACATTTTCCCACATTAGAGAAATGTGGTCAGTAATTAAATGAGTGGAGTTTATGCCAGTAAACATCTACTCGAATCCTATGTGCATTGGCACAGTGTCTACACCACTGTCAATGCCACGCACAAAGCCATATACAAGCTACCCTCAGTGAAGTTAGCTCAAATACTCATGCTAAATATCCAAGTATTTGCCAGACTTCCTGGGAGGGATTTACAATCCATACTCCCAGGACAATATCGTTAGTACTGGCCATTATCTACTTTTCATACAAAGGTTACAAAATGTTGACCAAAGGCTATTGTATCATGAGATAAATTACTTCCTGGAATTCCCAGGATAAAGGCACTGGGAGATAATGCAATACATAATGACCTCAGGTGGCCTTTAGACTAAGTCTAAGCTTCCATAAGCCGCAGAATTTGGAATTTCCTACATTGTTTATTTATTGAATGGAGGCATATTTTGGTAGTTCCCAATCAGTCAGCCCTTAACATCAAGGAAACAGCAGATTGGTGGGATCTGGAATTTTAAGTTCCAGTTCCTTATAAGGCTTTATTGCAAAATAAGGAACGATCACATTAGCGTATGCCTAGCATATATATGCAAGAAGTCATCTTTTGCCCAGTTCCTCCTGACGGAAGCTGACAAGAAAACTAGTTAACATACTAAACCGTATGAAGAAAAACCTTACACATTTTTTCAAATTTATTTGCAAAGTGTTTGTTCATAAAGATTTATCAGAAGGTGAGCACCCACTTTTGCACTTTTCCCAATTCACGCTGTAAATGCTCTGTTCTCTGACCATCCAGGCCTCTTGGTTTTTTGTTATCTAAATGACTCAGACTAGAAAGATCTGCCCCCCTGCAGGTTTTGGATCATCATGATCAAAATATGCTAAGTCACTTTGGTGTTCAAACCAAAATCCAAACGCATTGATACTTAATAAATAATTTACAAGTAGACTTTAGATATTGTACACTGCCCTGGCATAAGAATATTACATTGCATTTATAATGTAATGAAGGAACAAATAGATTCCTTCCACATGGAGCTCTGACTTGTAATTATAAACCATATCTGTGTGGGAGATCAATAACTAGATTTCTCTGGTTTCACCTGTTTCTCCTTTTTTCTTTCATTCTTCCAGTTCCTTCGTCCATGGAAGTTCATTCTGTAGTGCTTCCTTTCCCAGCCTTCTTGGAAAGAATGCTCAAATGCTTTCAACACTAAAATAATCATTAAAATAATCAAAATCCTTGAAAATAAGGGATCTTATTCACTGGTGGGCTTAAAAAGAAACAAAATCAGTGGGATGCAATCAGAAATGATTGAGACACAGAACAGGAAAACCAGATGACTACAGCCAGTGTGGATCTGACATATGCTGATATTAAACAGATTGGGAAATAATTTGCCTAAGATTTAAGAAGGCCTTTTGATGCCCTAATCAAAAAGTTAAACAACCCCAGCATTGGGAAGGAGCTGTTTATTGGGCTGGGAGAATATTAAAGAAAGAAGGCCCTTGCGAATGGAAAAGCGTAGGGCAAGGGGAAGTGATTAGCAGGTCTCCACAAGGACCAATATGAGGACAGCTTCTGCTTACACTGAATATAACATAAAACAAGAGCACACAGCGTGGCAGAAGGGCTTAGCAACAATTAAAATAAAGAAAAGGAAAGAGCAGTACTAAGTCTGGGGTCAGTATTTTTGCAAGCAATCTGAACAAACTAGGAAAGCATGAGAGAAAGTTGTTGGCTTCCTTACTGCAACCTGCAGAAATGCAGGTTAAAGAGATTTTTACAACAGTAGACATTAATAAAATAAATATTTTTCTATGCTACAGAACTTTGCAAGAAAGCTCCTCCTGATGAGCAAGTACAGTTTTAGCAGTTTATCCTCTCCTGACGGCTTATGTTCGGTGCTCAGCATGTCTTTAAGAGAATTACAGTGGTAACACATCCTAACATTTACATGCAATGAAAACTCTCCATCTTCACTTAACCTTCTCAATGGGTATAGAAAAATGGTCTGCAAAATGTTTTTGGTACACGAAAGCAAATTGCAAGACAATATTGCCTTCACTGGGGCAGGGACCAGCCCTTTATCTGTAAGAAATTTCATGCACCTTATCAACAAAAGGTTATCATAGATCTGAAAATACGTAACTATAGATCACATTTCCTCTTAGAATTACTAGTTTGAAAATTATTTGAGAAGCTGAGGTTTTTGTTTAGAGCCTTTGGAAACAGAAGAACATACACAATAATTGAATACCAAAACTTTTTGGGATACCTACAAGCTTCAGTTGGGTCACGTCTAAAGATGTAACACTAAATAAACTGTCCCCATCCACCTTGGAAAGCTACTAGCAAAGATTATGCAAGCAATACAGCTCAGACACTGACCTCCCTAACTGTTATGATGCCACAGGGTCAAACCTAGAAGTGAATCTTCCCTATGTTCAGACATTTATGTTAAATGAACAGGCTGGCCCACGAGCTGGAAGCTAAGCCCACGCTCACGCGTTTTTTCAGATAAAGTCCTGAGTGACAATGCACTCATTGCACAGAAAATGCCAGTTTTAAGCCAACTAAAAGGATAGGTCAGGCCCTTAGAAAAGAGGAGCTTTAGCATAACCATATCTGACCCCTCTCTCTTCCACAGCTGAAGTAGGGATACAGACAGGATTTGAACATCTTGGTTTTCTACTCAAATGATGATGCTTGGGCTTGGTCACTGACTGCATTTTATTAGTCCCTTCAGGATGAACAATCTAATGGGGTAAAAATAAGAGATTTGCCAGGAAATCTTCTACGGTTCAATTCTTTCACTTTGACTTTATCTGCATCAGTTTTGTTCTAGTACAGATCACCACTTAAAATCCTCTTCCAATTCACTCAATATAGGCAAATAAACAACAAGACAAATCTTTTCCTCTCGCACTTGTTCTAAGAAGAGTATTATACCACTTTTCCTAAATACTTACCTAAATACAGAAATTCTTCATTTCTATACTTAAAAGCCATGTCACAGTAATAATATTCTTAACAATAACATCCTTATTCCTTAGTAGCTGGAAAGGAAGACCACCTTCTAGAAACCAGTAAGCAAGAATGACCTACAAGTAAATTCTATTATTGGAAGCACTAAGAATCTAACTGTGAAAATGAGCAATAAGGAAAGTTTCCAGCTAAATACATCTGGAAGTGAAGCACGCTGATTAGTTACACTATCAAACAAAAAAGATGGATAGTCTTCAATTTAGAAAGCCAACATTTTTCAATATTATTACAAGCATTTTTGGGGAATTCATTATCTTACACCTGTTCTAGCAGTAGCCTCAAACAATATAGAAAGTAACCTTCGGATTTCAAACTGCTATTTTAAAAAAACCCAAACATAAAAAGGCTTTTGATGATGCCAGAGGAAACCAAATTTGCATGTGGAATGGAACTAACAAGGACTGCCGTAAATCAAAATATGTGTTTCTAAGGGGGTTATGAGGCACTACAAAACTAATGAACAAAACATTCTCACCACCAGATTACAGCTCACAGTAGAGAACGCACGGTCTGCAGAGAACAGTCCTCTTAAACAAGGCTGTTTCAGACTTCCCATTAAAAGACCGTCTTTCCAGGAGTTCACAGCTTCCTCAAAATTGTAAGGGCTTGGCCTGAAAGTTTGCAAAATAGCTCTAAGGCTGAAGTTTTTGAGAAATGTTGACCTAACTAATAGTTCTGCGCTTTCTCAGGGATGAGAGGATGCACACATTGCTTCTCTCATTCCCTCCCCGCTCCCTTTATTTTTAAAATTAAAAAAACCCTTTTACAGCTGGTTTGGTGGAGATGCTTCAGCTCCCTTCATGACTCAGACCAGGATTTGGAAACATGGCACAGCAGTTGCCATAGTGTCGATATTCTGTTGTTCTTGTGGAAACGTCCACAAATTCAGCCAAGTTATGAGCTCCTACAGATCTGCCCACGCAGATTGAGTGGAAATGTTGACTGTATAGCCGATAGTAAGGAGCAAGCTCCACCCACTTAAACTCGTCGGGCCAGCCGAAACGTGTGTGCCGTGTCCTCCCGAATTGCAGGTCCTTCCCCGGGCAGCGCTCCGCAAGCCTTTCTGCCTGCCTGCAGCCGCCGGGGCCGCTGCCTTGGAATGAAAGCAGTAAATTTTCTCCCTCCTGTGCTTTTTTATTGCCTCCGTCTGTTACCCTTCCTCTCCTTGGTCATGGTTAGAAAGGAATATTGCAAATTATCACAGTGGAATGAGGAACAGGTAGAAAAGTTTGGGGATGACTGGATAAAGCGGCTCAATTACAAAATGCGCAGCAGAAGCTGGGCCACATAATGAAGAACAACGAATGACTGCAGGCTGTCCAGTGCATCCAAGGATTTTGACCTTCCCACTGTCTCAGGCAACCAGTATGTTTCTAAGTGCAGCTTTACAACAACCTTTCCAATGATTCTGAAGTTTTATTTCCCCTCCACAGGATGACATTATAAATATTAAGGCTGGGGATGGGAGGGAAAAAACCCAACCAAACAACCCAACACTCTGGAATCCCTCCATAACTTTACTTCAGCACCTCGGTAATTTTTAACTATTAGATGTTGATCCACTTGAGGCCGTTTCATTCAGCGTACCAAGAGGCCAATAGTCTGGGAACCCATCACAGCTCTGCAGGAAATGAGACCGCCGTCTTTAAGGTCCTCTCTCATTTACAGCAGGAGCTGAAAAACAGGCGGTGCACGAGGAAAGGAAAAAACATGGTCTTAAGGTTTAAAAATGTCAGCCGCAAGTACTGAAGTCTGCTCAGCTTTGGCCACAGCCTCTACGATGCTGAAAAGATCACCCTGAACTTTTAACTGCTGAACTCTGACTGTCAAGCCCTTACTTTCTGAAAATCCAGATTTTCTGAGAGAATCGGAATCTGATTTATGAAAGGGCTGAGAATTCAGAACTGTGGCAGGAGCCAGATACGCATCTCCTTTGGCTGCAAGAAGCGCAAAGTATTCTGAAATCTACCCAGTTTAAGGCGTCTCAAATTGGATTGATAAAATTAGTGATCACTTTTACCTTGCATTTCATGATTTTTTCTGTCCCTGTGTGTTAAACAGCTAAAATACATTAAACAGTGTTTAATCAAAGGATTAATAAACAACCCTCTTATGGTGGCACTATAGAAAGGTACTTGAGGAAGTTGATAATCACGCATTCAATGCTGGATGGAATGGTGTGCAGCAAAGAACTCAGTGGCGTACACTGAACAATTCAGATAAAAAGAAACATTTCATAAAGCTGCTATTCAGCGTCGTCTATTGTATACGTTAAAGGCACAGACGACTCATAGAAAAAAGTAGCTACGCAATCCTGTAACTTAATATCCCTGTCAGGATGTGGATGAACAATCAGAAAAATTACCAGAATTAAGATTGCCTATGTATTTTCTGTTTTCTCTACACTTGACTTTACAACCTTAACACTCCCATAACAAAGCATATGATATACTGGCTTACCAAAGAGCATTTTTCCACTTTTGATTATTTCCACATCAGGGATTTGTAAACGCCTTTTATAATAAAGTCCTACTAATATTACAAAAATCAGGAACTTTAAAAAGTTACTGAACTTGGAACACTGCACCTGCCTTTCAAAAATACAGGAAAACACTATCATTTACCATGTCAGAGTATAAGACCATGTTCAGTGACCCATTTGGGAGGGTATGGGGGTAGAGGCCAGGAATTTGAAACTATCCACTTTAAAATGTCTCCCTTCTTTAACTTGAATCAATTAAGGAAATGGTTTGCCATTAAATTATGGCTCTCCCACACACCATTTAAATACACACTTGACTCCCATTGAAATGGTCAGTTCAACTTAAATTAGATTGAACTGTGCATAAACAAAAGGCTACCTGAGAGCACAAAACTCCCATAGCACCCTCTACTGATAAAGAGGGAATGGGATTAACATTCATACAGAGCAATTCCACAGAACAGGCAAAGTAACAGAGAAAAGTGAAAATGGGTTTTCATTGCAGTTCAGAATTTAAGCTGCTGCTTTATAAAGGGACCCTTTCAAGACATTTACACTCAAAGGCCCAATCCTGTAGTCCTTACTCTGGCAAAATTCCAGCTGAAGTCAATGGGAATATTGCCTGTGTAAGGACTATTCAAAATTAGTCAAACTGTCTGAATATCATTCAATCAGCTCTAATCACTGCATTGAGAATAAAGGCCGTAATTTTGGTATTTTTTGTCACTTTAAATTCTTCAACAAATACTTGCATTATTCTTTGTAAATCATCTTGCCAAGCAGTATTTGTCAAATAATTGGACAATTTTTTTCCATCAACCATTGAATAAATTATGAATAACAAGCACTGATTTAACCATGTGACTCCCATCAGTCAATTCTTAAGTTTCCTATGAAGGGCTTAACTGGGGGTTTTATTGGTGGCTTAAACATTAGAGAAAATCTCATTCAGCAAGAACTACTCAGCTACCTTTCCACCAGTATTGACAGTGTAAAGGCTAAACTTAAATTGTGATTTACTCTTTTAATTCTATGAACTACCATAAATGTTAGCTTTTTTTTTTTTTTTTTGGGCAGAATGTCCAATTTTCCTCATTCTTCCAAATCTAAAGTACAACCTTTAGGAAAACCAAAACACGCAAAGCTCTGCTTAGGAAAGATGATGTATGTGAAGAGACTTACTAACTTTTGTTAGATTAACAGATATACTTGGAATAAATACTTATTTTCTCTAAGGCATGTAAACCTCACACAGGCACAACAGCTACATTACAGCATTATTAGCTATACAACAAATTTTTTACTGGTTCTTCCACCTCTGAGATAAACTCCAATTAGAAGTATCAGGATCATTAGGAAATGTTAAAGGGAGGATAAAGATGCAGGTTTACTATCTTTTAACTCTGTTTTAATAAGAAATTAAAATATAAATTAAACAGACATTTAAATAGGCATTTAAATTAGAAATTTTAGATTTCTATTAAAAATTAATTGATAGAAAAAATTATTTAAAATTAGGACTACTAGGGCATCAGGGTGCACCAGTAGCCCAGGGACCGCTCTCTGAAATATTAAGTGAATTCTGTTTTAGAAGAAGAAACAATCCCTTAAAAAGATCTATTATTGTGCAATACAGTGCTGAGAGAAAAATCTTCGTTTTATCTGAATTTGCATGGCAGCCGTAGTTACTATTACTAGAAAAAAATTTTTTTGGTTACCAATGATCTCATCTGAAATTATTCTTCAATAACCCAAAATGGCTTATAGCCTGTCAAGCTGGATAGAACACAAGGCAACAGTAGCCACAAAAAATGCTGAGCAAATGCATAGCCAGGGTCTAAGGAATCCCTCTGCTCCCCTGCGCCCTGAGACGAGCACACTGACTCCTTAAACAACTTAAACCTTAACCAGGCCAAAATGAAAAAAAAACAAACAAAAAAAAATACACAAGGTGAGGAGTCAAGGGAAAATGAGATGAGCAAGAAAGATTGTGGTCAAAGTTTATAAAGCGATGGTGACTGGTAAAACAAATTGAAATCTTACAGGGGGGAAATAAATTATAGAGGGAATCACTACTCTACGCAGTAGCTTGCCCTACAAAAACAATGTGGATTCCCTCTCTCTCTCTCCCCCGTGTGGATATATCTTTATGCACATTTTCTTGTATTTTATTAATTCTCATTAGCTTTGTGTTTCCCTCTCATTAATTCACCTTTTATTTCAGGTAGTATCAGGAAGTGCAATTAGCTGCACCAAGCACATCTTCACTACCCATATTATTTAGCTGGTACCTATGTTTATAATTAAGTGGTTTAACACCACTTCATTACATCTTTTCAGTTGCTTACAACCTTGCCAGACTCCGACTGTTTTCCATGCCAGGTTTCTGTCTCAGGAAGAAAATTTTCTGGAAAGTTTCACTATAAAACTTTCTGTGTAAGTGGAAAAACTGTTTTGTCTATGTTCAAAAGGTTGTGCCTTTCACAAATATTGTTGATACAACAATTGCAGAAAAGAGAGAAAATCTGAGCATGTCCTTCTCCATATGCTCAAGGGAGTCCTGTTAGACTTGGCAGATTTAAAGCCTCCGTCTACCGCTAACATGTTCCATCCTCTCAGAACTCTGAAAATAAAACCACGTTGACCCTATTTTAACCCCGGCAGTTGACTCTTCTCCATCCTTGTCCCGAAAGTCTATGCAGGACATTTTCTGCAACCCAGGGATACCAGGGACTGAGATCAGAAGAGCTACGGCGTTAGTCCTACGCGTCAGCCCAACATCTGTGGAGACACATCTGGGCGACCCAACCAGGGCAGTTTAACACCACCACCGCCAAGTCTGCCCTAAGCCTAACCACCTACGCGTTAACTCGGTTTTCCTGAAACATTTTACAACTCCCGGTGAGCTGTGTGGTGCAGAGACTTAGAGGCAGGAGGCGAGTTCCCCACCTCAAAGCTAATTTGGGAAAGACAACAGATGAGCAGGCACATCTTGACAGCAGTACAGCCATTCCAGCTGCCTCCTGTCCTTTTTGCTGCATGGTGCCTAAGCAGAATAGTTTAAAAAAAAATCCATGATGCCAGTGGAGTATAGAGTAGGAACTGGGAAAAGGTAGGAGAAAGGGCTAGAGCGGAGCAGACCGGGATAAGACAGGACAAATCTGCATTCTACAGCAAAATATCAGAAGCGACCGACTGCAAAAACTGATCCTAACCAACACTCAAAAAAGAGCGCGTCTCTGAAGAGGCACGCAGTACCAATTCTGGCACTTCCTGACCTTCGCAGCCTTGCTTTTCTAATTATTTTGCTCTTTTCCTGTAGGTCTCTGCTATAATCACCCTGGGTTTTCATATTAAAAAGACATTGGGGTAGATCCTCTGCTGGTGTAAATTGGCACAGTGCCATTGATTCTAGTGGAACCCTGCCAATTTTCATCAGCTGCAAATCTGGACCATTCTTGTTAATTTACTCGTAAAGAAGCTCCCCACATGCCTCTAATCATTTCTATTTTCCCCCTTGACCCTTCCTGGGTTTGAGGTTGGGTTTTTATCTTAGACACGTAGCATAGACAAAACGCTGTGCTGTGTTTCATCAGCAAATTGGGATGTCGTTAGGCACCGCTTCCAGCCTCTCCTCCAAACGCGGATTCACAACAGGGGTGCAGCACAAAAAAAGCTCTGCAGCAGCGCGGTCCCAGGCCCGTGGTTTCCCAAGGACGGGAAGCACACGGCACAGCCCGCGGAGTCCCAGGCAGCCAGACCCGCTCACGGGACCGCGGCAGAGCAGGAGGCGGCACATGCTTTGTCTTGCTGGCAGTTTAAACACGTCCATAACGATCCTGATTTATTTTTCTGATAAAAACCTTTCCATCATCAACCATCCTAGTTTTTCCCCATATTGGCCTTATTTGCGTCACCTCAATTATCAAGTTCTTTTGTTATGATCAGCTGTTTTACTAGCTACTGTCTAAAACCTCGTCTAGTATTTCTTGTGGAACTCATTTTTTTGATAAAACTATATATGTACTCGTATCGCCAAGCTTAAACTGTTAACCTTTAAAATAATCTATAAGGCTGGAGGAGCAAGATATACTATTTTAACACTCACAGTTATTTCTCCCTAGTATTATCCTCCATCCAGGTTCTTCATCTGTTTTTTTTTTATCTGTAACAATTTTATCAATTAAGTTTCCTGACACCAAAGAAAGGTTCCCCATTCTAATTCCTGGAATCGTTCTCAGAACCATTTCCCCCAAAACAGTTTTGTATGAGGCTGCCTACCTTCAGTTTTCCTCTGTTGTATCACATTTTGCTGATTAATTACCTAAGTTTTAATAGCAATTCAGTTAGCAATTCTTTAGCTCCCTCAGATTCCTTGGATGAATGCCACGTGTTCCGACTTCCACTGTCATTTAATTCCATGGGTTGTTACAGAGGCTGTCTATACATCACTGCTTTTGGCAACACTTGCTGTTTGTAAATAGCAAACTCTAGGGCAGGCAGTTTCTTACGAGCTGCTCTGCTGATGTTCTACTGCGCTTCTGCGTAAGCTCTTTGTCTTTCCAGCTTGTTCCCTGCCCGCCCTGGTGACTCCTCATGCACTTCCAGCACATGAGCACCGGAACTCTAAACAGCCTTCAGATTTCCTCTGACTTATTTGAGATTAATTACACCCGTATTGCAGTGAGGCGGCTTTGAAATAACAATAAAAAAACATGGCTTAAAATACACACCAGAAGCCGCATTCCAAGTTTTAGATGTCTTACAAACCCTAGGTTTGTAAGGTGTTTAGTTTATATTGCGTTGTGTATCACATTTTGACGTGACATTGAACAGTGTCATCTACCTCTACTCACATTCTCCTTAAAGTCCCATTGGAGAATAAAACAGCCCTTTGCTTTGTGCTCTTTACTGTTGGACTCAACCTACACAACACAGTATTTAGCCCACATGTTCTCTTACAGTGCCATACACTCTTCACTTTTTTGCCTAAAAAACCCTACAGGATTTATAAAACAACCTCCCACTTCCACATCCCAGTTTGTCTTTCCTACACAGTATACAGAAATGAATTATTGTATCTCATTGATTTTTTTCATAAGCACCATATTTCACAAGTGATAAATTATATTATCTTGATGCCAGACATTAAGCCCTACCCAGAGTTTTCTTTAAGGTCCCTATATCAGTATTTACAAGTTTTATTATTTTATTGCAATATTCCTCTATAAAGGTGTCTTTTCACTTTCGTTGCTGCACCACAGCTGCAACTGCTTACCACATCTCCTGTTCTTGGGTATATTTTGCAAAGATGAGAGGTCTGAACAGTACATAAGAAATGGGACATTTTCCTCTGAAAACACCAAGAGGAGAAAAGCAAAATGATGGAAAAATACACTTTCTTGTGCAGAATGGTTTTTGCTGCATACACTTTTGTTCTGTCGGGAAATGTATAGTATTAAGCAAGAGTAAGAAAAGTTTCTGCTTTGCATAAGTTGTTGATGAAACAAAGAATAGAATACTATATTGTTCAGGTATCTTGATTTTTTAAGTTGAAAATTTGCGTAATTCACAGCATGGAAAAAAAGACAGGAAAATATTCTAGGCCTAGGCAAATATCTCAAGAGCGGTCTGAGCAACCTGATATATTCAGATTAGCAACAAAAATTGAGGGGTGACTTGATGACATTGTTAATGTATCTTTTCAAGGAGAAAATACCAGTTAATAAAGAGCTCTTCAGCTTGACTGAGAAAGGCACAAAAAGAGCAAATGGCTCGAAGCTGATGCCAGACAAATTCAAATGAGATAAAGATTTAACAGTCACGATGATTAACCACTTGAACAAACAACACCCCCCAAGTTATGAAATTTTTCAGATGAAAACTGAACGGCTTTCTGAAAGAGATGTTTTAATCAAACAAACATTTAAAGTTCTAAACTTCAGCAATTGCATAAAATTCCTTGTACAATTTTAGAAGGTCAGACTGGATCATTGAATTGCACTTCAAACCTGAAACTTTTAACATGTGGCAAGACGTAACTTTCAGAATCACACAACCATTCACAACAACTGCTTGCTTGTTATAATCATCTTTTTCGCATTCTCTTAAAACGGTAATATTGTGAAATTTTCTTACCCTCTGTCTTGCTACACAAAAGGTGGATTTCCCTACAGACGCATCAGGTAAAAAGCAGGTGAAAGTTGCATTTAAAAAACCACTCATTTCAAATACCATTTAGCATAAAAAGAGAGACAGAGGGAGAAAGAGACACAAACACCAGCGCTGGGAGTATTAAAAGCACGTTCTGCAAACCTCTGCGATGACAGTTTGAAGAAAGCAGCTTTTATGTGCTACCGAGCCCACCTCTACAATGTCTTTTAAATGAAACTGTTTACCTAGAAAATATAAGCAAGGGCCAGAATCTGGACTAGAAGAGGCACCTTTTGATTGCAGACACTGAACTGAATCCTTAACTAATAAATTGTTCCACACCTTTGTCTGAAACAAGAAAAGCAAAGGTCTGCGTTTCCTTACAAGAATGCACAAGCCCCCGCAAAAGCAATATGGTTTTCTACATCTAAGTCTCAGTATTTGTTGACTTAAAGAGTTTGTATGAATGACAATGCACATCACTGGTTTGTTACTTCTGTCATCTGTGCTACTGAGTGTACCTTGACTCAGATCAAAGTTGAAAGCTTCTTAAAAGATACACAAACCACAATGTGACAAATAGCATGCTTTGTTTGACACAGCAAACAAGAAATTACTTTCATCAACCCAGGAAAAGAATCCTGTGTTTTCAGTGCTAATTCTGAAGACCGCAGTGATGGAACCAGAGCTTTACTTCATCCTCAAGGAATGAGGACCTCTCCAAAGACAAACAGAGAGGAAGAAACAATATCAGTGCATTAAATGCTGACGACGGGCTGAATTGGAGGCTTCTATTCTACAGTACAACATTTGTAGAAAATTCACCCTTTGCATCGTTAAACGGATTTCCCACAAAGTGGAAAATGTCTCCATTAAGCGAATATTCCTCTAACTGGAAATTACACCTGCAGCACTTCACAGATCTATCCAAAACTAAACATTCACACATCTACTGTATTACACAACCTGGTAGCACAAACAGTCAACACACAGGCAGCAGAAATATTGCAAACCAAGTGTTTTGGTTTTGTTCTTTTTCCAGTAACATTACCTAAGTAATTTCCAATGCATGCTTACCAAATATTTGAAAGTTTTTACAAATATAAAGCACTTCAGATCTATAAATCCTTACTAATATGCGCATTATGAGAGTAGAAAAAAAAAAATTGTCCCAGAAATGTACACACACAAATTTCCCCTTAAAATAAGCTTTTCCTGCCTGAGAAGGAAATAGTATTTACTTAACAGATTTTGAATTCAACTATAAACCAAGGACAGCCTTTTCACTGACTTGAGAGGGCTTTAAATGGGACCTAATAACATCTCTGCTACCCTTACAAACTAAAACTATGCAGCTTTCCTACTGTGTGGGAAGCACATGCCTGAAAGTTAGCAGAAACTGACAGAAAATGCAAAAAAGCAAACGAATAGCACAACAATGAAAAATATATGGAATGTGTGTGTACACATACATATAAACAAATACCTATATTTAATATACGTGTGAACAAATAGTAAACGAGGTGAAGCACTTTCAAACTTCTAAGAAGAAAGAGCAGACGCTGCATTTTTATAATTAAGGATGTCTGACTCAGTTCTCTTAAAAAACCCTTTAACTGGCCAACTACAAAGCTCTGCGACATGGCTCACATCTGCAGATTTGCCAAAACCTGCCTTCCTCAGCCAGCAGAAGTATTTCAAGCTGGAATTCCTCATTAATGCATTCAGACTCAGCTCTCATCATTTATGACAGCAGCGCCCTTGATTCTTACAAGAATTATTGGCTTGTACACTTTCAGCAGCATAAATGTCCTTATTTTCAGTGGTGTGAGGGGGGAAATCTATGCCTTTACACATGCAAAGGTCATTCATTACCCATCCTATTCACTGCCCACACCCTGGAACGTGGTTTGGAGACAATAACACAGCCCAACATCCCTGTAATAACACTGGGTAAGAACCCTTCCAGGGATAAGATTCCAAAAGGCATAGCCCTCGCTATTCTTGCTGTTAACAACACAGGCTTTACTTACCTTGTCAATGTACATTTTTATAACGTGTTCTTTTTAAAACCACCCTTCAAATATTGATCAACTTGAAGGAACCTTCACAAAGGTTACTTCTACATTCCTTTCAAATACACTAATATTTTTATTACACTCCTCTAACGTGGCAAAGTGTAAAAAGCTATTACAGACCATATCATGGCACGAAGACCCAGTTTCAGGGAAGCTCATTACAGTTGCTACACTAGAAAGTTTAGTTCAAACCTTTGCTCTGGCATTGCTGTTTCTGTATCAAATTTATTCAACCCACACAATTTATCAGCTCTTCCTGAAAAGTTACTTTCCTGCCATTGATGGCAGCAGGCCACCTGCCTCTCCTCATTAGCAGTGCCATGCTCCGTTGCAGCTCTACAAGAAGAAAATGGATTAGCTCTTCAGCTAGTGCATTTTGTTCTAGAAGACCAGAAGCTGTGGAATCTGCATCTTACTCCTTCAAAAAGGCTTTAAAATGCACTGCACCGTATGGTACCTCAGATGAGTGCTGCTAACCTACGGCTAAAATTCTCATTTTTCCCAAATCTTCTTAAAAAGAATTCTGTAAAACTCAACCATTCTAGGCAGACCCATGATTTAAGCACTATTTAAACATACAATTAACATTTTAAAATTATGCATATGGATAAAACCAGGTATCATCAGTCACTTATTAGTCACCTTCAAAACAGGCAGCGTGTTCATTATGTTAATGTCCTTGGAGGGTTTAAAGCAAACTTTTGCATTTGAAGTGGAGGCTCTTGGTAAAAGGTGGCACTTAACAAGAAATGGCAATTACTGAGCCAGGTTACTCTCCAGAAGACTACAGTATGAATTTTAATTTCTTCCTGACCATGTATCAGCTAAGGCTAATACAGACATTGTAGTTTAGAAGCAGTAGGAAGTATAGTAAAAGTGAAAACCAAAATAAGAGACGACACTAATCTTCTCTGAGTTTCAGTTAAGGCCCAGCACCTCTGGATTAAAGGCTTATTTTAATGAAAAGCCTTAATTAAGCATACATGTGTATAGGATCACCTTAATGAGGTATGACAGAAACGGAAGAGAAGGCAAACATTATTTTAAAAGAAGCTTATTAGCAACTTTAAGAAACTCAGTCAAGGATTCCTAAAAAAAAAGAAGAAAAAAAAAANAGCACCTCTGGATTAAAGGCTTATTTTAATGAAAAGCCTTAATTAAGCATACATGTGTATAGGATCACCTTAATGAGGTATGACAGAAACGGAAGAGAAGGCAAACATTATTTTAAAAGAAGCTTATTAGCAACTTTAAGAAACTCAGTCAAGGATTCCTAAAAAAAAAGAAGAAAAAAAAAAAAAGGAATGCAATACTCAAAAGACACAAGAATGCTGAGCCACGTTCAAGCATAAAACAGTGAAACCAAAATAGGTATGAGAGAGGTAATTTTCAGTATCTTTGTATTCAAATTGATACATACTAATGACTTTCCTACACATCAGTGGGTTTAGTTTTGCAAATATTACAGCATTTACACGGTCATTTAAATTTTAGACAGCAGAAAACCAAGTTTTCTACTTTACTTGCTAATTTAAATTTATTACTAAAAATCTTCAGAAGTTTATATTGTAAAACATCCTTTTTATGGTATTACCAAGTCAGGTTTGGTGTCAGCCTAACCAGCAAGTTCACTTTAAAAACCATTATTTTATCTTTTTATTTCTGTCTTTAGAAACAATCAGTGATTTAATGTCATTTTAAAGATAGCCACTTCAGTTGCTTTTTACATCTTCCCCTACAGTACACTGAGGTATTCTCATTTGCAGATTTTACTTTAAAGCAATTACTTATAATTACAGAGAATAAGTGCATCCAGTGGCTTAATCACTCCATTTATATGCTGCTCGAAGGATTACTCTCAGGACAGCCTCACTGCTTTTGCTCAGATAATGTCAGTTCCACAAGAAAACAAACCTCTCAAGTCAGTAGCAGCTGGTGTCTGGACTCTTGGCAACTATTTAAACCCAAAAAATTCAAGAAATGGCACACCTGAACTTGAGGCAGCCCTCTACCTGTTCTCCTCTTGGGAAATAAAGGGCCGCCAAGTGAGAATAACCAGGAAAATGACCAGAGGAAGCCTACGCTCCTACTAGGGGCTAAAAGTACGTTTGCACACTTCTGGACTCGAAAAGAACACCTCGGTGGTTATTGAAAACAAAGGCAGCGCTTCTGGCTCAGGAAGCCACGCTCTGAAGCCTGGGAGGTCCCTGAAGGAGCTGCCACTGTACACTAACCCCGCTCCTACAGCCTCCCCCAGCCATCCGCTTGCTGCCATGGCCAGAGATGGAATGCCAGGTGACAAGGATCTTTGGTTTGATCCATACGGAGACCGCTCACCTGTTCTCTTTGTACGGAAATGATTATTTTATTTTTTTTTAGTAACAGTGACTCTATAGAATTGGCAGAAACACAGGTCACCCAGAATGGCAGTGATGTAGCTTCCCTTAAAATTTAAAGCCAGCAGTGTCCAACTTCAAATGGGCCACCCTGACTTTGCTAAACGGAGGGGCAAATGTAAACCCTCCACCCCACCCAGCCGTGCTTAGGAAGAGGCATAGCTACAACTACCAAAATAATCACTTTAAAGGTGTTTTTTATGCCAGAGCCACCCGTGACTGANCGCGCCCGCCCGCGCGCCCACTGCGCCTGCGCAGCA
This sequence comes from Chionis minor, assembly GCA_013398295.1. Classification (NCBI taxonomy): domain Eukaryota; kingdom Metazoa; phylum Chordata; class Aves; order Charadriiformes; family Chionidae; genus Chionis; species Chionis minor. The sequence continues at coordinate 339,152 of VZSF01004751.1, forward strand.
GCCCGGCGTTGCCTGGCAACGCGGCCATGGCCGCCCGAGGCGCGGAGGGGCCGAGGCCATAACGCGAGGGGGGTGAGGGCCGTGAGGGGAAAAAAAAGGTGCGGGAGGTTATAAAAAAACCAAAACAAACCCAAAAAAAATAAAAAAAGAGCAACGGAGCCAGGGGCAGGGGGCTGGTTGGGAGGCCAGGAGCAGAGGCGGCGGTGCCGTGAGGCGGCCCGGCTGCGTGGCCTGGCTCTCTGGGCACGACGGCCTGGTCCCAGCGGGGCAGAGCGCGGTGCCCCGTGAGGCGCCGTGGCGGTGAGGGCGCTGCCGCTCTGGTCACCCGGAGGCGGAAGGCAGCCGAGGCTCCTAACCTGGCGAGTGCACGGCTGGCCGCGGTGGCGGGAGGAAGGACCGAGCAGCGTGGTGGTCAGCAGTGGCGCCCCTTCGCCACGGCCAGCGTTACAGGGTGTCACCTCGCCCTCTGCCAGCCCCCTGTCCACCACCGAGCCGGGCCACGGGTTTCCCAGCTGTACCGTCGAGGATGCCGAGGGTGCAGCGGAGCAGCTTCAGCCCCAGTGGGGTTGCTAACGCTATCCGTCATCTCTCCATCACAGGCTCCCTTGTCTCCGATAAACTAATCTGGCAGAACAGTTCCATGGNAACTTTAAAAAACTCAGTCAAGGATTCCTAAAAAAAAAGAAAAAAAAAAAAAAAAGGAATGCAATACTCAAAAGACACAAGAATGCTGAGCCACGTTCAAGCATAAAACAGTGAAACCAAAATAGGTATGAGAGAGGTAATTTTCAGTATCTTTGTATTCAAATTGATACATACTAATGACTTTCCTACACATCAGTGGGTTTAGTTTTGCAAATATTACAGCATTTACACGGTCATTTAAATTTTAGACAGCAGAAAACCAAGTTTTCTACTTTACTTGCTAATTTAAATTTATTACTAAAAATCTTCAGAAGTTTATATTGTAAAACATCCTTTTTATGGTATTACCAAGTCAGGTTTGGTGTCAGCCTAACCAGCAAGTTCACTTTAAAAACCATTATTTTATCTTTTTATTTCTGTCTTTAGAAACAATCAGTGATTTAATGTCATTTTAAAGATAGCCACTTCAGTTGCTTTTTACATCTTCCCCTACAGTACACTGAGGTATTCTCATTTGCAGATTTTACTTTAAAGCAATTACTTATAATTACAGAGAATAAGTGCATCCAGTGGCTTAATCACTCCATTTATATGCTGCTCGAAGGATTACTCTCAGGACAGCCTCACTGCTTTTGCTCAGATAATGTCAGTTCCACAAGAAAACAAACCTCTCAAGTCAGTAGCAGCTGGTGTCTGGACTCTTGGCAACTATTTAAACCCAAAAAATTCAAGAAATGGCACACCTGAACTTGAGGCAGCCCTCTACCTGTTCTCCTCTTGGGAAATAAAGGGCCGCCAAGTGAGAATAACCAGGAAAATGACCAGAGGAAGCCTACGCTCCTACTAGGGGCTAAAAGTACGTTTGCACACTTCTGGACTCGAAAAGAACACCTCGGTGGTTATTGAAAACAAAGGCAGCGCTTCTGGCTCAGGAAGCCACGCTCTGAAGCCTGGGAGGTCCCTGAAGGAGCTGCCACTGTACACTAACCCCGCTCCTACAGCCTCCCCCAGCCATCCGCTTGCTGCCATGGCCAGAGATGGAATGCCAGGTGACAAGGATCTTTGGTTTGATCCATACGGAGACCGCTCACCTGTTCTCTTTGTACGGAAATGATTATTTTATTTTTTTTTAGTAACAGTGACTCTATAGAATTGGCAGAAACACAGGTCACCCAGAATGGCAGTGATGTAGCTTCCCTTAAAATTTAAAGCCAGCAGTGTCCAACTTCAAATGGGCCACCCTGACTTTGCTAAACGGAGGGGCAAATGTAAACCCTCCACCCCACCCAGCCGTGCTTAGGAAGAGGCATAGCTACAACTACCAAAATAATCACTTTAAAGGTGTTTTTTATGCCAGAGCCACCCGTGACTGAACTGACCCCCAGTGGATCACGGATCAACAGCCCTAACGCAGCACAAGTAGCCACTCTGTGTCCCCGTCGCCAACCAGGGAGGCTACTGGAGCAGATGACCGAAGACCACCCAGGCCTGCCACCATCACTGGGAAGCCTGGAGAAGCTGGAGAGCTCTGCTGGAAGGCCGTCACTGAAGGAAGTCCTTCCACGTAGGACGCTCGCAGGGCCTCCCTCTTGTCTTGCCACCTACCAGGTTAGAAACAGCTCTTAAATTGAAAATACACATTAAATATTGAAAAACACAAAGGCAAAAAACAGACTTCAAGTTATAACACACAGGGAGGGCAGAAGCCGCCATTAATGTGCACGACCAATACTCCCCCATCACACCTTCCAACACGGAACACGGACGCTAGAGGGAAGGACAGGACACAGGGACACGTGCGGCTTCGGCCCTGAGGGGGAAGACCCGGCAACGACCCGTTCGCAGGGAGGCCCCGGGCCAGGAGAGGCGACTACCGGCCGCCCCCCGAGGCGAGCAGCGGAGCGGGGCCACTCGCCCGGCGCCCGCCCGCCCGCGCCGCGCCCGCCCGCGCGCCCACTGCGCCTGCGCAGCAGCCCGGCGTTGCCTGGCAACGCGGCCATGGCCGCCCGAGGCGCGGAGGGGCCGAGGCCATAACGCGAGGGGGGTGAGGGCCGTGAGGGGAAAAAAAAGGTGCGGGAGGTTATAAAAAAACCAAAACAAACCCAAAAAAAATAAAAAAAGAGCAACGGAGCCAGGGGCAGGGGGCTGGTTGGGAGGCCAGGAGCAGAGGCGGCGGTGCCGTGAGGCGGCCCGGCTGCGTGGCCTGGCTCTCTGGGCACGACGGCCTGGTCCCAGCGGGGCAGAGCGCGGTGCCCCGTGAGGCGCCGTGGCGGTGAGGGCGCTGCCGCTCTGGTCACCCGGAGGCGGAAGGCAGCCGAGGCTCCTAACCTGGCGAGTGCACGGCTGGCCGCGGTGGCGGGAGGAAGGACCGAGCAGCGTGGTGGTCAGCAGTGGCGCCCCTTCGCCACGGCCAGCGTTACAGGGTGTCACCTCGCCCTCTGCCAGCCCCCTGTCCACCACCGAGCCGGGCCACGGGTTTCCCAGCTGTACCGTCGAGGATGCCGAGGGTGCAGCGGAGCAGCTTCAGCCCCAGTGGGGTTGCTAACGCTATCCGTCATCTCTCCATCACAGGCTCCCTTGTCTCCGATAAACTAATCTGGCAGAACAGTTCCATGGGGTTTATTGCGGTGGTCGTATTTATTTTTTTTCCCCCTCAGTTCAGCTTGACATTTGTGATTACTGCCACCCCGTTTGCCGCTGTTCTGTGTACATCCTGAGCAGTCCACTGGGCGCGAGGTGAGGCTGCCAGGCACGGTTGGTGGTTTATGGAGCCAGAGTTAACTTCTGTGCCTGGAATACGTGTGAAGCTGTCCCCGATGCTAGGCCGAGGAGAAAACAAGTGAAATTGGAGGTTTCTCTTCTGCTGTCGGTAAGGTGGTTTCTCCTGAGAAATATTGAAGTTCTCATACATATCTTTGTAGAGCCACAGGACTCTTGTGAAATCGGCTGAAGATTGTCAATGGAGCGTCATGATTTTTCCAAGGTATGATTTCACATGTTTTAAAGAAAGGCAGAAGGGTGGGGAGAAATGGAGGAATAGATAGATAAGCCCATTCCCTGCATAAAAATAATATATTCTTGTTTATATTCAGTGTTCTGGAAGGCAAGGTTAGCCTTTGGGATTGTTTTTAATTATATTGAAGTAAAAATGTGTTTAGGCATGCCACACTTTTATAGTCCATAATGAGTTTATTGCATATAATAATTATGGGCTCAGTAATTAAAACTTAAAAATTACTGCTATTTTATTTAATATAAATGGTAAATCAAAGATTTCATTTGACTTTTTATAAGTTAAACCTAGGATGTGTCAGAAACATCAATCTTAAATTTCATATTATGGTAATTGTATGTTAAGCTTCAAGTAAGGGAGTTGCATGTGTGTAAAAGCCTTTGACAAGCCAAAAACATTGGCTAAGAGCAGAATTTCTTTTAATTTAGTATAATATATATGTTTTAAAGTCATTTATAACAATAATTATTCACTTTTTTTTTTTTTCTTTTTAGGGCCGCTCCTCCAAACGGGAGACGATAGCAGTTTCTGCAGTTGCTTTACAGGATCATATAATCCACAGTCATCAGCTCCAGGATCTTTCATTAGCAGATCCTTTCAAGTCCAGGACAAGGAATATCAAGAACATTTCCAAACCCGTGAACAAAGAAATGGTCAGAGCAGTAGTAGATACTGGACTACGAAGAAAGAGTGCTCACCACAAAACCAAAGAAGATGCAGAAAAAGAGTATCTTCTTGATCCCAGTCCTCCGCAGCTAACATTAGGTAAACCATTGCATTCTGATTTGTAAATTTTTTGGTTTTATTTAAAACGAACTAAAATGAGGAAACTTTTGATTCAATAAGATAATTTAATGCTAACCAGCATAAAACCTTGGTATAAAATTTGTAAAAATTCAGCAATTTATGCATCAGGTAAACAGTCATTTAAACAATGGAATTGCCATCAGTGACTTGAAAGTGACTTTTCGTGTCTGACATCTACTAAAAATATTCTTCTTGTGACAATGAAGGTAAAAATGAAGAAGGTAGTGTATCTTGTTGAAGAAGAATTCTTCATGAAGAGGTGGGAAGTCTTTTAGACTTTTTTAATGTGCTTTGTGTATTGACTGTCATAACTTTCTTTACCGTATATTCTCAAGCAAACATCAGTGATTTAGATATTGTATTTATTCGGGGGAATGTTTTGGTATGAAGACTTTTTTAAAGCCTATTTGAAATGCTTTGGTTTATCCCTTATTCAGTAAAGAGACATTTACTAGTGCTGCATTAAACGTATTCTTTGTTAATATATACCCACCTTTACTCAGAGTTAAAAAGGTTTGGTTTTACAATGGTCCTGGGGCTAAAACCCGGGAAGAATTAACACCTGTAGTTAAATACCTTTTTCAAATTTAGAAGCAAACATGCAACAAGATAAAAGTCACAGATGTGAGGGCTTGGAATGATGCCTGGTGAGAAAACTCACTTTTGAATAGTATTATAATAATAACAGTTGTACAGCAGTGACAGACAATATTGCTTAAAAGAACAAAGCCAGGGAGCATCTTATCAGCCCAGGAGTCCCAGCATGCTTCCAGCCTGTCCGTTTCAGTCTCGCATTTCACTTTTCTGAAGGTTTCTATAGTGTTGGCGCCTTGGACATCTTCTCGTCTCCATCCTTCGAGCTGTCTTGATTAGGCTTTTCTTAAAGGACCTTCCGGCTCAACAGTTTGCAGTTTTAAGCATAATAAACTTTCATCATCATTAATAATTGTTTTGTTTACTCTTTTTTCATAAAAATGCCCTTAGGCCTCTGTGAAGATCATGTTGCCTTTGCTATAGTAACTGTCACAGTAGCCCTGGCTCTAAAGAGACCCATGTAAATCAATGAGGCTCCCTACAAGCACAGGCATCTGCCTCTTGGAATCAGCTGGAGGTTAAGAGGGTAACTTAAGATAATACACAACAAGTGAGTGCAACAAGTGATAGGACAAAGGTAGTAAGACGAGGTGATTATTACTATGTTTACATGGTTATAGTTCTGAAGATGGGATGGTTTTTTCTTTGGTTTGTTTTTGAAGAGGAATTTGAAAGAAGAGAGGCTAGCGGGGGGCGGGGGGAACCAGCAGAGAGGTACCGGGGTTAACACAAATATAAATAATGAGTGATTATGGAAGCTGAAGGTCGTGGTGAAAAAATGCAGCCCAAGTGTGAGCATGTTCTCTGCAATTATAAGACGAAGTATTTTCTCTTTAAATCACAGCATTGACTGAAACGTCCCATATGAATGCTTGTGCAAGTGATTCAAAAGAATGTGCTGAAAAATTTTTTTTTAATTGCAATTGTTTCTGGATTTTGCTTATTAGTATTTTCATCTGTAGACTCACATTATTTTAGAAAGCTTGTATCAAGCTTTCTTTTCTTAGTAAGAGTTGTGTGGTTTCAACCTTACAGCTGTGAAACAACTTCAAAAATGTAATTTAATGCAACTCTTTCGTGTTGAGTTTGTGGGTAATCAAACAAAATCTTACGGGCCTCTGTCATTAAATTTTTCTCAATAGGGACTTGACTACTAAAATCAAATAATAATAGTTTGAAGGTTAATGTACGTAATCACTTTGCTAATGTTCATTTTAGGATAACTGACTTGGTTCTAAATGGGTGTGTCAGTAAATGGGTTGGGCTTGTAAACTTGATGCATAAGGATGAAAACTTGGATGTCGTCAGCTGTGATAAATATAGGCTTTCATTGCTTGAATTTATTCAAAGTGCTGCTTTGAGAATGCCTTTATAGAGCCTTTTGCTTCAACCACATATCCCTGCTTGCATGTCCTTTTGCCAGTTGTCCTTCTTCAACTATGTTGTATAAAAGCTTTCCTTCTAACCACCTGTATAACCTGTCCCTCACTAATATCCCATCTGCTTTATATTATTTAGAAATTAGGTTTTGCTGCCAGTCTCTTCCTATTTGGCAGCTTTAATCAGCCATTTGTGCAAGTTTTAAATAAGCATTTTTTCTTACCCTGGGGGTATACAAAAGGCTTTCCACAAAGCCATCTCATTGTCTTCCTTAAAACAGTCTCTGACCACAGTGCTTGGAAGAAAATCAAGGGTAGGCATTTTTTACGTTGTGATACTGCCTTTCATGCTGTGACTGGTTTGCTCTTGTGTTCGCTCTCGGGTACCGAGCTTTTCTCATCGCAAAGGCCATCGCTTGGGTTATATTGGACTATCAAACCAGGATCTTGTTTCCTTTCTCGTTCACTGGTACTCTGGGGTATTACTGTCAGATGAATCTTGATGTATGTTTTTACTGAAACTTTTTATCATGTATTTTATAATTTTATTCTTCTTTTGTAGCAGAAACACTGTTGTACGTGAATGCAGTGTATATTTTACATTTGGGAATGAGGGTGCCGTCAATACGTACGTATGCGCTTTGCTGCTTGACAGGGAGTGGTTTGAATTGTAGCCTGTAGCCTGCAGGCAGAGCTGTGAGCTCCCGCAGGTGTGGAGGTGCTCCGTTTGTGTCTAGGTAGGAATTGTCCGGGAAGACAGTTCATGTATGACCACCGACGTAATCTGCGGCGTTCCTTGAGTGACATTTTCTTTTGACACTTAGGTTTACGCATTGCTTACCATTGACTTGCTACCTTTACAAGGGTAACGAAAGTAGCAAGGTGGGGTGTATGTGAACCAAACCATATGTAGAGAAAGCAATTTCCACCTTGTTCCAAAAGCGTAAACTGACCCGGCTTGAAATCTCAAAGCCATCTTGTTGTTCTAAGATACGCAATCAAATTGGTTTACATTTGAAGGACGTCGTGAGCTCACAAGGAGGTAGGTCAGGCAGGTAGTTCAGCTAAAGGGAAGAAAGTATGCCTTATAATTCCTATAGTACTTCACAAAAGTTCTTTAAAAAGATCAAAGAGAGTTTTGTGCAAATTTTAAATGATTAATGATACACATCTGTGGGTGGATGAGCTCAGGAGCAGAATTTTTCTCTCAAAAATTAACAAATCCTATCCTAGAAGAATCAGATACTTGAGCAAGTGGATCACCAAAACCCCATTCTTTGGTTTGTTAGGAGTCCTTTTCTCTTTGTGACTACCCAGTGTGATGGGTTTGGCTACACAGTCTGATGTGGCTTTGAAAGCTTATACAGGACAAATAAGTGCAGCTTATTAATGTCCAGTTTATGCAAAGATTTTGATCTGAATGAAGGAGTTGACCCTTTCCTTCCCACTTAGAACTAAAATCCTCATCTAGGTGCCACCAGCTTGCATCCGAACTATCACACCGCCCTCCTCCTTTCTGGTTTTAGCAAATGCCTTTGAGGCTTCACCATGGACTCATGTTACTGGCTTATTACACATACCTTGGACATTCCTCCATTGACTTTGCTCAGTCCACACCAGCTGCTTCCTCTGCTCTTCAAACATGAAGATCTGTTCTTTGCTGTACTTACTAGAATCTTTTTTTTTTTCTACGGAGATTGCGACATTGGACTTTATTTGCCATTTGTGGGGGTGGAGTGGGGGGGGGAATATTGTAATTATTTTCACCAATTCCTTCTTTGAGAAGGCAGAGATTTCACATGGATATGCAGCAAGGCCCCTCCCAGTTACCATTTGAGATCAACGAGCTCAGCTATCACAGTGATGCTATCGCTGCTGTCTTGGAACCATCTCTTTGTTTCTTTATGCTCTTTATTTCTCTTAGATCTGTCACAGTCTCATTGCGCTTCCGCATTTTGCACCAGCAACTGTTTTTTATTATACCATTTTGTTAATTTATATTTTTGAGAATACAAAAACGTAACGTTGAAGAAACCTTCACAAATGAGTGCTAACAGAGATTTTGTCTGTACAAACAAAATTACATTATTGTGCATTGTTACATTGTGTAGTTAATATTCCCTGTTGTGACGGCTGTAGAAAGGTATCAAAATAAATTTAAATTACTCAGCAAATAGAAGTTTACATTTAAAAATTTCCTGTATGTAAAGAGGTTCTGACAATTACTGAATAGTTAACTAATAGTACAAAGTATGTTGCCAGTGCTTTGTCTGATGATAGTTATATGAAGTCTCTGTATCAAGTATTTTTAAATAAGTGCATCATCGATGAATTTCACATGAAGAAAATCCATTGTCTGCATCTGCCGATGGGTTTTATTCAATGATTTCTTCTTGTTATTGTCTACAGCTCAGAAATTAGGCCTAGTTGAGCCTCCTTCCTTGCCACTAACTGCTGAAGAATGGGTAAAAATAAAGGAGAGATCCGTACAGCATGGGGACTCAACACAGCCTTGCGCAATATGCAGGGAAGAATTTGCGCTGCAGCCTCAGGTACATGTGTAACTGTAGAATTGTGTGGAGTACAACATTGTGTATTTAAAAAAATTTTTCTAGAGTTACTGCTAAAAATCTTGAGCTGGAGGAAGAAAGGAAAGAAATGAAAGATTGTACTTTAAGACACCATCTAGCATTTAATAGCTGGACCCAGCTATCGGTGGCGAACTCTTAAAGTATTTTGGACATGACACAGTTAGAGAAAGGTTGGTAGTGTTTGTTCACTTCTGAAGTTATGACAGTAGAGGAGAAGGAAATCAGCCTTTTAATCTCTTCTTGCAAAGCAGTTGTAGGCTATTTTTTGCTTTGTTTAAACTCCTGTTAGATGTGATCCTAGCCTTCATTCATCAGAATGGTAAATAACAAAATTTGAGATATATTTTGTTTTCTCACAAGTTTTGTTGCTTTGCAGCTTAGTTCAGTAGTTATTTCTAATTGGAGAATGGAAGTAGGTGTGCTCTTAATACCAGTCAGTTGCTTCCTTAGGTTATCAGAAGAAACGCTTGCATTTTACCTTGATGGCTTTATTCAATGCGTGTGTGTGGCATAAGCATAAATACATTATGCTTTATTGGATTCTGTCATCTATCATCTTGAAAATGTTAAGCAAAAGGGACAAGTGACTGATTGAAGAGGAGGGCTGCTTCAGAGAAGTGATGATGGTAATTAGAAGAATTATCCCAACTGCTTGCAAGTTTCTTTCCACATTGCATTTCATGAGGGGGTTTTTCTGCCTGTTCCCTCTTTTAATTTTTCTTGAAGACTCTTTACAGCCACGTTTGTGATGTGAATCGAGGTCTTTCACTAACCTTATGTACAGGGCTTTTGCTTCCTTTTACAGCAACCTTAACTGAAGGTGTACAATTGTCCACAGACAGGTGGGATGGATCTGGCAAAAGACCATTCTGCCAATTTCGGGCTACCCTCAAAGTCTAAAGCTTGACAAGGGAGAGCAAAAGACAGCACTCATTAAGAAGGTTACTTTAGATTTGGCACAAAAAGGGAAATGCCTCTGGAATTCTTTTTGTCCTCAGTGTTTCGTTAGCTTTCCTCCCTCAAGGGAAAAAAGCCACTGTATCTGAAAGCTTTCCCTTCAGCTGGCTGCTAGCCATTAATCCTTTTGTGTTTGCCAGCTCAATAGTGCACACTACTTGTTCTGGTTTTCACTCCTTTCCCAGTTTTTCCTTCCTCTAAGAGCCAACTGCCTTTTTTGTCCAACTCTCTATCTTTTGTCAGGATGGAGATCATCAGCATTTGGTGGGAATTTAGGTCAGATAAAGGTGAAGTTTTCTTGTAGCCTGTGAACATGCTTTCTTTTTTGTTTTTTTGTATGTGTGAAATGCGTTTGATGTATATCACTTCTTGAAATTTAACGTGTCTGTGGGGAAAAGGGGGAAAAAGTTAATCAGCTTTCATTTGAAGTACTTGTTTTCCTCCAGTCAGCAGCAGTTGGCATTTCTTGCTTTCTGCCACTCCATTGTGTTTTTAATACAAAACTCACATATTGGTTTAAGATGTAACATAGTGAGTAATTTCTATAGAAGACTAGTTTTATTTTCACCAGAAAGACTGCAATAGTAACAAAAAACCATGATGACCTTTCAGGCAGTCAGAATTCTTCTTGTCAGCATATTTTACTTTTCAGCTTTTAGAATGGTTTAAAGTCAGGTTGGTTTAGTTGTTTTTTTTTCCTTTGAAAAACAGGTGCTGCTTTCATGTTCCCATGTATTTCATAAAGTGAGTACATTTTTATGTAACTATTCAAGCACGTAATACAGGAGTATTTTAATTAAACTACTTAAGTTACTATCTTAATGAATTAAATGTAATCATCTTGAAAAGTAATTTTTATTCCAGATTTTTATGGTAAGAAATATAATTTAAGGCTGTTGTATGATGAGGCACTTTATTCCATTTTATTACCTTTTTTAAAACCATGTGGGAAGACAGTTTGTAACTGAGCTATATGTTTGTATCCCAAGCGGGAATAGTTTAATTCGTGATACTTCATGCGAATATATGGATATTTACAAAATTCTCTGAACATTTTAATTATAAAATATGCATCTTGTATACTGTTCATGGACTGAGGAATAGACTGTCTTTACATTTCGTAGTCTGTCCTGTTTCATCTGTTCCAATGATACGAAATATATTGTAAGTAACTGCAATTATTTTTTCAGGCATGCCTGAAAGCCTTTGAAAAATGTACAGGTAAAAAGTCTTGTCCTATGTGTAGAAAAGAGCAGTATCACACCAGAGTGATACATGACGGGGCACGCTTGTTTAGGATGAAGTGCGCTATTAGGTAAGCCTTGCTTCTGCTACAGGTGGTATCGCTGGACAACATCGATTTCTAAATAATGTTCCAAATGTGTCAAAACTTTAATATAATAAGAAACTGGACAGAATGAATGCGCTACAAAGGTCAAAGTTTAAAAAAAAAAAAGCATAAAGTGATTGTTTTATATAAATAGTAAAATTATATAAATTTGAGTCTCCTCGTCTTGAGTAAAACTGTGTCTTACAGAATTCAAGCTTCCTGGAGGGGATATATTGTTAGAAAATGGTATAAAAACCTGAGAAGTACAGTGCCTCCTAATGACAGCAAATTAAGAAAGCAATTCTTTGAGAAAAAGGTACGTTGCATTTGCTTCGTTTGTGTGTTTCTTTGTTCTGATTCAGCTCCCTTAAATCAAAACTTCTGAATATCAGCTCTCTACCTCTTCACTTACTCCTTCTTACTCGTATCAAACAGGCAGCACGGAACACTCTGGGTTTAATAGTCTGTTCGTGCCATCCTCTTTACAACGTAGAAGGAAAAGATTTAAATATTTCATTTTAAGGTCTGCCTTTTGCCTAGGCCAACAACAGTGGGCTTTTTGTGAGGCTCCGCATTTCTCTTCTCTTTTTGATAACTCCTAGTAATCTGTTTTCCTGTAGAATTATATGAAGGGGGTATAGTAAGGGGAGAAACAACAATCATAACTTCAGTGTTATTGTTCCTTCACTGGATGCTGAACTCAATAGTTCCGTTCCATTCCATAGCTTCCCCTTTCTCTACCTTCTGCTCCGATGCAAGTCCGACTGCAATAAATTAGCGCCCTGACCCCATACAAATGAGGCCAAACTAGGTGCAAACGTTTTGCAGTGACCCTGCTTGCCTTTAACCACACGGCTGCTGCAGAGTCCCTGAGCAATCCTCAAGTCCTCCCTTTGCCAACTTCCAGTCTTCTCCCAGTTGAGTAACAGCCAGCCCAGCTCAGTTTTTCAGGAACAAAAACTTCTGTGACACATCCTCGGCAATTACCAAACCGTCCCTGGAGACGCCATCTTCCAGCCTAAACAACCGAGCAGCCTGGGTCTCGGAGATTAGCAGGGCTGCACAAGACAGCCATTTAGAGGTAGCCAGTGCGTGCAACGAGGAAAATAATCTGACCCACGTTGCAAGCTAAATCAGTGGTAGGTTTAGAAAAAAAATACTTAAATCACTGTTTGGTTTTGTGGTTTGTTTTTTTTTTTTAAATCACCGTTTTAGTTAAATAGAGGAGTGCTTGCAGCAAAAGGCTTGTTACTGTCTGTCGTTATTTCTCATGCTTGGTTGGTGGTGTGCTGTTGGAGGACAGCTTTGGAGGGAAAGACTCTCTCTCGCTATATTGGGCCTTTCTGTGTGATAGTGAGGTCGGAACCAGAGGTTACCTGCCGGATTGCTGCAACAAAGCTGGTACCACTGTGCTGCTCCCGTGGTAACAGTGGCCGGGGAGAGAGGGGAAGCTGTTCCCAGCACCGAGAAGGCTGGCTGGTTGCTATGCTACCTTTGCAGTCAATGCAAAGTCCTTCCCCGTAACAGAGGGAATGACTATGGAGGCGACTGGAGAAAGCTAATGTTACACTTGGAAGTGCTCAGACACTTGGGTTTGGAAGAAGTGAATCCTTCAGTGGGTTGTGACTGTCCTGGAGTAGCATGATGAGAGCAGACAATGGAAACACTTAGATTTTTCTGCACGGAAGGCCGGGGAATCGGTCGTATGTTTCTTTCCCACTAAGGTTGACGGTTTTCTATGGGCTTAGAGACACACTTAGCTGTAAACAGGGTCTCAGTAAAGGCAAGTTGAAGGCAGCTTCTAAATATGTTGAAAGTTGCAGCTGAGTGTCGTTTGTTAAAATTTCTCTCCCTGAACTTCAGGTGGCTGCAGTATCGCAGCCCACCAAGCTACCTGCAGTGCGAGCTTTTAGGCCCCCTATCTTAGATACTTGTTTTAGAGGGAAACAGCCCGATAGACAGCCTGCACTTCATCGCGTGGTTATAAGCCATGGGAAGGTCTTCATTTCACGTAGTTTCCCTACGTAGACTACATCATTAGGAAACCATTCTCATACGTAACAGGAGGATTTTGCAAGGAACAAAATGGGCACTACTTTTTCACCTGCTATTAAGAATAAATTTACAAAGTTTTCTCATATGGATTAGCCAGGTTTAAATGAATTCAGTACCAGTTGTGATTAAAGAATATATACTTATTTTTCTTAGCGGCTTTCAAGTGGGAATTGTAGATGAGTTTTCCTGCTGTTTGCTCTTATACTTTTAAGTGTTGGTTAATGAAAACACCAAAGAAATTTTTCACAAGGACCTATCCATTTCCAGATGCTAAAAAGCTTTTCTAAAATAAATTTTGCCTCGCAAACTTGTCCTGTGCTTTTAAAATGTCACTCCCTAAACATAAGCATAATCAAATGGCATCCCAATTGGGGGGAAAAAAAACCCCTAATTTTTAATAACTACCACTTCTGGAAGGATCACAAAGGTTAAATGCCAAGTTTCATAAGCTTAAATAAATATTACAAAATAAAAAATAAGATTTGAAATATTAGTACTAGGAAGGACACACATTACTTGTATCAGGGTGCTACAGTAGCACTTACTATACCTGTCATTAAAATTTCCAATAATCTAGATCAAAGGAGATAAGGCAGGTTACTGAAACCAAAGTAGGCTACTTTTTAGCACTACTATACACAGAAAGCAGGGTGTTGCTTCAGCATGTTAGGTAGTGAATTTCTTTGATCCTACCTATAAATGTCACTTCTGTATGTCATTTAATAGTGGTATAGTCTTTTATTGGTGCAATTAAATCTTTTCAAATGCATTACATTATCTCCAGCTTTGCTAAAAATCTTGCCATTGTTTAGGAAGCAAGGTAAGTCATTGTGAAATGATGGAGTTGACTTTAGTTTCTTCCTCCCCCCCTCCACATGATTTCTCCCAACGATTTTAATTTAAATCTCACCAAACAGTATAATGGTCCTGGAATTTGTTTAGCCGTTTGACTTCCTTTATCACATGGAGATGGTAAACATTCTGTTGCTAACTTGAAGTGGCTCCAAGCAGCAAAACTAGGAGGATATTAAACCAGTAAAAGCTTATCAACTGATTCATTGATATGCTGTAAATTCCAGCCTTTTCATTTTACTTTTGAGGGTTGCCATAAGTCAACACATTAGTAAGCAATTTGCTGACATTGGATCACTTAAAAAGGCTTCCCTGTGGACAAAGTTCACCTCGGTGCTTTGTTTCATCGTCGTTTTATTTTATCATAGTCTTGTGCTGCTGTACAGATGACTGATGTAGTCTTGCATACCGATAGTGTGTTTCAAATATTCAGTTTGTGCCGTTTTATTCAAGTTTTAAAAAGTCACAGGCATAAAATATAGAGTTGTGGTGTTTTCAGAAATAAATTCAATTAATCAGTTTCAGTTGTTCTAGGAAAAAAAGGGCATTCGATACTATGCATTAAACCACAACAGGATTTAGTATTTAAATCCTAGAACACGTTAACACTAACAAATTATACAAAATGCTTATGTCCTTTCTGTTCACACTGATAGTTTGCACCGATTTGCCAGTTAGAAAAATGCTGGGTTACATTTCAGTTACACTTTTTCTTTTTTTCTTCCCAACCTTAGACGTTATTTGCTGATTGATGGCTATGCCTTGGGTCAGGTCATACTGCAGAAAGTACAGGAGCAGCTCGAAGCAGATAGTATCTTAGCAGCAGGGGAACTTAATAGATCACTGTGTCGGGCAGGAGAAGAGTTTTCCTCTATTTTTACAGTTTCTGCTCAAGGAGGCTGGTGAGAGGACTTTTAGGTTCACTTAGAGAAATGGGCAAGAGAAACACAAGTGTGAGCTCAGGGATGACAGGGCTCTCTATTACATTTCTATTCCCCCTACCTTTCTTACGAGGCCACTTCAGTTCCCTTCAAGTTTGATACCAGCATCAATGAAGACCAAGCATAAATCAGGACCAAAAGTGTTTTCAAATGGATCAGCCTTTACTTGGTGTTGGTCAGACACCATGAATTAGATCAGGTTTAGGTGTAATCTTGCCCTAGTCTTCCTCAAGTCAGATTTTAAAATGAAATCACTAAGGGCAGTTAAAATTGCAGCATGGAGTAGGTTGTTCTAGAACCTAGATAACAACAGTTCAGATAAAACTTACTAGGACTGTTATTGCTTAATATTAAATACATGCTCACATTAAAATACTAAAGACCTAACCTGATTGAAGTGCAGTGCATTAGCATTTCATGTCGCACTCGGGAAGCCCACAGTGTCATCATTTGGGATTGCTTGGAGACCACAAAGTGTAAATATTGAAGGAGGCCTGCAGTGGGATCCCTGTTTGTTTGGGTTTTTGTTTTACACGTACCCCTGAAGGGCAGCGTGCACCTTCACCGGGGAGAGAATCAGATTGTGTCGTCTTCCGTGTGGGTGAGCAGCGATGGGGGGAGCACAAATCACCCACCTGCTCTTTGCTGGACGGGGAATTCTCCTGGGGAGTACAGAGGGGGCTGCTGCATTTCCTGGCACATTGAGATTTAAATACAGACACTATACAGGGGTTTTGGCGGAATTTTATTCCTTTTTTTTTTTTTTAAGTTCTGTTGAATCGATACATAAGCATTAACTAACAAGGTAACTAAATCTGATCTGTACTGACAGGTAGCTACATCCTTTCAATAGACTGTTATGTTAGGGATTACTTAGCAATACCGTAAGTCAGAGTTGGTCTCAGTTAGCAGTGAATCAGACCATAAAATAAAGAGAATACACAGGATCAAATCTAACGTCAAGCAGCAAACAGCTTGCCTTACTTGATGGTTTTTACCATTTCCCTTACCTGTAAGCTTCTAATGTTTGTCTCTATTGAGAAACATTATGTTTCACCAGAAGACACTTTCATACTTGAACATTACATGGATTTTTTTTTTTAATTAACTGATTATTTTTTCATAGCTCTAGAAGGAAATCTAGGAAATTCAAAGTTTAAATGAAACCTTAGAATGTTGAGTGGGCTTTTCAGATAGTTTTTGTGGGATTTGGGCTCTTGATTCCTTTGGGTCTTGAAAAGTTCACTCTGAATATTCTGATATATGTTATGAAGGGTCATGTTAGTAGTTGTAAGGGAGCACATGTCCTAGTAGAGAAAAGCTACCAAAAAACAAGTGAAATGAAACAACAGGAAAGTGTTCAGGTACCATCAGACTGTCTGACCTTGACAACAACCCTATAACCACCTCACCTCCCACTTCCCATCCCATCCTCCCTGTTTTCCTGTGAAGCTCTCACTCATGGGAAACGCATGGAGAGGAATGCTCATGTTGCATGGTCACCATACAGATGTCGAAGTGTTCCTTAAAACTGTTGAAAGCATTTCTGAGCGGAGTCACAAAAGACAAGGCTAAGACTTGTGCGGATCCCTAGAGAACTTTCCGATATCGTGGTAGCAATGAGAGAAAGTGGCCAGGGCGAGTTGGGACTGCACTCAAGGAGATGATTAAGTTCAAGAAAAGCATTCATTGCTTTTAGGTATTTATCTTGCTGAGCCGTAATGGGAGCATCTTCAGATATGATGACTAGATTGCTCAGGCTTACGTGCAATATGCAGAAACGTATTTAAGGCAGTAGGTCATAGGTCTCGTCCTTGGCATAGACTTTTAAGCTGCTGCTTCTCTCCTTGCTTATCATGCCTTTAACTAACCCCACAGGAGATGCTCTGGTCTCCCATCAAGTAACCGGTGCTCAGCCATGTCCTACGCTTCCTTTCTGTAGCAGAGCTATACCCTCTGGGCTGCACCCATATGGGTTAAGAACAGCATGTCTGTTTTGGGAAAGTTCAGTCATGAAAATCCCGTGTTTTCTCTGAAGGATAATGGTCTATCAGGGGACTCGGAGGACCTGCTGCTTTTAACCTCTAAATGTCACTGGACACCAGCTGAAAATGGAACAAGGTTCCGTAGATCATGCAACTGATCAGGCCCACTTGTCCAACCGCTCACCTTTATCCACATTCGGACTACCTACAAGTAACTCCAAATCTAACCGCAGGCAATGTTCTTTTCAGGTTCAGCAGATCAGCAGTCGACTGGTGAGTTCTTACAACATCAACCTAGATGAGTTTTTTTCTGAGATAGATTCTTCTATAGCTGCAAGTCGAGATGCGTTTCAGCAGTGGGAAGCAAAAGAAATATTAATAAATGAAACTGACTGGGAGAAGATCCAGATGCAGGTTGGTTGGCTTCTTTTCTTTTAAGTAGTTTTGCATTTATAAGCTTTTTTTATGCTCTTTGGAGGGATGGTGCTCTTCCGTACAACTGAGCATTTTCAGTTTTCTTAAATTCTGGTCCGTCTGTTCCAAATCAGAAGTATTAAAAAGCTTTTACAGTCCAGGGATTTACCTCAGCAGCATCTCTCTTCTGCTTACTTAAGGAACCCAAGGGGGCCATAGACAAAACTGATCATCAAAGTGCTAACAGTTTCTCAAAATACATTACAATCATAAAATTTGAAGATTTGAATTAGCATGTTGCTGATATAGTCACCTTCCATTGTTTCACTACAAGTTGGCTCGTTTGTTTTCACTCAGGCATTTCGGCAAGAGATATTTGACTGTCCCATCTGTATCATGCCACTCAGTCTGACAGTTCCTCCTGCCCACCTCTCCTCTGGTAACAGCAGTCAGTTTTCACAGCAGACTGTTCTGCTTTCTTGTTCACATTTGTTTCATCACACCTGTCTTCAGGCATTTGAAGAGTTTTCCTTGGGAGAGCAACATATTTGTCCTCTATGTCGCTCATATTACCAAAAGAAGATCCTCGAATGGTGATACGTGCGGCTCCTAATGAACTACCTCATACATGACAGCTGACAACACATGTAGCTCTAACTTTGGAGCCTTTTCAGAGCCAGATCTTCCAGGAATAAACGATTTTGTACGGACAATGGGACTCGCCTTGTATTTAGAGAAATAAGAGTGAGAAGGCTCCTGGTGCTTCCCTTTTATATTCAGTTTCACCTTTTGTCTTCCAGCATTTTTATTCTTCCTCCCTCTGTCACTCCCACCCTCCTCCGTTTTCATTTCCCTTTCCCAAAGATGAGCCGCAGTTGTTTCAGGCCTCGCGTTCATTGAGCAGCACCCTGCTGTCATCCCTCTCCTGCCTCTTACACCCGCTGGGCTGCAGCACGGGTTCCCCTCGCAAAGGCTGCCGCTACTGCAGCGGGTAGTTGTAGCAAGAAACACTTTTTTTTTTTTTCCTTCAGCCACTTTTACTAACGAACCCTGGCTGCTGCTTCTGGTTGAACGACTCTGCGCAACTCCAGAGTGCTGGAGGTAGATGAAAGTGGCCCTCAAAGGTGCAGGATCATTTCAGAACTTCATAGAGCCAGTAAAGCAGTGGCCACTTTCAAGAGAAAAAAATACACAGTTATGACTTTTCAGCTATGCGCTGCTGAAACCAAGTCAGGTCACCGCAGATCACTTAGGAGAAAAGTAGGAGCACAAAAAGACAAAAGTCAGAAGCTAAAGCGAAATGAAGTAGCAATATATCAAGGTAACGAGAAAATTCATTTTGCATAAAAAGGCAGTATCTGGTCACCACCACAAATGATGAGAGAACTTCCAAATAATACTGACAGGATCAAATAGTGTCGTGCCTCGGGTGAGGTTGTCACCGCAGTACCAGGTGTATGGCTTTACAGTCTTGAGCTGGAAGTGGGAAAGGCTGTATTAGAATTGTTAGATAAAAAGCGTGTTCTAGATCAGTTGCCGATGGACTCTGCTTTTGGGCAGCCAGAAAGCTGTCTGCAGGGCTTTCAGCTTTCCCTAAAAACCATGGAGAATGTGCGACACTCCAAAGGACTAGGAATTGATAAAACTGTCTTGAAACAGCAGAGGGAAGAAATCCTGGGGAACTATTATTAGACATTATTTTCACTTCATTTCCCAGAAAAACAGTGGTAATTAAAAAGAACTAGTAATTGACACGGGATTTGCCAAGAAGAGAATCACATCGAGCCAATTCAGTTCATGTCTGTAACAGGATACAGTCCTGCAGATGAAGCCGAAAACGTAGGAATAACCCCACGTATGAGATGACTCGCATCTTACCTGTGTAGCAATATAGAGACTTTCTGTAGCAGGACATCCAGAAATACATTTGAGAAGAGGAGTTCAGTATGAATGATCGATGCTGCAGAACAAGACCACTGAAACAAACTCGAGCAAAAGGGTACTGAAGACATGGTCTGGTGTAAGGGCTCAAGCTGGGGGGTTTGTGTCCAGTTCCGAGCTCTGCGTTTCCAGAAACACATGAAGATCCCCACAGGCAACAAAGAGGGTGATGAGAGGCCTGGGTAAAACAGCTGAGGGGGTCAGTGTTTGCATAGAAAATAAAGGGAAATGTTACCTTTCAGGTGTGGAAATAGCTGGTGTGAGCAGAACGGCTTGTCTCACTCTGGACACTTGAGAACCAAAATAAAACTTAGAGCGTGGCAAGGGCCATTCACATTTGACATTTTGGAAATCTTGGACAATTAAACACTGGAATACACTGCCCAGAGCCAGCACAGAGATGACACCACAGAGAGCCCCTGCCAGGCTGGTTAAATACCAGGAATAACGTAAGGATGTTTGATCCTGTGCAGCCAAACGGATCAGACATCTCCAGGTCCCCTCCAGCCACGTGATTCTTGAACTTTAAAAACAGCCTAAAATCTCCTGTGAAATGGAAAGTCTGAAGCTGTTGAAGTTTCGGATAGTTTAGGTAACATGCTGGTCAGGTTTTTAAGACACAAAAATCGCCCTTTAGTCACAGCACTAAGCTATTGAAAATGCCTTGTCCATTACCTAATCTGCATACGCTCCTATAAACAAGCCCCGCTCACCTAAAGCAGAGGGGCCAAATTAATTGTGCCCGTCTTAAACACAGGGCTGCGATGCCTCTGAGCATCCAGGAGTCTCCACTGCATACCATACATCAGGGATGTTAAAAACCTGCCCACTGGAGAGTCTCAAAAGCACATTAAATTGAGGGGAGGAAGGAAGAAGAGAGAGGAATGCAACTATTCACACCAACTACTGACAGGGTAATTTAGAATGCTGCCGAGATTATTTTTTTTTCACTGCTTAAAATGAAATGTGAAAAACAAAAGCAAAACTCCACTATGAATCACGCTTTAACTTTATTGAAAATACAGTAAAAAAAAAAAATTCCTACAAAACATTCAGCGTAGTATTTCAAACAGAGGATAGAACACATTACCATTGCTTTTCACAAAAAATTCAACCTAAGGCGGCAAGTGTTTTCATTTAGTTTTGTAACACAGCAAAATAACCATGAGTGAGAGCATTATAAAACATATTTCTGCACTGCCTAAAAATAAACAGGAAGGGTTTGGTGGGGAGAAGGTACGTACACAGAAGATTGTTCTGAATAAAGTAATGCTAAAAGCATAATTTTTCAGCTATATTTTACCTCGGTCCAAGATGTATCCATGCGACGGATACATCAGTTGCTCAAGCCTACTGATTTTACAGAGCCTTAAGCACAAACCGGGCCAGGAGTGGCAGCCAATTCCATTCCACATCCCTCAGCCTCGCACACAGTAAAGATTGCATGTCATTTTTTTTTTGCCTCTTTTTTTGTAAACTGCAATCTTAACCAGTAACACTGCAGTGAAAAACCTGGACGCCCACGAGAGAAGAGAGCTGCTGCCATTGTCACAGCGCCAGCAGGCGCAACAGCTACAGAAATGCTAGTTCAGACCTGGATTTTTATGGTCACGTCACCCAGGTCCTCATGGAGCCCATCCTGTGTGACGAGACGCCAGCGGCACTCCGAGAATATTCTCAGTCTCCTCGGTAGGAATTTGAGCGAGAAAGCTTCCCGAAGCCAGGAGCAATGCCTCTGTGCTGTTCAGGTAATGCAGCGCTGGGTTCCCAGCCCCCCAAGAAAGTAAAGGAAACGAACCTGTATTTTGTGTGTACAAGTATGTGTTTCACAGACTTACAGATTTCAAATCCTTGACCCAAATGTATCTTCATTTTCTATTAATTTGTTTTTAAAGTGACGAAATACTTTTGACAGCTACCTTTAAAAAGAAAAAAATAGAAAAGTGGCTCAACTTTGTTTTGTTATATAAAGCCAGGGAGGAGAAAGTTATTCCCACAGGTTTCGTGAATCTCCCAGACTGGGAACACTTATGGTGGGGGAAAACAGAAGTCACGCGCCGATTAATTTTCTCCTTAAGCATTTAAACACATCCATCGTATTCACAACGCCAGTACCCCCATCACGCCGCGTTTCCAAACGATCATTTTACATGGAGAGAAGATCCAGAACATGCTCATACGTGTGAAACACAAACGGTGCAGAAAACATGCAGTCTTACCTTGACACCACGCAAAGTCTGACTCGGATCGAAACATGAGAGTTACGCAGCGCCAACACAGCGGAACGACGCGTCTCTCTCTCCGATGGAGTAAGGAGCGAGGCACATCAGGAGCTGCAGCCTCACTCTGGCAACCGGGAAGGTGCCTGGAGCAGTTCCACGGAGCAGCAGCTGCCCCGCGGTGGCTGCCATCAGCACGGGCTGCATCCGCCATGCCAGCGCGCTGCTCGCACCCAGCACGGGCCGCTTGCCTCACACTGCTGCAGGTTAAAAGCACCTATATATGCAACAACTAAACCGTTTCCATCTCACTCTGAAGTCGAGCTTACATCGAGCTCTTGGCGATTTGTTAGAGGACCCACTCTAATGACAGCATTGTTTTAGTGCAGTCTAGTGGTATAAAATCCAAATCAAGTGCAAATGAATGAATAAACATTAACATTTTCTTACTGGAAGAACATTTCTAACTAGGAAATGTTTTTGCATAGACTATGCAGGAAAAGAAATAAAATCAATGCAAGTGGCCCGATACTTCAATAGCCGCTATCTACAGAAGCACTGAATATATGAGGAATGCAAAATAAAACACTGGTCATGAAAGGAGCTTCATCCAGCGATGCCAACTATAAGACTTAATGTAATGGGGGGGGTGGAAGCAACAGCAACACTTGAGGTTAATAAACAACAAACCTTTAGAAGCAATTTAGAAGCAGTATCCCAGCCTGCTCAGGAAGGTACAAATGAACGGTTGGTACCTGAAGTCTTTAAGAACTGGGATTACTTAACTTCTACATTTATGTGAGGTCTTAATGCAGATACAGCTTTTAAATGCCTTGGGATTTAGATATGTCAGGACTATGAACATTTGCAGGATATTTCTTACACTATCACTTTGCCCATTTGGAGTCACCTTCTGTTATTTGTTAAAATATTTAATGCTATGTATATAAAACCAGTAATCTATGAGCAATAAATGAAACTAAAAAAGTTACTTTGAAAAATGTGGTAAGTAATACAGAACAAGCAACCATCCTCAGGCTTTCTGTTACCGAGGAAGAGCCATCTTCACAAGTTTACAGGCTTCTATAAATTTAAAGTCAAGGATACTGTTGCAACATGAAACACAAAACCAGTTTTTGGAAGAACTTACTAAGTTCTTTTCAGTGCTAGTGAATTACTGGCGTATCTGGAGAACATACGATTAACTTTCATATACTAATGATACACGTGTTTCTTTTTTCTCTTTGAAAGAAGAGTTTGAGGCGCTTCAATTGTGCAACATTTCAAAAAAACCTTCCTGTTTCAGTTTCCTGCTGGTATGTATTCTTACAGACCTATGTAGATTCTTGTTCTGTTATTTCATATGTTGTCTACGTCAAGAAGAGTATCTGTTCTTAATATCAATGCCACTGAGTAAGACAGAGAATGACTTGAAAACATGAAGAGGGAACGCAGGCCGAGAGGTTAGACATCTTCAAGAATTAAGGCCAGATTTAGGAAAAAAGTTTCATCAGCCCCTGAATTTCATGAACCTAAGGATTTCAAATATATTTTTAGCCATCTGGAATTTTAAAGATCGACTAGAAGAAGAACGGGAAACAGGCTGTCTGCACAGGTGAGCTCCGTGTCATTTCTCCCCACTGCCCAATTACTGGGCACAGGGCGTTCCAGAAGTCACATTTGGTGTTAATTCCCTGCAAGATGTGTTCTCCTTCCTAAAATTCTGACCAGTATTGTCAGGCTTTAGTTGTCACAATGAAACCTGCCGGAGATCCTCTGCAGATGTGGTCTGCGGGGACGTGGTTCCGTTCAGAACCCTGCAGCTTTCATGGGAGAGCAAGAAGACATTCAAACGCAGAACAGCCTGCCCGGAAACACACCGCCGCAAAATCCCAAAGAATGTCTTAGTCCCAACAAAAACAGGGCTGAAAGTGAAAAGCATGTTCAAGAACGTGCACAGCTGTCACCTGGAAACCCCCAGAGTCTGCAATCCCAGTCAAAAGCAACCCAGGTCAGCAGCTAGAACCGCGCATGGCAGACGAACAAACCATGGGCTGATCTCGCACCTTGGACAGAATCGGAGCGTCACCACTTCTTACCACAGGGTGGGAGAGTGTTGGCCTGAGGGCAGGGCGCTGCGTGAGGAGAAGGTGGTGGCAGAGGTTATCGCCATCTGGGCGATGGCTGTTGGCTTCGACTGCTCTCCCTGAATGGGTTGAATTCAAAAGCAGCGTTTTTTGTAAAGTTCGGATGCCGTTAATGCGACTGAAATAACCTGCCAGTTCACCAACAGTAAATTCAATATTCAGCTCAAGATTTCTGCTCCTGAAATACACAGGCTGGGGAGGGAAGTTAGTGTTTGCACTAAATTAACAACAAAAATAGTAATGCTAGGGAATAGGGCACCTTATTTCCTTAAAACATTTAAAGGTTCACAGTTCACATGAACAATTTTTCAAATAAAACTAAGCCTATTTCTTTTTAAAGAGATTATTAACGTGACCTTAGGGTACTGTCTCTGCTTAAATGACTTTACCTAGATTTTAAAAAGTGCTGTTTTACATATACTCTGATTTTAAAAAACAGGATTTAGCTGTCTGTCTGTATTTGTTATTTCAAAATTTTATATACTGGTCCACTTAACGCAAAGTTCAGCTGCTGTACATACACCACCTGAGCCCATCCCGCTTCTGGAAGAGGAGGAAAAGAAAGGTAAAAGAAAATAACCTAGAACATTCCTACAAAATTCAAGGAAGCAGCCAATTGCTCTTTGTTCCCACCTTACTGTTCTCTGATTTAGATTGTAAATTCTTTAAGAAAAGGGGCATCTTGTCTCTGCCACACAGCAGTGGGCTCGTGTGAGCACCTGAAGTAACATGAGCTGCTGCAGAGACACAGGGGCGAGGGGAGAGACCTGGCGGGACACAGGAGGGCTGCAGCCCCCTTCGCGCCCGTCCCTGCTGGTGACACGCTGCAGTGTTACCCCGCAGCACCCGCTCTCGTCTCCATCCCACGACGCACGCGGCTGCACCGGCTCCGCTGCAGCCCCAGCCGTGCCTCTGGTACTCCCGGTGGTACTTTGGAAGCAGACAAGGAAAACAACTTGTCAAATCCTTTAATTTCTATGACACTAAAACAGTCAACAGGGTAAAAGGTATCAGAGGAACAGGGCCAAAGACAAACATCACATCACACACAGTAAACAAAGCTTCCTATGAATGCAAAACCTGTTACCTGTACAGTAACCAATACTATAATTTTTTAGCTTAAAGTGGTAAGTATGTGTGCTTTACGCTTAGAAATCCTACAATACTACAGTTCTACCACTGCGTTTAATGTTGTGCTACCAACACAGCAGAAAGCCAAGGAACAGCTAACTTAAAACACTTCGTTTACATTGATTTTTTGGTCTTGTGTGGTATCTAGTTGAAGATGGAAGCATCTGTGTGCTTTTTGCCTCGCAAGAAGTGAGGCAGATGTTAATGTTACTAAGATCAGCTGTATATACCTTGAAGGTATAGACCACCTGACTCTACATGAGTCAAAATACTAGGAATGTATCGTCAATATCCATTAATGAATTACCAGTTGCTTGTATTTAAGTGACCATATGCTTCTGTGAAAAGTATTAGCGACCTGTATCTCACACGTAGTATATTTGTAGCACTGTGTCCGTAAAGAAGTTTTGCATAAGCACGTCATTTTCAAGGCCAAAGGCATGTTTTAATGTGGACAGTATCACAACATAAACAGCTGATTTTGAAACAAAACAGTCAGTAATTTCACAGGGTAGGTCTGAATTTCTCATCCACCTTGGAAGCCACACGGCATCTTGGCCGTCCTCCGCGTTCCCGTGCCAAGTCTTCACTAACGTAGCCTTAACCCCCACATCTGGCTGGGGAGGGGGTGGGAGCAGCCACGGCTGTGACACTGGTTTTGACAGATAGTTGTCTTGCCTGAAACTTGTGTGCTTGTCAGCAGGAACTGCCCCTGCTCAATTTAAGCAAGTGCCCAACTCACTTTCAGAAACCACATACGTGTTATAATCCCGTCTCTTCCTTGGTTATTGGGTCACCGATGCCAGGACAAACATCTCTCCAAAAGCGGGAAGAGCAAGCCCTATGCTGGTTCACACTCCCTAGATTTATTCCTTAAATTCATTTCTTCAGAGTGTATTTAAAGAACTGTCTTAAAGTTGCAAGGGAAGTATTTTAATAAAGCTAACTAGCCTCACACACCACAATTCCCCAACCCCATTAAGACATGCGGACAATTTTGGTCACACAATCACTTACTTTTCAATGATGTTTAACTATAATGCTCATACATAAGGCTACAAGCTCCAAGAATACCCGAATGATGCCCCTATAATAATAAATCTCCCAATATTTTAAATGTAAACACATTTTAAAACAACTTTTTATTATAGCTCCCTGTTCTTGCTTGCAGAACTTTGAAGATTTCTCACTAAAATGTCAGCATTAAACCCAAACAACAGGAAAGATGCTTGTAAATCTTAGTGAAATCAATCGATTTTACTTTTAAGTCTTCCAAGACTCAGTACAACACATCAATAGTCAGTTTGATAAGCCTGGAATTTATGCGAATCACACACACACACACACAAAAGTAACTCTCTAGCATCATATTTACTACAGCAATATTTACATTATGCCCCAGTTCAGGTCAGAAAAGGCAGCTGCAAAAAAGGCTGAGAAATCCTTGGGTACACTGGAGCTTGGTTTTTGAAGCACTCCGGGGGGATGGAGTGGGGGGAGAGGCTCACACTCACACGCAGCGCACTGAGCTCTACAGCCCAGAGCAGCCACCTCGGGGAACAGCCACAGTCTCTGACACAGGCTAGAGAGCTAGTTAGCTGTCACCGCCTGATCACGTGTGAGACCTCAGATTACAGACATACGTGTTTTACAGAAACGGGAAATAAACGGGAACATTATCCGACTCGCTACACAACGGGCACACGCTGAAGGTGTCCCCATTCCAATCTCTTTGAAGGTTACTTGTGGCAGCGCAGGAAAAAAATGCAACCAGATCTGGAATACTTACTTGGTTGGGGGGTTTTTTTGTTGGTGTGGGGTTTTTTTTCTTTACTGTCAACTTCTTAAAGGATTCCTAAGGCTGCAGTAATGCTAAGGACGTTACCACCCGCCGACGCCATCCTGGATCTAAGGCCTCTGAGCAGTTGAACTGTAACACCGCAGAAACTCATACTACCAAGATTGAACACGCAAGTTTTACTTACCAAGCCACCTATGTCATCTCTATAAGCTTGGAATTTAATTTACGCTATCTACACATATAGGCCTATATACACGTCCATGTGTACATTAAAAAACAGGCTAAGGAAAGATACTGGATTACATCACCGAACAGAAATCCTGGTAACTATAGTATAAATTCAGAGAAATAATTTACTTCAAATTAAAGATTGTAAAAATACTGCAATTGCAGCCTCCTAGGCCTGTGCTACTTGCATTGATTACAAGTACTGCTTATACACAGTAGTTCATAAAGAATTTTACAGGGATGTACTTGGTGGGGTAAGTGACCGCCGTGGCACAATAGCTTACAGAACTGTAAGAGCTGTGACAGAGGGTCTACACAGCTTTTTACAAAGCATACTAGGCTCAGATTTAACACTGAAGTTAATCTTCATCTTGTACTTCACTCTATTCCCTAAGACATTGTCTGGCTACCAGTAAAACAACCTGGCATTTATAGCTAAGAACAGAAAGCCGAAAACGCTGGCCTTCCGAGAAAGCCTCCTGACATCTAAGTATGAGCAGCTACTGCCTCCAGTGTGGAAGGAGCCGCCACCTCTACCCCTTACTGTCATTTTAACACGCTCGTGGTGGCACTGTCTATGTCAAGGACAGTTACTCCAGGTAGGTTACGTTTCCAGCAAGGGTCACAGAGGGCTTCAAGTGTATCTCGTTTTTTTTAACCAAGTCCCAAAGTTATTCTTTACAGCTGTGTCTAACACAGGAGGTACTGTGCATTCAAATGGTAGCAGGTTTATATCTAAAGATGTGAGACCATCAACAAATAAAAAGGAATGCATTATTCTCTTCAGCTTCCAGTCTTCAAGGCACCTCCTGCATTAACTAACTTGAAAATAAACAAGCAGACCAAAAGTTCACTGGAAAGAGAAGAATCTTTCTTCTATACCTAACTTCCTCAGAAGCACACAGCATCAAAAAATGAGACAAGGTTGGACCCAAATTATCGACAAAGAAAATCAATATAAAAATGCTGATGAGATGACAGGAATGCCATGAGGTTGATGTTTTCAGCTCTGTTGATTGCAGGTGATTGTTGATCACAGTGTTTTCTGATGCCCGTTTGCAGACGGCTTTGTTTCCGAGTCTCTTGGATTGTTTGACAGATGAAGTTTGTCTAATCCTGCAAGACATTACGCAATAAGGAAAAAACTGAGATTCTCCCATGTTTCACGCACAGATACTCAGAAGAATACATTCAAACCACATTCTACGTTGTGATGAGGGACTTCACATTAGCTGAAGACCAGAATTAACATTCTTGCTCAGGTAAGAATTACTACTGGGAAATTGCCTCAGGTGTGTTTGAAGCAAGAAAAGTCTGTTACAATGGATAAGCACGGAAGTGACAGAAGCCTAAACTTCACACTGCTTAAATCATAGACTTTTACGTTAAGAACCGAGAAAGGCGTGCAATTCTTCACTCTGTCAGCCTACAAAGACCAAAATAATTACCCAAAAATCTTTCTTTTAAACTATAGCATCTTTCTGAAAAGCATCCATTTCTTAAGATCATTGGTGATGACCACATCACCTCTCTAAACTGTTTATATGTCTAATAATACTCTTAAGCCTACATTATTACTAATTTGTTCATCTCCATTTCCAGCGATTTGTTCTTATTGCATAGTTCTCTGCTATGAGTGCTAATTAAGGTCCCCCATCCTGCCCCAGGCAAGCAGTTAAACTACTCTTTTTGGGTGGGGGAGGTGGGGATAGATGTTAAATTTAACCATATTTTATTCACAAGCAGCACAACGTCAATCCTTCCTTGCTCGCTTCCTTGTCTCTCTCTGAAGTCTCCCATCAAGACTCTAAAATTAAAATTCTTATTCATTTAGTGTAGACTATATTGAACATTTTACTGAAGTGCCATGAGGTACTAAGTTACATTTCTGGCACCATTGGAATTCCAAAATTGACCATCTTACTAAAAGAAAAATAAATCTGCTCAATATTGTATTATTTGCAAGTCCCAATGTGACATGAATTCTTTTGATCACAGGCCTGCAGCAGGAATTTACCTTCTACTAATTACCTATAATGTTCTACCAACCTCCTGTCCTCACTATGGCACTTTTCAGCATGGAGGACCACCACAAGCTTTGCTTATCATTCTTTTCCATGCAACAGTTTTTAAACAGACTCTGTTTCCACTAGAATGATACCATCCAATGACTATTACCCTACTACACCTGCATTTTGAAGTTTGTTAGTCTGCTTTCAACATAATTTTTCATTGAACCCTGTATGTTTAATACAGTAAAGTGCCATTAATTATCAAGATGAGCCTTTTACACCATTTGCTTTAAGACAGAAACTTTAAAGTTTTACCAGACCTGTTGCTATAAGCCCATGCTGACTGATGTTAATTTATTTCCTTCAGAGCTCTGCGATAGCCATTATGTTATAAAAAGTATTAACTTTACAGTCAAAACAGTTGCAAAAAAAAATAATAGGATTAAGCAAGTCAACTGAGAGAGATGAATCAAGGTCGTCTCATAAAATGACCTTAACTAAAAGCTGGGGGATAATGTCAGATACATCCCACTTGCATCATATACCTGTCTCAATCAACAATGGAACTTCTCTGAAAACATTTTCAGCATAAAAAAAAAATCAATGGACAGATTTACACACCCCTGGCCAACTCACCTGTTCCCCTGGAGCTTCAAAACTCAACATCAAAAAAAAAAATCACAGAATAGCTCGTTTTAATCCTACGCTATCAGTCATTTTGTACTTCCCCATTTAGTCAGTCTGATTTTAACTTAACTGCCATCAGTAGAGGTGCACTCTAGGAAGTGCCTGGATTTTGTTTACCAGGGTCACAACTCTGGAAATCAGTAACTGGGAAAGAGTAACATAAGTACCTTTTAGACACTACAAACTGAATCCACAGTTACAAACACTGAAGTTTCCTCATTAGTCCCCTCAACTTAACCAAAAACTACTATAGAGTTCTAAATAGGTAGGAGATTCATTAACTAGTAAAGATAAGATATAGTAACAACTCAATTACTAAATAGCCTCCTAGTATCAAATATGTTGCAAGCCTTTCTTCTATGGCCAAGAAACATGAGTGCACAATTTGATCAAAATTTTGATTATATCAAGTACAGGTTTTTACTTAGCCAGTTACTAAGATCCTGTATGTTCTGTACAAAGATTTTCTGAATAGGTAGTGCTCAAAAAAAAAAAAAAAGCACCACAACAAAGCAGCTAAGACTTCCACGAAACTATTTTTAGGCAATTACTAAGTTACTTTAAACAAAAAAAGAAAAAAGCCAACCCACACACAAGTCAAAGTTCTATTTTGGAATAATTGCTCAGTAGCAATGAGAATGTTTCTGTGCTCTCTAAAGGCTGAAAGATCAATAAGCGCATGGATGTTATCATTAAGATCAACATCATACCTTTGCTCCCGATTCTTCAAAAAATAAATAAAATAACAGAGCTGCGCATCCCCACCTTAACTTACAGAAACTTCCAAAGAAAAGGTCTCTGTGAGCTGTAACAGAACTTTAGCGGTAGCACACCAAGTTATCAATGCTGGAGAAAGGAGACATTCAAGTACCAACTCAAGTTTCAGTGCTGTATTACCTAATGCCTTCAGGAGCTCTTCTCGCACAGCGGAAGTGAACTTTCTGACCAGACATAACGTCGTCACGATAGCAAAAAGCAAGTTGTAAGATAACACAATATAGAAGTTTCCCAGCCAGTTAAACCTTCCGAAGTCTCCAAGAAGATCAAATCTGGTGATTCCTATTTAAAATTGCATTTAAGATTTATATCAAAAACTTGATTACATTTTTTAAGAAACAAACATTTCATTCTATTACTTTTTACATAGGAAAGCAAAATTCTTTCAGACAACACACTGTAAGACACATGGTTAAAAACACAAGACAAAATTCTCCGGGTCATTTTCCCCTTCTTGGATCACTATAAAACTGCAAGACACACTTATCAAAATGTTTCTTAAGTTTCCTAGTAAAATGCTTGAATAATGTGAGTTGAAGTAAATTGTCTATTCTGTATGAGAATTTTGCTTTTATAATTCCAATAAATAAAACTATGAAATAATCGGTATTAATATGAAAACTGCTTGAAATCTCAGTTTCTACAAAATCCTGATCTATTCCAGAAAAGGATGAACTGCACCATGGGCTTTCTTATTAAAAACAGGTAGCAAAGAGCCTTTCCACGAGAGCCGCAATATGTTACAGTAAACACGAGGCCTATGTCAGCCGTTTTTTCAGAGCTTTTGGAACCAAAGTTTAACACATCTTTCCAACTGCAGTTTCTCCTCCCAGATCTACCCACCACTACAGCCACGGAGCATTTGCACAAAAGGGAAAGAGCCTGGCTGAAAGACAGTGCTGACAAGTCTTCTTCACAGTGGGCCACGTAATGCCGACACTTGGGCTTTGTGCTGATCAAAGACCGGTCAATCACTAAGGGTAAGTGATGCAAATTTTTCCAAAATGTGGAGTGTCTACAAGCTATAGGGTCCGCCCCAGAAGGCAGAAGAAGAACCGTAGGTTGTTGCTCTACATCAAGGTCTGCACTGAATAAAGGGCAGAATATTGAGAGAATACCCAAATAACAGTTGGCTAGGACTGACGAGCCCTTGTACTCCCCAAAAATCTTCTGGCACAAGATGATGCCACAGTGACATGCGCTCTCACAGCTGAGACCAACAGTGCCAGGGAAGGAAGGTCACCTCATCCCAGAACCAGGATGGCAGCAGAAAACGAGGCAATCAGAAAATAACCCTGGCTCTGAAGGTCCAGGAAGCGAGTTTACTATCATCGTATCTTAAAAGGCTTTAGGGGCTTTTAAGAACTGCGACTTCAGCAGTGGCAATAAATGAAGAGAGACAGAACAGAATTAAGGGCCAGTCACTTTCCTTTCAAGGGTAAACCTGGCACTTCGGAATCTCATTGTACTTTGATACCCAAGACCTACAGCTAACTATCACGTTAAAAAATACACACACTTCTTGTACTCAGCATCCCCCAATTGAATAAAAAAAAAAAGGGGGGGGAAATCAAATTTAATATCTAAGAAAAACATGCCAAAACAAAGAAAATGAAAAGGAGTATTCTCAAAGGATAAAGAAAAAAAAAATTACTGAAGCTGGTCAAAATAGCAAGAGAGGCAGGGAGAGATATCCAAAAAAGCACAGAAAGTCCTAACACAAGAAGAAGAAACTGGCTGACTGAATCAACCAGCAAACACATGAAGGGTAACAACCACAGAGTTGCTTTCACGCCCACAGCCAAACAGACAGTGTCCTTCAGCGTGTTTTCAAAGTGGCAGAGAGCATTTCAGTCAGACTGCTGAGCTACAAGAAAATTGAGAAAGTCAAGTTCCGATGTACGGGCTTCCAGACCTTTAAAGGAAATGAAACAAACAGCTAGAGCACTGAGTAAAGAGTTCTCTGGAAAAGCAAGAACACTCTTTGACACAAAGGGGTTCAGGAGAATAGCTAGCAACAGAGCAGGCATTACGAGGACAAACAAAAATGAAGCCTGACACTTCTGTTAGAGCAGGCGGGAAAAATACTGTCCACAAGTGACATTCATTTCCTCTTACAAACAAAAGTCACTGCTCATCTGAAAAAAAAAAAAATCTGACACAGTATCATTTTGTAAGTTTGTGGGAGAAAAGGGTTAAAAAGCTTTTGCCGACTTTCTTACAGAAGTATCTCCTCAGCCCACAGAAAAAAAATTCTCAAGATTGCAATTAGAGAGACTACTCAGTAACTGAAAGCTACATCTCTAGTGGACACAAACATATATCCAATAAAGTTGGTGGCAATTTACCAAATAACATACTAAAGAATTGTTCAGGTTAAAAATAAAGATACTATGGTTTTAGACTGTACACACAAATAAGTTTTAAGCCACTAGTTACATAACTATAATAATCAAGAGAAGAAATACTTTTGTATATTAGAAAATTCAATTTTGTTTGTTTCTCTGTTCCTGCTATTAAGTGCTCTGTTTCCAATTTGTTTCACAGTGGCTAGCGATATGGTGCTGGTGGGAAACTTTTTTCAAGAAGGGCTGCTAAAAGGCTGAAAAGTTCTGGAAAAGATGAGTTAACTTATTTTAGTAAAAACTTTCCTGGAGTTCTAACAGAGCGACAGATTAGAGACATCCACCACCTACATATTTAATAAGAATGCTATGAAACACACAGAAGATTTCTCATATTTCCATTTTTAAGACTTGAAAAGGGTCCATAATGTAATTAGATAACTTTTGCTTTTTTACCTTTTACATTACGATAAAGTCTAGTCTCTTCTGCATAGTCCAGAAACTTGCTTTTTTAATAAAGTGAAGAGACTATGAATCTGCTTAACATATTTATTGCTTTTCACCTATTCAGTGCCACAGGGCGGTAGCATGTAGTGCAACACATGTTGATATTTTTGCAAAGCACCACATGACTCACTGTACTCTAACACACTCTATTAATCCTGTTTGGACAGCTGTGACTGTGCATTTGTTAGCTGTGTGCTAATTGTTCCATCTTTTTTCTTCTTTTATTTATCTCTATGGCAAACTTTCCAGGAATTTCATTTGTTAGTATTTTTTTTTTTTAAGTGAGTTTTACCATTAATCTGTTTCCTATGAGACAACAATGCACCCAGCACGTACACTTACTTCCACAGAATCCGGTTATTATCAACTGTTAATCTCACAGATCATTAACAATGATTTTTTTTTTTTTTTAAAGTGATGAATGCAGTAACTTAGTGGACACAATACTAATGTTAAAATTATATTCTAAACCACTAATTTTTCAACATAACATCTTGCTTTAGCTGCTAGAATTGGTTTACTTAGATCTTTACCATGCTGGCCATATTTTAAAACTGCACTACTTTACTTGAATTATTCTTTTGCATTTTTTTAAGTTTTACTACACATTTTTAAAACACGAGCTCTAGAAAGTGTATTTTAAGATTCAACCCTCCCAAATGCATTACAGGTGGTTTTTTGTTTGTTATAGAAGTGATCTAGTAAATCTAGTAAAACTCATCATCTGTAGATACGCACGGCATGAAAACATACAGTATAGTTTATCGGAAAAATATTAACTACTCTCGATTTCACAGTATTCTGGTTGAAAAGAAAATCAGCTACAGAACTATTGGGTACACACTACTGGTCTGTGGGCCTGAGCTTAAACTCCTAAATTTGTACTTAAGGCTTGTACAGCACGAGGTGAAGACTTTTGTTTTGTTCTGTTTCATGTTCCCAATGAAATTCACATTAGCTGCAAGTATTCTGCACTAGTTAAATGCATAATAGCCTCGCAATCTAACTTCAAGAATTCAAATTGAAGATTAGCTAATTCACATTGAAGATACAAACCATCTTGTCTTTCCAATTCAAATGCTACTGCCAGTTCTTAACAAAATCGTAATTTCTTCAGTTAGTTCTATTATGCTGGATTCCAAATTTTTATATTTGAAAACTGAAGTAACAAAGAATGCAAGCAGATTATTTCAGGGAAAACGAAAGTTGCCTGGTATTGTTGCTGATAAAAAACTTACTGAATGTAGAGTCATTAACTGTTTTTAAAAAGATAGTTGCACACAACGTTATCTCACCTTTTATACCCAAAATCCCCAATGTATTTTTTCATGAAAACTGAACACTAATTTCCCAGCGAACATGAAACTTTTTTACACTACCCTGAAACAAGCAGTCTCTATAGCTATTTTTCTTATCATCTCCTCTTTTAAGAAGTTTAACATCTGACCTACCTTTTTAAAAGAAGATATTCTCTAGAAAACGCTTATCTTTTTTTTTTTTAATAGAACGTAGGTTCTGCAATTCATTTATGTAGAATGTATGTTCAACAGCTCAAGTTGGTGTAGAAAAAGCAGCCACGCATGCATGCTCTTTCTATTGAAAATGATGGCAAATTAAATACATACTATGAAAGGTACAGCTACAGGCTGTTTGGTTTTGTGGTGGTTTTTTTTTAAGCTCAATTAAACACCCTTTATTACAATGTTTTATACTGCCATTTCACTTACCCAGCGTCCTTGACATCACTGGCAAGGCAGAGCTTAGCACCAAGATTGAGACACAGTTTCCAATGATCTGTTTGAAAATGACAAAGAGCATTTAAATTATAAATGGGATTCTTGGGAAAAAAAGAGAAAAACAGTGGTCAAAATGAAAAAGGATTCCTGAAAATTACAGTCTTCAAACTGAACTTAAAGCAGTTTACAGTAGCTTTTTAGTCTTGCTTAGTTCTGTCACACTTCTCCATATGGTGTTAAACAAGATGATGATCCAGGAGACAAGTTTAAAAAAAATAAAATCAAATATGTAATCATTTGCTTTTAATCAACGTGTTACGTACGCTTAAATTCAAAATAATTCAAAACTACCATGTTGCAAAGCGTCAACTGTTTACTTACTTCCTGCAAACTTTTTACAAAAGAACCATTCCATGGACTCAGAATAGATGACTGATACATCAGCTTAAGCTTTGTATGTAACCGCTTGCAGGATTAGCATTATTTAAAAAATTACAACAAAGAGCTTCCTTTCAATTGAATGCCTGTTGACTACTTTAAATAGTACGAAAAAATTCACAGCTGTTAGATTTTACTCGCGTTTTTGTGAAGCCTTTATAAAGAGTAACTGAAACTTTCTCTCACAAGGCATCACTTTCTTCAGCCCTAATTCTATCAGAATCCAAAAGAAAACAACAGAAACCTTCTTGAAAGTAGATATTTGTGCGTTCGCTACTTATTTCTACACTATTCCTGGTGTACTGTAAACAAGCAATAGAAAACATTAAGGACATTCCAACACCTTACTATCTACCTACTATAACCACTCTATGTGTTTACCTACTTCCTCACTTCTAAAAGTTTATGGTAAAAACGTCTTTATCCATTACTTCAAAAAAAAAAAAAAACAACCCAAACCCCAACAAACAATGAAACACATTGAAAAAATAATTAAATTCAGCATCTGTTCCTCGGTTACTGATCACCTCCCCTAGTCAGCTGTGGGAATATTTTGCTAAAAACCTAAGCATGTTCCTCCACATTAGGTAACAGCATTCGTTATTCTGAAGCCAGTGCTAAATTGTGGAAAGTCAAATTAGCCTCAGACTGCAAAATGTTGCTGAATAGACCTCCTCAGTCTTAGTTTAATTATTCAAATTTTAATTACTTTGTCTGCATTACTTCTAGCAACCAAGTTCTTCAGATTTCAAACAAGCTCCCTGAAGTACAGTTAGCACAATCAAAGTTACTCATTAGCAATACGTTTCCTTTGAAAAAAGTTCTTTCACTAGCTTTTCTATGGCTAGTTAACAAGCTCTGCTATTCCCGGCTTTTTACAAGTGAATGGATGCCATCCAAACTAAACAGAGCACATCCTTTTTCCCACTCATTCAGCATTTTGAAAATCTTCCAGTTTGTGTTTATGCAGCTTACAAACAAATACTGATCACTGCAAATGAGCCATTCAGGGCAATTACTAACTCAAAGAGTCAGTTTGTCTTGGGTGGCAAGAAAGAGAGGAGGGGGCCAGCACCATGACAGACTTTACCTTACCTTTGTCATAGTCGTGTCATCCTTCCTGGGAGTGAAATTTTCAAAAAAACGAAGACTGTAGAAGCCGACGACAGAGGATACCATAAGATAGCTGTGAGAATGAAGGAAAAAGGAACCTCCAAGGAATGCAAGTTTCACTCAAGTTCTCAGCGGTGTTCTAAAAGTCTTAAGAACCAAAGGGAAAAAAAACACCCAACAAAAACACTTCGAGTGCTTGAGAAGGACTGACCTATCTCTTTCTTCTTTCCAGGCAAGTGTCTTAGTAAATTACCAGTGTCCCAGAAAACTAGACAGAATACTTGTTAACAGACAGAATTCTTAAAAGAAAGGATACAAAATCAAAATGATTTCAAGTGCTGCTCCCACAAAACCA
The DNA here is from genome assembly GCA_013398295.1 of Chionis minor. Classification (NCBI taxonomy): domain Eukaryota; kingdom Metazoa; phylum Chordata; class Aves; order Charadriiformes; family Chionidae; genus Chionis; species Chionis minor. Next base: position 376,152 of record VZSF01004751.1, read on the forward strand.
AAAGTGGATAGGGAAGCATTTCCTATTCCAGGCCCCTACAAGGAAAAAAAAATACTTCACATAAGGTACATGCAAACGTTTATAACATTTAGCTTCTACCCAGACATAAAAACCTAACATCTTACATGAAATACAGCCTTTTTTCTCAATCCAGTATTTAAGTGGCATTCTGATGGCCTAACCTGCCAGTCTCCTCCCCTATGCAATTGCACCAGCTAGCTTCCAAACCGGGGTGAAATGCATCATGAAGACAGAGGGTATAACGATTCACATTTCACCCGCGCTGCATCTACCCACCATGCTGCATTTTACACACGCTCCAGTACTTTAGAAACTAAACTAAGAGGTCGCAAAAGATGACACTTCTAGTTGTTCTCAATACCACAGGCAGAGCAGCCATCACCACTAAAAACCTTTTACAACTCTGCAAGCTCATATGCAGCTATACGCATTACCAAGTTAATAAAAACCCCTCATGAATAAAGACACTACCACTCGACGTGCTGCTCTTTGTTTTCTTGAAGCATTTTTATCATGAAGGAGAAAAAAAGTCACGTTTTGTAAGAACGCAAACACAAGGCAGGCTTTTCATACTGGTTTTTAACATAGTTCCTTAAATTGAACGCTTCTAGACTATATAAAAGTAGGAGACATGAGTAAAATGCAAACTCCAGTCTACTGATTTTCTTTACTGAATCGCTTTATCTTCATAGAGATTCTGCACTAGTTTTACTGAGAAGTCACTACAACATGACATGTAATAAATGTTTATGTGTGCAGAAGACCAAAACCTAGAAAGTTGAGGCTCGTTAGTTTTAATGTTATTATGGCAGAAGTTCTCACTTGCACTTCTGTAAGGGCTCCAAAGCATTACTAAAGTTATAAAAATCGTAAGAAAAATTTACTTTACCCCTGATCCCTTTGGCATTGCAGTCTCATCAACCAACAGGTAAAGAATGTTGAGAGCAACTAAAAGGACCGAGATGGACTATAAAGAAATAGAAACAGTCTTGTTATTTAAAAGCATTCCACATTTTTAAAATGTATACATTTATCGTCACCAGATTTCTTAATGTTAAGCCCTTTTAAAATGGTCAAGAAAGGAATATCAAGTTTGTTGCTTAAAGACACACTCAAAAATTTTAAAACTATTCCCCCAAATGACCGAAGAATTCTTCATACTTTTTGCTGGGGAAAAAGAAAAGAGAAAAAAGCACAAATTCTTACTGTCTCAATCAGTAGCAATATCATAACAGCCGGATAGACTAAATTCCTTTCCCAAGCAGAAGCTTTTTTCCGCCGTTCTGTTCAGAATAGAAAAACAGAAGCTTAATACTGTAGCTCACCTTAGAATAAAACAGGTGAATAATCCAGGTATCTATAAAGCTCTGGTTATAACTATAGGTAACAAAAGTAATCTTATCTTGAACCAACATCAACCAGTTCACAAAAATATCCACCCTGAAAAGAGCTGGCAACGCCAAAAACCTTAAGCCTCTAAAGAAAGAGGCTGGGGAGACCCCTAGAAGTAGATTTTTCTTTCTTGTTTTCAGGCATGTTTCACTGCAACATTTTTTCTCCCTGGCGTACAGACGTTTTGCAAAGTTTAAAACACACAAAATTTAAAAATATGCTGATTATTTTAGTATGACTTAAAGATGCAGAAGGGGAATTTCAAATATCTAAACAGTATTTTCTTCTTGTAACATATAGCAAAAAAGACAAGACTAACTCACTGGACATCACTAGTATGTCTAAAAAGAAAACCCAACAACTTTTTTTTACCACAGTCTTAAGTTTTGCGCATAACACACTGATAAATGAAAAATCCTGCAAGCCTTTGAATAAGTAAGGAGATTCCTGTTGAGTGGCTGCCATTACCTAAAGTATCGCTTTTCAGTTTTAAAAGACACAAACCTATTTATAATTATTTCACTGTTCTTTTAAACATAATTTGACTTCTATAGAAATAATTCAAAAACAGAGAGGAAAGTAACGTCTTAGATTATCCCAAATAATCATAAGCATACCATTGCATATGAAAAGACCGCACTACTGAGCTCCATGCAAGGAATTGTTACACTTTCTCTAAAAGCATGTTAAAAATAAGATCCAAATGAGACTCATGACTTAAATTTGTTTATTAGAGGTGCATAATGATTCCATGTCATGTATTTGTAGAAACTACAACAATTTGAAAGGACTGCAGATGCACACATTTGATTAAGAACAAACTGGAATCAATCAATCAAGTGCCTGCTGCAAGCTAAACACAGCATCTTAAGGTCACTTATTGAACTACAATCCACGCAGAACAGTAGAAAAAAGTTTTATTACCTAGATTCGTTTTCTTGCTTTTCACTTTTTCAAGCTCTCGTTCCAACTCTACTGTCTGGTATTCCACCATGGAAGATACACCTTTTAAAACAAAAGACAGTATTTTCTTTTGGATGAGACTAACTACAGTGCTGTAAGACACGCTGTGATAATTCAGGTTTAGGAAGCGTCGCATTAATACTTGTGGCTTTAAACCGCAGGCAGTTTTCTGAGACTCTTCAACTACTTTTCAAAAAACAGAGGCTTAGCCAAGAACCCTCTAATCCCATCTAACCAGAGGAGTTCAACACACCAAGAGGTTTCACGGTATGACCTTCTCAAATCCCTGCCTGGTCTGCTGACCAGCTGTTGCAAGAAGTAAGGGAACAGCTACTGCTGAACTGTCTGTCGCACAGGTCCAAAAACCAGTTACGATGCAGCAGCATGAAGCAGGACGGCTCAAATGCCTCATTCCTGTATGTCTATATGATATATATCAAGATGTAAAGAACCTCTGGATGCCCTTCAAGGGTGCTATTTAGCACCTCAAAGACAAAGTGGACCTTTGTCTCCAAATTAAGTAAGCTGGCAGCTGGACCTCCAGCTTCAGCCGCTGCCTCTCCTTCCCTTTCCCCAGTCCTTTTCACTCAACCTCAGTTTCCACACTGCTGACTTGCTTGTTGACATATCTTCTGCTCATATTTTTCCTGATTTGGTCAGTCTCTCTGTGCCGCAGACCTCCCCCTGACAGCCACCATCAGATTTCCCGCACAATCACCCCTGAGACCATTTTCTTTCCTCTCTACAGTTTACAGCATACGCACGTCGCTGTTGGGCAACTCCTCAAACACTCCTCTACACCAGCTCAAAACTGACAACCATAATATTAATTCCTTTTTCCCTTGCTAATTTTCTGCCTAAAAGTTGCTCATAACTCTTCCTCCTATCCCTACATGGGCTCTAGGGAATCCAGCCCATTTCCCCCCTCCATCTTTTTTCTCTTCACCCTCCCATTCTCTTCCAAACATCCATCTTCTCCAGTGCAAGCACACTGTGGTTTCTCTTCTTGATTCCAGTTCCTCTACAAGCACTGCACAATGTTCGAACAATGCTACAGCTCTGAAATGTTGACAAGAGATCTGCCAATTCAGTTCTGATCTCATCGTTTCTACTTCAGCAGTCTCTCTTTGCAATCACAAACTGGAAATACATTTCCCAGGATAAGTTAGAAACACTCCCCACTCTCATCTTCACCCCTCTTTTATTGCTTTTATTTCTAAATAATCTCATCTGAAAATAAGTTAAGAGGTCTCAGATTTTCCCTATTTATTCCAGGCCAATCCCACTCTGCAAAAACACTCTGTGGCAGTGACAGTTCAAGGTCTTGATAAATCCTAAATCCTCTCAGTCATCTTCTTTCTTGATTTACATTGATACTCTTCACCTGTTGGCCATTCCCCACCCTCAGCCTCACCTGTGATTGCAGGCTAACCTCTAATAGCACCATGTTCCAGATACTTTTTTTTTAAAAAACACTCTCTAATAAATTGCTATGAGATTAATAGTCTTGTCCAAGCTTTTATCTCATATCTTGATCATTTTCCTACAAAAACTAAATAGCACTTAGATTGCTGTCACACTAACACTACTCTATAGTGCAGTCTCGTTATTTCCTTTTTTTTGTTGTCTGCCTATTCATCCAGCAGTCTCAGTACAAGGTAAGGTAAATTTCTCATCCCATCCAGCCCGCACTTTCTCCATATTCCAGCACAGTGAGGTCCTGCCTGAAAAGCAAGACGTACAAGAGTATTTCTTGGATTCACTTCACACTTTTACTCTTTTTATTTCTGAATATTAATACCGATTTGTTCAATGCGGTCAAATTATCAATGAGGCAACCAACTGTGTCAAAAATTGGTTTTTAAATGTTAAGTTACCTGCTTCTCTCACATACATTTTTGCACACAACATACAACCTCTGTACTATGCCTAAACAGTTATCTTAGATATCAGTGATATGATGTGTATATGGTAATGTTTACAGTGGCTTCAAATATATAAATGTCTCAAATCCCAGGACTAACCAGTAAGACCAACAAATGCTGTTTTGTAACAACTTCTGTTCATTTGAAGTGCCTGCAATATAAGTGTCAGTTTAATTTCTCAGTGTTTTTTTAATTAAGTAATCATAATATGGGAAGTTTTAGAAAAAGTCGGCTTTTTTTAAAGAAAACAAATCTCATTATCATTATAAAGATAAGCCTTTGGACTGATGCATTCTCTCCACAAAAAGATTAAAACATTTCTTTTATGGAATGACTAATTAACTACGAGTTCAGAAAAAGGATAGCTATAGAGGACAGTGGGAAAAGTCTCTGGAACTTCAATGGATGCAGTTGAAAAAGTAAGAAAATTCAAGTTAGCATCTGACATTTTCTTCTCCTCCATAATTGATTTAGGGGTCTCTGAGGAAAAGTTTTATTCAAGGTATGCGTTTTTTCCTCCCCTCAATATAAAAATCCAGAGTTCAAAACCCCGATATTCACGGCAGTCATTCCAACAAAGTCAGCATGATCGCATTAGGTCCCCAAAAGACACCTCAGCAGACAATCCGAATCATCTTTAAGTGCTGTTCTAGTTCCTCCTTAAAAATAGCAGAAACAACAGGTTGCTATACAAAAGGATATCTTATGAGAGGGGAAGGCCAAGTTTCAGATGAGTCAAAAGAGTATTTGAAAAGGATGCAGCTAAATTCTTAAAAGCTCTATAACATTAGCTTTATTTCAAACACGCACAAAGTTCAATGTCAGCGCTGTCTAGCCAATAAATCAAACTGGTAGACAAGACTTGTTTGGACTAGCAATGAAAAGTTAGAAGGGATTCTCCAAGAAAGCCACAAAGCAGCTCATTTAAGGTCAATTTAACGGTATTATTCTGTTTTTCTTCCAGCCCCGACATAAGATTTCAGTACCTCAAAGGAAATTGTAAGAGTATCTATTTGCATTCCCCCTAGGTGATTGGCAGTTCAACACCAATTAGTTCAAAATTACACTGTTACTAGCGTGCAATAAAAACAACACCTTTCATCTTTCTTACATAGGTAAGGATACCTTCAGAGCCAATAACTTTGATCAAGTAAGTATTTTTGATCCTACCCCACCCGTCTCTTTGGATTCAGGAAAACTAATAGCTAAAGGCAACTTTTTTCTTTTAATATAAAAAAGTCCCAGCTTTATTCTTCGGCTGTAGGAGTGATGTGGGTACTGAAATATAATACACTGGAAACAAACATTTTCCCAAAGCCCAGTATCTCTTCAATAGATAAAAATACTAGGGTAGATAACAGGATCAAACTTTCCCCTCCCTCCTCCTCTGATTTTCAGTTATGCACTGCAGACATCTGAGAAGGAAGAAAATTAGTTTCCGCAAAGAAGATACGCAGTTTCACAGTTAGATTTATTTTCAAATGTGAGGAGCTTTATAGAATACTATCAATCGCATCACTGCCACAATAGTTACATCTATACAAACCAAGAAGGGCACCAGCTCACACAGATAAACTTTTTTTATCGTCTGAAAACAGAGGTTTTATCCAGCCTGTTCAGTGGGAACAGCGATTTGTGCTACACCCTTCCCTATGTCCAGGCACAGCCTGAGGAAACATTAATTAGGACAGGGCAAAGCACTGCTAGGAGTGTCACAGCAATTATTCCACCAAGAAAAAAAGTCAGCACTGACAATCCCCAAGTATTGCTTTAAGCCTGTGCTCTGGTCCTCTCCTCACTTTTACTAAAAATTCAGTTCTTTGGTTATACACACAAATGGAGTGTGTATTTCAGAACGCTTTACTGCTAAACCCTCCAGCAGGGTTACTTAAGCACTTCCGCTACCACAGCTGTGGAAGAATTGCAACAACCATGGCAGGGGAAAGGCATAGCCTAATATATCTGCTCTGATACAGCAACAAAACACTTACATGATTTGTGTTAAATCAGAGACTACAGCCTCTAACATCACAGCACTACATTTATCGATGTAGTTAGCACCACACCTCCATTTGTACCCATTTTTTAAAATGCAATCAACATTATAAGCATGAGTCTTCATGCTTCTGGCAAAAATGGTATCTATTTTTCTGGCGTAATTTGTATGTATTAATAAAACCTCTGGCAGAGAAGATGACGCTTTCCATGCTTGCCACATAAATGAGAACCATGCTTAAAATTACTTAAGTAATTAATCACAAAAATCTTGCAGAGTATCTTCTCAGGCGTACAACATATTGCCCTCCACCTACATGCTATACCCAAGTTTAGATTCTTATTTACTTTTCTGCTTAAGGCCGTTAATTTTCTCTGTACACCGAACTACGGCTTTTCCAGCATTCCTTCAGATGTCAATACCATTCCTTCAGCACATGAAACAGAAGAATTCAGTTCCCTCTCCTGTCAAAGGACATTTAAGCCCCACGTCTTTCACCTCTCAAGAGCAGGCTGGTGAGAGCTCTGTGGAACATGGGCGGGTTGCAGTTCCACTTTGCGCTGAATACTCACCGACTCGCTGGAAGACAGTGCAGGCTTGCGCGAGCAGTGAGGGGGGCCACCTGCACACATCCTGCACCCAGATCCAGCTAGTAGATGCCTACGGACTAGGTCCACGTCACGAGTGGTATTATTAAATGGTAATATAAACAACTGTTGCATACATTTCTATGCAGAAAATCAGCAGACAATATCCACCTGAAGAGGGGAAACCAGTCTGCACAACTTCTAATAGATAACTGAATAACTATTAGGTAATTTTTCTTTATCACTTTTCTTGTACATAAGCACAATCACCATGACAACATAAAATATTCAGTAGCAAATATTTTACAGTTGCTAGTAACATCAAACACACAGAACAATTATAATTACCCCATCACTGCTTCAAAGATATTCACTGCATGCACCTTTTTGCATGCCTGCATATGAATGTGTACATATACATGTGTGTCAGTATAAAAACCTACACTTCCGAAACAGCAAAGGTGAACATGACTTCTAAACTGAAACCCTGGCTGATTTTAGCACAAAGAAGTCACTACTCCTCCACAAATTTCAAACACTGAAATAAAGACAACCACCGTGACCTACTGTAATCAAAAGGTACTTTCCCTGACCACGCAGCTTCGAAAGGAGACTTACTGAGACTTGAAAGAAGAAAAGATTGAGATATATGACAGAAGACTGAAGAGTAAGAGAGAAAGGCAGGAAAGAGAACAAAATTAACGCTAAAATAAGTCATAAGACAACGTAACAATGGATGTGTCATGACATGAATATCCTTTGGTTTTCCAACCTGAAGCAGCTGTATAAGTTGTGGGTGGATGCCTTATCCATGCAGTTAAAAGCAATTCAGAAGACTATTTGCACAATATGATTTCCAGGTTTATAGAATCGACACATTTTCCGTAATTGATGCCTGCCATGCTGCAACACTTGCTTTTAGAAGCCAAAGCTTCATACTGTTTTTGAAACACTTCAAGACAGAAACAGCTTATCAAAAAGTGCAAAATTGTAATACTATATACAAGTCTAAAACATTTGTGTAATTATTGATTTTAATTATACATTAACAGAATTATTTAAATTATTAAATTCAACAAATAGTTTCTACAATATAAAGGTCTACTCTGATGTTTAATGACTTATTACTAAAGATTCTAAATAATAATGAACTGAAACAGAAAAAATCCTCCAAAAAAGAAACGAAACTTATAATGCAGGAACTTGAGCCTCTTGCTAATGTAAATTCATTGTTCTTCAGACAAGGCTAAAATACAGTCATTTACCAATCCAATCCAGTAAGAGCTGTGGGTCTGGTCAACTACTCAAGGGTTATGAAGCACTGGAACAGGCTGCCCAGGGAGGTGGTGGAATCGCCATCCCTGGAAGCATTTAAAAGACGTGTAGACGTGGTGCTGAGGGACACAGGTTAGTGGTGGCTTTGGCAGCATTAGGTTGATGGTTGGACTCGATTTTAAAGGTCCCTTCCAACCCAGGTGATTCTATGAGTCAGTCTCAGAATATTCACTTATTAGAGCTGATGAACATGTTAAAAACAAAGCAAACCACACACACAGGCCAGTCTTGAACTGTAAGCAATGAAATATAAGCCCACAATGCTTGTTACATGCTAAGATGTTGAATTTTTCTATTTTGAGAGAAGCAACTATGTAATAGTGAGATCAACACTCCTGACCAGAATCACTCTTCTCCAAATACTGTATTTGAAGCAATATCAGAACAAGCATACCATTAAGCCGCCTCTGAATTGCTTCTTCTTCTAAAGTGATGATATACATCTGCTCATCTAGGTCTTCAAGGATCTGTATTTGGAAACAGAAACACGAACTATCAGAGTCGCTTGTTTTTCTGACTGCGTGAACCTAGTCAGGTTCATTTTGTTCTAGTAGCCTATATTTTAAATATATAGTCTACAACTTTACAATACTGATGCAAGTAAGAACTCCACAAAAGATGATCCCATTCTGTTACAGACCTATTTCTTTACCATAAGCAAACTTTCTGTTAAGTTTTCATTTCAGGTTAAAGTCTTATCTCGTTTCAATCTAGAGAGACTTAGGGAACAGGGGAAGGGACAGTACACCTGACCTATATTCAAGCTGTATCAACCTTCACACTCAATCCGATTTAAACAAAAATAACTGCAGATTTTGAAAAAGTATACGAAAAAGTGACTTTTTCACATAAGCCAGTATTTCAACCAAATACAAATTGCTACTGGAAGCTACAACCAAATAAATGAAGTTTGTCTACCGCACTTACAGATGCTTTGAGTTTAGAGCTTACAGATAGCAAGAGAGTGTATTTTCTTTGTATTTTCAGGGTTGAACTGACTAATGAAAAGGAACGCAAGACCTAAGTGCACCCAAATTTTAGTAAATACAAACTAGGAAACATGACAGCAAAGTCACTAGAGCACTTGTACACGGTACAAACTTCACCCTTCCCTCAGAGTACTCCCTACAAGAACAGCAGAGTACCTATGGATAAGAAGTTCCTACATGTCCCAACTACCTACATGTCACCTACATCCCAGTGCACCCCCAGGTACCCTTCTCGTCATCCAGCCTTAGTTAGTCTCGTGGCCTTTGCTCCTGAACTCAGAACAGGCCCGTGCTTTTCAGGTATTTGCAAAACAGACATAGTAGGTAATACTGGCAATAAATATTAGTATTAGTAGCAGTTATATAAAATGGAAAAATCAGAGGAAATCTATACTATTAAAAATACCTTTTTCTGTGGAAAAAATAAGGCTTTTGTGCAATATGAAAAATTTTAAACAAGTATACAACTATTGACTATAGAAATTCTGATGAACTGAAGAGAGAATTATGTAGAAATGCAAGCATTCTCAAAGGAAGTTCCCAAATGCCATTCTACCTTCTAACAGACAGCACACAAGGACAGATCTGTGGAACACTTACTGTTGGCTTCACCAGCAACTGACCCATTACTGTAAACATCCGTGAAAGTCCCACTGGCGTGCATACTGCAGAGGAAGTAAGATTGTGTGATTTGCAAGTCAAAGACTAATTTTTATTTGGATGGTCAAAGTGTTATTCCACATATAACCAAGCGTGGTCTTGCAGAGAACTGCAAGAACTTTAAACCCCAATACAAACTTTAACACACATTACTATAATGCGAATTTTGAACAACACAAGCATCTCTCCCCTGCAAGAGCATAACTGCAAAATTTTTTTGTCATATAATCAGATATCTTAAACTTACTCAAGTAATTATTTATTCAAAGCACGAGGAACCAGAGGCTATGCCTACACTAGTAAATTGAGCAGTGCCAGGATACATTCCTGGGCATTAAGACATGATTGTCTGCATCAGTAAATTGCCAGAACCATCCCTGGCATGATTTGCCCTGGGCCAGTTAGCACTTTCCCAAACAATTCCCAGGTGCAGTTCTGGAGTTCATGCAGTCAGTCCAGGAACCATTATCGTGAGGCAATACGTACACGGCCCCCTTCTGCAAACTGCAATACCATGGCTGATGGAAGGACACTAGTTGCCCACAGCACTGCAGAACACCTGAGGCACATTTAATCTATTAGCACTGGTGTAGCTGGAAGGTCAAGAGATCATGAGGCTGCTTTGCTCTGGAAGTTAGACCACAACTTCAGTTGATAGGCTCAGCTACCAGATTTTAAGCTACTTTTCTAAGAAATAACAACTGGCCCTTTTTGATTGTAGCCTGTGATGGTTTTCAGGTATGATGCATATGCGCTTGTTGGGAGAAAGGCTCCAACCAGGATAATAGAAAATTATTAGTAAAAATCAACAGCCTTCAGATATCAGAGTGTGTAGGAGACAGAAGGAATTTGTAACAGCATGGATGAGGATACACATTTATAGTTTCCATTATAATAAAATAGTGTTGCCAAAAAAAAGGAGAAGCACACAAGATTTTAGAGTGAGGATTACATTTATTTTTATTAACTAGCATTTCACTATGACTTCTCTGTATCACAGGAAAAATACAAGAGTATTCAAAAAGGCTAACTTAAACTAGTCTTCCTCCACTACAGAGGAAGTCTGAAGGAAAAGGGGAAAAGAGAAAGGAAGCGATGCTCCAAATCACCACCACAGTAAGCCTTACTCATACGCTGCTTCAGCAATTAGGCCAGCTCAAGATCTCCGGAAACTGTCCCAGCACCTACCACCTTCCCACTTGCTGTATGCTGCCCTTTCAGCTACGGAGATATAACACCTTGGAGGGCCTTAATTAACTTCAGTGATCTGCCTGTATAAATTACAAAAAACTCTCTAAAAAAATTGGCATTTTTATCCCAATTGTTTGGGTGAACTGCTTTACAATAGCCCCAGAGTACACTCTGTGTTTTCAGCTCTGCTGACACGAAGTGCAAGACAGACGTAGGAAGTTTGTAAGCCAGCTTCCCCATTAAAACATTCAGCAACTGTTGTGAACCACACTCTTCAACAGCCTACACGGGACATTCGGAACCTCTTGGTTTTGGACTTCCCCGTCTCCCTCCAGTGCATACAGAGAACCTAAGGAGACTCCCCGAGGTCTCCGTGAGCAGCACCTTTCATAGAGATGCGCTTCGTTTTGTTTCAAATCATCATTCCCCACCCCTTCTCCACTGTGACAGCCCTGTGTTAGCTGTAAACTACAAAGCCTGGAGAACAGGTGAGAACGAGATAGTCTAGAAAGGGAGATGTTCTGTCCCTCTTTCAGCAATTTTCTAAAATTATTTTAAAAATAAATAATTTCAAAATTATTTGAGGGGGGCGGGGGTGTGGAACAGAAATTGTAAGTGGGATTTGGAGCTTTCCGTCATCTTTCATATTCCCCTAAACACAGACGACTGACCTCTGGCTAGGACCAGTTGGTATAAGGTTGGGTTTCTTACTGCATTTGTTTTATATGCAATTGTATAACTCGCCTCCACACTGGCCAGACACCAGTTTTGGGATTATGAAAGCTAACTGCACTGTCTTCCAACTTCTGTCTATACAGCCAGATTTTTCAATTAAAAAAGGAAGAAGGATGGTTTACTCAATATAGGACAAACTAAGTGTTCCAAAATACCTTTCTCTCCATACCACTGACCTCCTGCAGACAGTTCATTTAAAAATTACAATTTTCTTTGCAGACTGGAATCCCTATTTTTCAAATACCTGCTCTAAAAAGTTAAAAATTGAATTTATTTTGGGTGAGGTGAGAAGTTTCTCAAAACCTGAAAATGAAAGGTAGCATTTCTTCAAATTTCAGAACTCAAACCTAACAAGTTTACATTTAAATGTACACTTAATAATGAAGAAAAAAAAAAATCACACTCCTAACTTCCACAATCTTAATTTTCACAATGAAAAAGTTTCTTTTATTCTTTAAAAGCATACACAAAATCATTCATCTTTTGAAATAAGCAGGAAAATACTTACACAGAAGTAACAAGCATCCCATCAGTGATATACAAGAATATAAATACGGGAGGTAGAATTCCCAGAGGTCTGTAAAAAAAATATTAAGCACAGCCTTAGCTTATTACAAACAGGCTACTTATGTCACAAACAACTGAATTGGCTTCTTTTCTTAAGCATTCAGGACTGAACAATCGTATTTTCAAGATTAAGTTAGGAATTACTCAGTTAATAATCCTGTAGGCAACTAAATCCAAGTACTTTAGCTTGAAAAATATCTTCAGCTTTTACCTCCACTCCCCTTAAATCACTTGTTTTTAAACCTACATCGTGTCCACAAGCATGGAACTTGTCAGCCTGCTAAAAACAGATTTAACAGAAAAAAATGGTATTGACTAAACTAATACAGCTTCTTCGCAACCTGTGCAATACTCACATAGCATTTACTAGAAAGACGTTTAATTGAAAACATCCATTTCCATAATTAAAATTAAACTAGTGGGGTGTTTTGTTGAATTCCATACCATACAAAGACTCCATACTGGCAGCATCATTGTCTATGAGTGCTGAAGCCACCCATACGATGCCAAGGATGAGCAGTGCAAGAAGAATAAGCATTACAAGTGTTTCCAAAATGCGTGCTCTGATACCCTGTGGGCAGAAGAAGGGAGAGAGGGGAAAGAACACAGCCAAGAACTTAGATATTTTCAAACACAAGAAAAATACAAATAAATAGAAGTTCCTTGTTCCTAAATATATACTCACATTTTAACATGTAGACAAAAGCATAACATGTAATGCACGTTTAAAAAGGCACTGCATAAAAAAGGAAGTACTTATGGCTTTATAGTGCCCAGATTGCATTTTTCCCCCCCTTAAAACCACGGAAAAAATGTTTTAAATTGCATATGCCTTACAGTTCTCATTAATCTCATTATTCCATAAAGTATTCTTTATACCGTATGATTTTGCTCGAGCATTTTCAAAAGATGGATTACTTTTCTAATACTTTCAGCAAAGAAAGTGGATTAGCAAATTTTTATCTATGATTCCAATCAAGGGAATGGAAAGCCAATTATGGCAAACAGCCAAATGGCCCAGCAAGCACTAAACCCTGCGCAGGTACAATGCGCCAATTTAGTTAAAATACATTCTTCAACTGCGATCGCTTCCACGCGCCGCTCCTCACAGTCTTCGGAGCCCTCAAGCGTACAGCTGGAGTACTGCTCGCCCTCCCTCCACCCGCACACCGCTGCTGCGGCCGCACCACAGCCTCCCATCTCCGCGCAACACCCACAAGTCACAGGTCTACAAGGTTATATCTCACAGCCTTGGCTCTTGAGTCAACAAATGTAACCGCTCCAACAGTTGACTGTTATATTTACAAATGTAAATATACCAAATAATACACAAAAACATCCATATATGTATATTTTTAAAATTAGTGGCAAAAACACCAGTAAACAACATAGTACCTGGGACCCTTTCTTCAGACATCCTCGCTATTAAGGGACCATCAGATTGCTGCTCACGTAATGGTTTTATTTTTCTTCATTTGCCAGTAGATGACTCTACAAACAAACCCAATCTCTTGTTTCTCACACAGATTCACCTCAACCTGCCTATATTCCACTGACGAGTCCACTTTATAGTTAAACTATAACTTTATAGTTAAAAGCAAAAGGCGTGTTTTACTTTATTATTTGTCTGCTTTTATCCCCTCTTCCCTCACTGCTTTACACAAGAGGATAATCTTTACATGACGTTTACCCTGGAAATGACGCTTCCCTACGTAACCACTGCATCCAAGCACGAATGAGGACCTCAGACATCCTAACCATGAGCATTGGATCTCTTCTAGCACACCCATCCATTCCTCTCCACCATCAGTCCCCCACAGAACAACTATGGCAGCACAAAGGAAAAAACAGACAAAAAGAGACCTTCACAAAATTCCCCTTAAGGCTTAGAGTAGGGAGATTAAGTCGAACTCATAAACGATCTCAAACTCCAAATTTCAAATTAAAGGTAGCATGGACAGTATATGGATTTACTCCTAAAATGTATTTTGTGTATAATAAAGGCAGCTTTGAGGTTGTTAAAAGTTATTAGAACGTTGTTTCTGTAGCTCTCAGAAACCAGCTTTCGGTCTTCCATGAGTTATTTCGAAGGTAAGCATCTTAGCCAAATATACGTACTTGAAGATTAAATAGTCATATGTTTAATATTGAAGTTTTGAACTTGAACACTAAGTTACCAGGAAACAAACAGATTATAGCCTAAGTACTGAGCACTGATATAGAGCCTTCACTTTGCAACAGAAGAAAGTCACAGGATTAGAAGAAAACCCAAAACATTCAAAGAGTCATGCACAGAGATCTGCTTCAGGCTTTCCAAAAACCTTTCAGACTCCTTCCCTCTCCTAGGCAGAGGAAAGCATAAAGCTATCTTCTGGTTCCTGAAAGCCTTAACCACAGAAAGTAGACTCCTTACTTTCCTACTGTGACAGCCTCTCTGTCACAGGTCTGTCACAGTCTCAGCCTCTCTGACTTCAGGTTTCACAGCAACAGATTCCTCCAGACAAACCTGGAAAATACTTCATTTTACATGGCAACCCAAACACCAAACCCGTCTCCCTTGGATAGAGTAGCACAATTGTCAAAACAGATAAACAAGAAATATACTGTGATGGAGACAGTCAACTGTAAATAACTTTTTTTTTTCATATTCTGCAAGTATTCTCTGAAGACAGGTAAGATTAGGACAATATAAATAACATCCTCAAAAAAAGAGAGATGACCACAGCAAGTACTCGGAGGTAACCACTGCTTTTGGCCAAAAACTACCACTGGCACAAACTCTAGAAAAAGCCAGTTAGCTGCCTAATGAGCCCTCCCCATTTTTTTGGTTTCCATGCCAGTTTGAATAGCCTTTGATTCTCAGAAAGTTGGATCAATCTCCTTCTGTTCTCACTAGTCACACCTACCGCCACACCTATGCGATACACCAACAACAGCACAGCCTCAGGTATGCACTGAAAAGGAGGATTGAGGTATAACTCCAAGGGCAGAACAGTCTTTATATTACCCAGCACGCACGCACAATAGGATTCACACACTGATAACCACCTAAAAAATAGTAAATCAGTAATATTTTGAAGGGCTTCAGTGAAGTGACTAGACAGAAACATTCTGCCATAGGCATTAATGAACACCTGGTAACAGTCCAGGCAGTCCAGGGTTAAAAATAAATAAAGAGGTTAAGTGTATAGGTAAATACTTAATCTCAATTAGGCATCCATAAGACTGTGCCTATTAAAACATCACTGTTCATACTTCCATACATTAGCGTACCTCTCAGATAGCTGCTATTGGCAAGGAATGAAAGACAGAATTTCCCCCATGCGTGCACACACACACACAAATCTCGGAGAATCACAGAATGGCTGAGGTTGGCAGGGACCTCTGGAGGTCATCTGGTCCAACCTCCTCCTCCTCAATCAGGGACACCTAGAGCCAGTTGCCCAGGACTGTGTCCAGGTGGCTTTTGAGTACCTCCAAGGATGGAGACTCCACAACCTGCCTGGGCAACCAGTGCTCAGGCACCCTCACAGGAGAGAAAGAAAGGAAAAAAAAAAAAAAAAGAGAGAGAGGTGAGCCTTCAGCACCCTTACTACTACTTAGTTTTTGCTGAAGTTTTGTTTGTTCCG
The DNA here is from genome assembly GCA_013398295.1 of Chionis minor. Taxonomy (NCBI): domain Eukaryota; kingdom Metazoa; phylum Chordata; class Aves; order Charadriiformes; family Chionidae; genus Chionis; species Chionis minor. The sequence goes on from VZSF01004751.1 coordinate 392,142, forward strand.
GTGAAAAATTTAAAGCTTGAACATTATCAATAGTAACATCACTCATTTAAGAGCTAGGCAAAAATCTACACTCCTGACTTTGAGAACAGAGAGGAAAAAAAAACCCAGGTAAATACAAGCACCATTTCATTTTGTTTCACTCAAAGGAAAGCTATGCAAATAAACCTTGAAATTCAATGCTGAATTTTCTTTTTTTTCCTGAGCAAAAACCTCTTCACTGACATTTTGGTTTAACGTTTTTTGAGTCATTTCACTTCTCTCCCACAGCTCCATTATATTACTCAGATTCCTTAGATGAACCAAATGTCATGGCATATCTTCATGGCACAAAAAATATTGCCCCTTCCGTTTCACATAATAGGTGTTGCACTTTTTGAATCCATTTGCTCCTCACATTTTGTTGTGTGAAAAAGGAGCACTAGAGTCTGGTATCTTCAGAAACAGCAACAATCCCATCTAAAAATGGAGATTTCAAAGCAGCTTGTAAGAGTACATTTATTGTTCATCGTATCCACTTGGAGTACAGAATTAACAAAGGAGTACAATATGAAAAAAACATGTAGCACAGGTATGTAGGACTACTTCAAATTAGCATTCTAACTAAGCAAGGGGAAAAAAAATAGTTGTACAGCACTAAATCTTACTGTCAAAAAAGTGACTGCATTGGAATCAACTGGAAGAGTGCTTTGATTCCTCATTGCCAGTGTGCAACTGGAAACACAGGCAACCTTTGCCACATGAATGAAGGAGGTGGCCTGCCCAGCAAGTTAAGTACATTTGCATGCGTGTCTGTATGTACACGTGAAAGGGCAGGTAAGGGAAGAAGCAGGGAATAGTCACCTTTCAGAGTTTTCCAGTTTGATTGTTTAATCAGAAGAAATTGGCCTCTGAGCTCCTATGATCACTGCTTAACATTCCTGTGGAAAACTAAACTGACTATAAGAAAGAGGAATAGGAAAATATTTGTATTTTTAGCTTTCTATATTGTATTCGAGAAGGAAAATTAAGTTGTTCAAGTCTTCATCTAGTCTTCTTTTCCTAATGGTTCTGACAGGTAAGAACAAGGAAAGTAAGCGCTTTTCAACCAAACCGCTTGCATCAGGTTTTTCAGAATGTTGTTCTAGATCTCAACTTTCAAACCTGCATTTGGTAACAGGAATACTATTTCACTCTTTAAGGTGTCCTTCATTACAAACAGAATGCATATACCACAATTCATTCACTGTCTCACAAATTATTTTAATGCAATTCCCCTAGCAGTTGAAGCTGTTTTAAGGGAGGAGGGACTTCTGTATCTCCAAACCAAGCACAGACAGCACCAGAAGGACACCTCCAGGATGTTGATACAGAGAGGAGAAAAAAGACTGGTTTGCATCTATCCTATGTTCTGGTGTTTAAAGAATTCAAACCAAGATGCAGCCTGAAACAAATCAGAAATGTCTATATAGCTTATTAAGGACGGCATACGGAAAACCACCTTGGCAGCACCGTCAATTAAAACAAACTCAGATTCCAGTACAGCATTAACTACTCAGCCTTAAATAACACTCCCATGCTGTAGACTTGAGATGAACACAACTACAGCATTTAGGAATCACTTTAAATGTTTGCCTCCACTTCGGGATAAATTGTCTTGTTTTTAAATACGGTGATAAGAAAATCCCAAACAAGAAGAGGGAGCTCAAGAAATACACTTCCTTGATTTTCAGTAAGACAAGCTGACCCCTGTGGTAGTTCTGTTAGCGTGTCAGTTTTAAGGAGGTCAAATCCCTTACTTTCTCTTGGCCAACTACTGCTGGGACACTGGTTAAGTTGGAGAGGTAACAGAAGAAAAAACCCCACACCAAGATTTTAAAATCTTTTTTACAGTGCTACAAATAGCAGATATCAAAAAGAAAAATCACAAACTACAGAAAATGTAACTGAGCTTGAAGTTATAAAATTAAATGGGGAATGGAAATACATGTTAAGGTGGTGGGTTTTCATACTTTCACTGCTATACACTAAGAGTATTGCTGTGACTTCAGCTTGCATTTGTGTGCAAGAGGAAAGATGAGTGGGAAAGAAATAAGAGAAATACGAGGACCTAGAAAAAAATATATTCCTTCTTTTAAAAGAAGAAACTTGTCTAGAATAAAACCTGCGATTAGAAAAATTATTTCCCAGGCAGGAAGATTAGAAAATGTGAATCTGTAACCAGGACACATGGTCCTCAGAATGGATGAAGCAATGCAGATGATGGTTACTTCTCCAGACACTCCCTGGAGGTCTCAAAAAACAAGCGTGACATGAACAGATTTTTTTATTATAGAGAAGGAGCACAGAAAGCATCCTCACTTTTGTAGGTGCTGGTGTTGCTCCTACTCCCCAGGGACATGCAGAGAAGAGGGACGGCTATAAAACACTAAGGAGGAGAAAGAGATGAACTGGATGTGAAAGAAAGAGCAAAAGGGAAAGGGACAGCAGTAACGAGCTAAAAGAAAGGTTGAAGTGTTGAGAAGTGCCACCTGATTTTTGGTCTTCAATTCGTACATAAATTTCTCTGTAGGTCTCACATTTCTCTCCTACCATGATTAGCACAGGTAAGTCACCCTGGATGATAAATGTCCAAAACGTTAAAAACCAGCACGTGGCCAATAAAAAAGGTACTTCTTCAGCTGAAAAGCCCAATGAAGTACAAACAGCAACAACAGTCCTGAAGGGATAATGGATATCATACAAGTAAAAAAACCCCCAAACCCTATAATTACTAAGAAAGCCATTTGTCCTCCCCAGTACATTGGTGTTAAGCAGGATGACTATTACACCAACTGCAATACATTAAGACTTTTCCCGCTATGTGCGTTCACACACAACACCTAGAGGCTGGTTTTTACTTTATAAGAGAACATATGTTTGGTGGTCATGGATTCTTACAGCTTTTCAACAAGGAAAAGGGAGATTTCTTGATAATAGAGACAGTAAGTAGCGTCGGGATTTTTTCCACATTTGAAATCTCTTTTGGATGATATAAACGTAACAACACAAAACACTTTGCCATTAAGCTCACGTAAGTAACAAGCGAAGATCTCGCTCTGCACACTGAGGCTGAGGTTCTCCATGAGGCTCCAGGTGTCTTCGTAACTAGGAGTTCGCCCAGGGAACTTTCCTGACTGCTGTGACTCACAAGGACAGTGCGTAGGCAAGAAACCTGCTGACTGCTCCTCTCTCCACTAAAAGTCACATGCAAAATTCGGAAATGCTTAAAAGGAAATCTCCGACGACCGCCGTTCTTGCAAAGCTAAGATAAAACATGCACCATATATCCAGGAAACATACTATGGAAGATACAGTTATCTTCCAAGCAGTGACACAACCCTGTGTCAGAAACTCACAAGTTACTACTTTTTGGGAAAGAATGATTACATAAATGAAAGCAATCAAGCCACTTTTTGGCCAATTTTTGCTCCGCTGGTTGCGATTAGGAACACAAATATTATTTTCCAGCAATTTAAGCATAAATTTTAATGCTTTCTAATGCTACAAGGATTTCAACGTGTAGGTACAGGTAAGATTTACCAAGAGTTCTTGTGTTTTAACACTGATGAAGGAGTAGCAAAATTTGCAATGTGTTTTTTTCTCTTTCAGTAACAGGCAAAACTCCTAGTAAAACCGAAGAGCTCCAGCCCCACCCCTACCTGAATAAAAAGCATTTCTTTGCTGGAACATTACCTGGCTATAGTTATTTTGATGAATATGTTATTAGCTCCTACAAGATGGACATTTCTGGAACTACATAACCAGCGTATGACACAGTACAGCTTTTGTTAATTCTAGTTAATTCTACATTCTAATTTGGTTGCAAATTGTGAAGAAAAAAATAAGTAAAAAACCTATTAGCAATGAAGTAAAAATACAATGTTACACACAAAACCAGAGAGTCCTAACAAAGTCTCTATGGTGCTGAACACAGTTCTGCTTGGACATCTTGACCTCTTGCAAGGTAGGTAAACATTTTTTTTTTTAAACCATGCCCTGACCCACAGGGAAAGCCTGGGAAACACTTCTGCAATCATGGCACATTTAAAGTACACACGAAGCCCATTGTTTTCCTGTGACAAAAAGGAGTCTCAGCAACCTTAAGATTTGTTCAGCGACAGGCTGACCAACAAACATGCAAACTAACATCTGCAGCAAATAAATGGAGGCGCTAAAAAAGAACGAGAAATACCGCAGGTATGAAGTTGGGGATGTTACATATTTTATGTATTAACATCAATTACATTTTTAGCATGTGATACAAGCTCAACACGAGCCAGCAACGTGTGCTCATAGCCCAGAGGGCCAACCACATCCTGGGCTGCATCAAAAGCAGCATGGCCAGTAGGTCAAGGGAGGTGATTCTCCCCCTCTACTCATCTCTCATGAGACCCCACATGGAGTGCTGTATCCAGCTCTGGAGCACCCAACATAAGAAGGACATGGACCTGTTGAAGCAGGTCCAGAGGAGAGCCACGAAGATGATCAGAGGGTTGGAGCACCTCTGCTATGAGGACAGGCTGAGTTGGGGTTGTTCAGCCTGAAGAAGAGAAGGCTCGGGGGAGACCTCAGAGCACCTTTCCAGTGTCTGAAAGGGGCCTACAAGAAAGCTGGAGAGGGACTTTTTACAAGGGCATGTGGTGACAGGACGAGGGGTAATGGCTTCAAACTGGAAGAGGGGATATTTGTATTAGATCTCAGGATGAAACTCTTCACCCTGAGGGTGGTTAGACACTGAAACAGGTTGCCCAGAGACACTGTAGATGCCCCATCCCCCCAAGTGTTCAAGGCCAGGTATGATGGGGCTTTGAGCAACTTGGTCTATTGGGAGGTGTCCCTACCCATGACAGGGGGGTTGGAACTAGATGATCTTTAATGTCCCTTCTAACCTAAACCATACTATGATTCTATGATACCCCTCCTTTCTCAATTGGTGAGCACTAGTGAAGAGATCAGCTTCAAGCATTCTTAACCATTTCTACGGTTAAAAACCACACTTAGAGCAGTCTTTTTTCTGACCTATTGAAGGCAGTGGAGAAAAAATTTTAAGTAGACCCACTTTCCGTCAAGTAACATGGAAACACACACTACATTTAGCACACCTATTTAGTCAATGGGTCTCACTGCCTTATCAGATTACCACAAATTACTGAGTCAAAACCAGAAGCTGTAGTTTTAGGAAACCTCATCTCATCTTAAAAGTGTAGAAGCCAATGACTCAGAACCCTCACAGAGAAAGCTAAAAAAATTAATCAAAAAATTATATATTCAGGCACACAATTCAAGCAACCACCAAAAAAAGTTTCCTTGCCCATGCAAGAACCAAAGACTTCAGACCGTAACCAGTGCTGACTGTGTCTTCTCCCACACCACCTCTTCCCTCACAGAATCTTTCCAGTGTGTGGGGATTTTAAGATTAAAATGAACACTATTCATCACAACACAACAAGTGGATTTTAAAGTTTATATTCATTTTACACACAATAAAGTCTTAAAAATTCATAGTTATAAAACATTCCTAGCAACTTTCAGCTGATTTTTGTGTTAGTATCTTTCACCAAATGATTTCACGATGGTTACCATTCTGTCAGTGGAGCAAGAGAAGGCAGCTGAAATCATTTAACTGTAGGGAATTTCATAGTTACACAGTATAAGTAACAAAACCCAGAAATTTCAAAGAGAAACTAAGAACTAGAGAGAGAAAAAACAAAATGAAAGTTAAAGGAACTCAAAAAACCATGATGAATTCTTCGGGTATTGGCTGAAGACATGTACCAATCAATAAGCATCAGAGCACCTGAGCCTGCCAAGTTGGAAATGAAGGACCAAACTCACTCAGGTAGAAGTCAAAAAAAGATATCTTTATTTAGTAGACTGGTGAAAAGGACATCTATCCAGGATGCAGTATACCTACTGGAGTGACTCCACTGCCAAAGAAAACTTAGGCCCTCTTCTCCAGTATCCCAGAAGAGTATCCAAACCACAGCATTACAGTGAATTTTGGAGCCCATATCCAAACTTCCCTGTTGACACCACTGCATGCAAATAACTCACTGAAATACCCTAAGAACCATGATGGACTCTTTGCAGACTTACATCCTCAGGATTGAGATAAAAAACAGTTCTTTCTCACTTTTTTCCCCCCTACAGTGTCTATTTAATTATTCAATACAAGACAGAGTCCAGCGAGAACAATAATGTGAAATTCACTTATTGCCTAGCAGTTAAGGCATTGTTTCAAATTACTTAAGGGAAGAGCATACACCTGGCTCTTCCCCATCTAGGTGTCATCCTTGCATTTTTAACACAAAAATAGCATGTTAGAAAAACATTCCCTCCAAATTTGGTGACAGAAGACATACCAATTTCTTAAAATGAGGAAAAGCTAGAGAGAGTATCCGAGAAAATGCAAGCACCCACTAGCTGGAATAAAATAATTACAGCCTGCAGCTGTCAGATGTATGTGACTACCCTGCTGCAGCCTGCCCTTCCCTCCTTTGCAGAAAGAAACTATTGCAAAAAAAATAAAAAAATAAACCAGGAGTACATCTAAGCTCCTATTAAAAGGACAGATGTAAATCTATTGACACTGTAGTAAAAGCATACAACCCAAATCTTTTGGGGAGAAAGGAAATAAGAAATGAAAGCATACACATAGTAAAATAATGAGTGTGCCAGCGTTACCCCTTTCACCCGAGTTTCCTCCGTTGTTCCATTTGCTAGCCCAGCCCTCACTAATTAGCTGAGCTGCTCCACTCCCTCCACCTACCAAGTTTCCCAGACTTTCCAAAGCCACCTGCAACAACAACATGGGAGCTGTGGGATTTCTGACACTATGAGTCTCCCTCTGATCGTTTACTTTTGGATCAGAAAGAATCTTTCCTGCTAGACTACAGCAATAGGAAGATAAATAGATATTTTCCAACTTCTTTGTAGCTTGGCAGCGGATTAAGATAAGCAATGCAAAAGTATAAAGAAAGACTTGGAATATGTGATTGTGTTTCTAGCAGAAAGAAACCATGAAGCCAGTTCCCAAAAAGCAAATGATATGTAGAAGCACACAGGTCACTGTTAAAGTTCTAAAATAAAGAGAAACCTAAGGGGTTTTTTGTGTCACTGTCTATTACTAACCCCCTGCAAGGATAAATACGATCAAGAAGAAAGCACGCTTCTAGCAACTGGCCAAAGCACCAAACTGCTGGAAGCTCCTCTTAATAACCTGGGAAATGCTTCAAAAAGCCACACAAAAAAACATAAAGGTTTTTTTAAATAAAAAGAAAATGGCCAGGGATGGGACACAAACTCATTGGTCCTTCTTCCTTCTCTCCTTTGTAAATAAAAGTTGTTGGCTGCCTTATAAATCCTCACTACAAATGCATTAGCCTCTTCCTTGCATTGTCACTACACAAAGAGTAATTCTTAATGTAGAGCAATCCTTAACGTGGAGTATTTCTAGTAATACAAAATAAGTAACAAACTAAAGGTCTAAATATCACATTGGTTATTCGTGAAAAAACCATTATTTTTTAGAGAGGGAATCAGAAGTGGTGTTTACCTAGTAAAGCCTTTTTTAACAAAAGGATGCCTATTAGAAAATTGTTTCATGCCTTTCTATGATTAAGATATTTATATTAAAACTTGCCACTATCAATATGAAATTATATGGCAATTTTCCTCTCTGTGAATTCAAGTAACTTTTCTATTAAACCTGTAAAGTGTCTTTTTTTTATTTTTGTATAAAGTAACAAAAGTGCATAAAAAGACTTAAAATAGATACAATATTTTTGCTTGGCCTGATAGGTCACTCTTTGATGTCAATGAAGATTCAAATGAAAACACAGACTAATGTGAAAATATTCAAATCTTAATAAAATAACCATCATGCGTAAAACAGCCATTTTTATAAAATAAATCACCATTCTCAACTAAAAACAGCAGCAGAAGAATTGAATTTCTTAATAAAAGAAACACAAATACTGTGATGGAAAGGTGTTCACGTTGCCTTCCTGAAGCCTCTAACTCAGACATGCCAAATTCTCAGAGGTATCTGCCTTTTCATGTTGACTAAGAGAGGGGGCTTCTAGATCCCCTGAATCACAGCCATTTCAGGGATTCTGTATGTGTGAATAGTTCTTTCCCGAAGAATGGCAAAATGTTCTAGTTTAACTGAATTAGTTGTATGAATTTTATTTTAAACTGACAATAAATTTAAAAAAAATTAAGAAGCGCATCTCAGGTTTTCTAGATATACAGCTATTATTACCACAGACAGGTCTATAGAGGATATTAAGAATGTTCCATCCAAACAAAATGTGAAAACTACTCATTTCTGTCTAAAAGAAAAAAAAAGTATCTTAGGAACAAAAAAAAGTATTTTAAAAACCCAGTGCTTCAGTTTACATCAATGATAAAATGAAGAGATTCGAGCTTAGTATCGGTAGCTTTACCATCTCTATAGTTAACAAGTAGTAGAAGTATTTAGCATGTCTATTTTCACTCATGCAGAACTCCGTAAGTTATCCTAATAAGAAATAAAAACTGTAACATTAATAAAAACCACTCAATTTTATTCACTAAGAGAGCAGCAGAGAAAAATATTCACAACTTCTTTCACTTACAGGCTACGTGTTAAAACTTTTAGCAAAGAACTATGGAAATTCCACAAAACATAAGCGTGCTAAATTCAGCAGAAATGTACATGTTCAGAACAATGTCGGAGTGGGGAAAGCACAAAAGTTCAGCACTGTGCTTCGTTCCTGGCTCAGATGAGGTGGAATAACTAATGCTCCAGTGCTAGCTTCTAAAACTAATTAATTTTACAGATGACTGGTGCATTATGAGTAGGTAGTCATCTCATACAGTTTCTCACAGTACGCTACGAGAAGTAATGGTCAGAAACACACATTTTGAAATAAGACTAAGGGTGTCCGGGATTTTTTTTGCACAATATTTTCACTCCAATGTTACTAACAATCTTTGTTTCATATTTCTACTAATTTCCATAGCTCAAATACATGAAAATGTTGCAAGAACACAGACTAACCTGACACATTTTGCTTTTCCATCGACATTAAGAGTTGGTAAAAAAGAAAATAACTATAATCTCAACCCCATAAACTACTGCAGAAAGGCTGAATCGTTGCTCAGCTAACGAAGCCGCAGTGAGGCAGGTAGTGCAGAAAAGCTACGCTGAATAAACTATACCACTAGCTTATCTCCTGTCAGCCTATGTTTTTGTAACTTACACTGAGGTCTCTTTAAAAGAAGTACATTCTAATTTATGGAAGCAACCAGCTGACATTTAACTACTTCAATGAAACGGAGCGCAGATCACATCTCATCACATCTTGATCCAATGTGTGCGACAACCAACATCCACTTATTTCCCCCCTCAGCCGTCCCCAGATACAGAACTGTTACATATACTCAACAAACCACAGATCTCTTTATGGCAAAATAAAAAGGACAGATAATGTCCTCAACTGACTTAAGCAAGACATCTTATAAAACCTTAAAACATGTTTTATATTATCTACAAAACCAAATTCACATTAAGCCATTATTGCTCAATAGTCACAAGTTTCTCTCTCCTAGCCACCAACTCTTGAATTTCTCTTTATCTTGTTCTCATTGAAATGTGATGTGGCCCAAAGTTGAAGAATACGCGCGTGTTATTTACCTGTCCTGCACAGCCTTTGTTCCTAAACGTCTAAATGCAGACACCAAAAAAATTATGCATACTGAAGATGAGGTTTTGTAGTACAAAACTTAATATAACCAACATTCCCAACCTCTTCCTGACCCACCTGCAGTAATTTTCATGTTCTTACTGTCTTTAGTTTAACTTTGTCTTACCGTCATTGTGAAAGGGCAGGAAAACAGACATCCCTGCAATACTTTTACAGACAAAGGTATTTTCATCTCATACTGATCTACAGTAAAGTTACATATTCCAGTCACAGGTCCCCAAAAGCAGGCCATGCACTCAGATAACTCTTTTCAGACTAATTTGCTGAAATATACCTGTAATGTAAGTTTGGGGGGTTTTTTTCCCCCCTCTGCAGAATAAAGGACCTGGTAGCGTAAAGCTACAATTTTTAACACATTTTCAGAGTTTGGTGTAGACACTTGTCAATGTGACAGGCTAAACCTTCTCATCTTCCGCTTCCTGCCATTTCATAAGCTCTTCTCAAATTTAATATTAGATGTGCCTGTCCTCTATGTTACAAGTTATAAACACACTACATTTAGCTGTGTACTTGCTACTACTGAGACTTCAGCAGAAGCAGGAAGCATACGTAGAGTCAAGATATGCACCTTTCTTAATGCAAGATTTACCATTAAATATAGTCCTTAACTACCCATCTTACAGATTATGTTATAGGTTTGCATAACTATCAGTTAAGCATGCTTTCATTTTAATAGGGAGGAGGAGAGACCCTGATCAAGCTACTTGCCAAATCAGAACACCAGAATAATCTGGATCGGCTTCTAAACAACAAAAAAAGTCTAATAAATTTTAAGTGGTGTCATTTTAAATTACTCCGGCTTAAAGAACTGCATTTCATATCTGAACTTAGGATGTTCGCTTATGTCAAAAATACAAAACCAAACAGCTGCCTTTGATGTGACTGATTAAACAACTTTTGTCTCTGGTATTACTAATGGAATGAGTAAATGGGTTGTAATATAATGTCCAATAATTCAGTTACATACTAGTAAACATTTCATGGAGATCAGAGCAGTAAAGTCTCAGTTCATGCTGAATGATTTTATAGACAAATAAATATGAGCTTAAATGCCAAATAAACATACACTGTTAACAGGGTACCTCAAGACAATTTGGTAAGCCATTACATACAGTGGCCTGTGGGTATTGCAGTCAGACATACGTGCAAGCATAAAACACAAACTCAAATGTTGTTTCCAAACAAGGATCTAGACTCTTGCATTCTCCAAATTAGTTTTCCAGAAAAATTGAAACAAACTTTTAAGAAAATACTGGTTTTAATCAGAGATAATCTCATATTGGAAAGGATTTCCGAGCCACTTCCCTCAGTATTTTGTATTATAGGAACAATTGCTTTCCATGGAATACTACTTGAGATTAGCAGGAAAGTTTATAAAAGTAAATAATTCCAAACTAACTTTGAATATACTTCCTTCACTGGCTTCATCACAAACTGAAAATGTACTTTACAGTGTTCTGCGCTTATAGTTGTACCAGAGTTCTCTTGGTATGATCCCCAAAACTGGGGACTATGGCTTCTCTATGTGGAAAAATACAGAAACTAGAATTTCCATACCCACCAAGAAAGGAAAAAGCAAGCTTACTTTTCACTTATGCTTCCTGCTATCTTTAGTTACCCAGGGTTTGCAAATACAATGCACTGCAACACAACACATTAGAAATTTAAGCTTAGTTCAGTCTTATTACATAGTAACATGAGTAGGAAAAGTCATCGCTATTGATAAACACAGAGTGTATCAAATCAAGTGAAATATTGATGAGATGAAAGATGTACACTGTGGCCACCCAGCAAGTTAACAATAGCTTACCTTTACAGGAAAAAAAAAAAGCCATTTCAAAAAATGCTAGTAACTGTATTTTTGCAGAACTTCAATGTTTCACTCCCTCCTCAAATAAGTAATTTTATTCACAAAACACATTTTGAAAAGACACGCTCCAATGAAAGAAGGAAAGGGAAGAAATCTGCCTTCACCAGCAGAAACCAGTGTATTTCACTATTCGGAAGGGGACGTACACACCACGTTTGACTTGCACAGGCTAAGCTGCAACTGCTAACACAGGCAGGAATTTGCTGTCACGACAGCCGAATCTCCATACAGTAGCCAGCACGACACAATAAACTGTTCCAAACACTGGTCCATCTCACCTGCCTTAAGCGTACCAAAAAAAATGCTACGTTTTAAAGCGGTGTTTTTATTAAAAGAAACTCAATGAGAATTTGGGAAGAGATATCAAGGAAAGGCAAGCAGATGGAGAGACTAGCTGACACATAACAATAGCTGGTGAAATATTACTCTTATTTTCTGTAATAAACACCAAGATCAAAACATTATGCAAGTTAAATTTCCTTGAAAGGTTCCCAGCAGGAGTTTTCCTTTTTGTTTGTGCAGTACGCGATTTCCTCTCACCCACAAAAAACATACCAAGAATGTGCATGTGCCACTAACACTAAGCAGCACTTCCTTAATCACTCATTTCCAACAATTTATGGATGATCAGTGGCAAAAACGAGCAAAAATAATGAAAGCATGCAATGAAAGCTCATTGAGACAAACCGGCTTGGACTTCCTACTCATTTCTGTGTCTCTTTAAGATGGGGGTCTGATACAAATTAGCCACTGGGGAAAAAAGTCATCTGGTCATAAAATACAGTACAGGGTCACTTTTATGTAAGTTTGCCAAAAGGGACATAAACCAGGACAATTTCAAACTGTGACACAGGATAGAAGTATATTAAAAAAATCTTTGTTCCTCCTCCATTGTGCTGTCATGTTGCTCAGCTTTATAGACATTCTGAGCACCAGCTCTGGCCTCTTCGCTTCCACCTGGTCTACCTAATTAATTAAGCAAGGAAGTTACCTCAAATTTTTGTACTATTTGTTTTTATTATCATGCACTTCTTTTGATGTTCCAGGAGTTAACCTCTTAATCCACAGACTCTGTGTGTTGTGTTCTGAACATTTTGGGATGTCTGGATAATTTGGGTAATTGGTCAGGATGTTGCTGTCGCTCATGTTAAACTTTATGCCATGACTTCAAGTTCAAAGATAAGTTTTAAGGTAAAATACTTCATAAAGCCTTTTTAAAACTCTACGCTCGAGATTATGCAATACCTAGTTATTCCAGTTTCTTACAGCAGTAAATTGCACTATTTGTATTTTCTTACAAGGAAATTACTCCTAAACGTCTTTATCTTTGTCAACTTCAAACAAATACAAATTTCAGTTGAAGTTACATCAAGAGAAAGCATATTTTCAAGGTCAAAAAAAGATATAGCAATTATCTCATCAAAAATGCCTGCCTCCACACTGCAGCAGACTTGTAATTTTCTGTGCAGTCTGTTATCACCCATGGAAACATCAGCACTGTGAATTGCAGATGCTCAGCTGCAAATAACACATTTTTTTCTTTTTTGGAGAGAATGATAAAGAATGAGGTTAATTCTGACATTAAGAAACACGGTTGACACCTTTGTTTCATAACTGTACTCCAGAATTTGAGGAGGCCAGTGACAAAGAACTGAAAAAATACCTAAACAAGAAATATAACTTTATGCACGGACTCTACAAAAGGAAGACAAGAAGAATATGGAAAGATGCAAAAAAGTTTTCAATACCAATATAGAAGATTAAACTTACTTCAGGTATTCCAATAGCTCAGCTAATACCACCAGCTAAGGTGTGATATATCACAATGACCTCCAAATACTTCAACAGTCTTGAAAAACCTCGTTCACACACATGCATGAAAATACACACATGGCATGTACACAAATATACACAAAGATATACATATACACATATTCTACACCTCCAATATTGCTTTCGTAATAATTTTCCTGATAACACAAGTCTGCAAACTGCCATTACATGGAAATAAACTATAGCAAGGAAGAGCACTTAAGCTCTTTAAAAGGGCACGGTCAACCCCCTTAGGCCCAAAATGCCCCTTTTGAATTAACATAGTGGTTTTAATTAAAAACGAGGCAGAGAATCAGTTTGATTTTCAGTACAACACTACACCCGTCCATGGTGAGTGCCTAATTTCCGTATTTCTCTCCTCTGTACAATATGCAAGTCCTTGATTGTTTTAAACTGTTGCCCTGGGGAATCAAAAAGAGTCTATAAGAGGGGCCATGTGCCTCTTAGAAAGTATACTAGCAACCAAGAAAAAAAAAGCCATAGTAAATTAGACGATGGTTAATCAAACCCATTCTGATTCATGAAACTTAAACAGTTAAGGGGGCAATGCTTCCTTACAAGAACATGGAAAGAAAAAAGTTATACAAAGCTTCTAATAGTAACCCCTGAGCTATATGAAATATCATAGCTTGCAAAAAGTTCACATTACAGTGAATACATAAAATCAACTTTTATAGCATAATCCACGATTAACACTCAAACAGATGGCTAAAAACCTTGGAGGTTAGGCCCGTATGTGACAACGACTAACATTACTGTCGCAATTTAAGATGAGCAAAGAAATCCATTTAAAAAAAATTGAAAAAACACATTCAATTTCAGATCTGAAGCACTTAATCATTCATTTTCAGAAGTTCTATTAAAATCCAACGAGTAACTTTTACGTGAACACTTTCAAATAGATATCTTGACTGTGTACACCCAAAAATCTCCAGTGACCTATTTATTCATTGTAATGAAGGTAATTCTATGACAAATTCAAGATTACCTGCATAAAAGCTTCCACCTTAACAGTCTTTTTATCTGAATTCTGAGCTAAGATGGGTATCTAGAATCAACTGCTTTCCCTACTTCTTGTATCCGACTTGCAACTGAAAGTTAAGCTTACATATCCTGTGCCAAACCTCCTTACTTAATGTCTTCACATTTACAGTAGATCCTTCTCTTAAATGCTGCAAGTTTTGCCAAACGTATAAAATTCTATTTTAAATTGAGATTACTTAAATCTGATTTTGCCAGTTAACAGTAATAGCATTTGAATGATGTTTTATCTCTCTGGCCCGTTAGTCTGATGTGGTGAATGACAAAATATTACTTTTTTTTTTAAACTTACACAAGTATAATCAAACCAAAATAATTTAAGTACCAAAATTCTACAAAGTAATCATGATCTAAAAATCTTCTCTGAAAAAAGATAAGCAATGTGCTAAAATCTAAGGGAAGTAAAAGAGATGGTTAGTATCCTTCAGAGATTCTAGAACTGAAAAGCTTACACGTAATCCTGAGTTCAGTTAACCGTAAGTTTTCCCAGATTCCAATCACCCTATTATGTGACATAACTTTAAAATTAATATATATTACTTATTGCAAGTAGAATCGTTTATGTACATCAGAATTTGAAGAGAAATCTTAACTATCAACTTAGTCCACAAGTGACATTTGCCACTTACTTTCTAAGAAGAGTGACCAAAGACAAGGTATGTTCATATAAAAATGAACAACAATTCCTACAATTCATTCACCAATAGCTTTAGGGGTCACTCACTCAAAGCTGGTAAAACAATTCAACATATGTCTGCATCTATTCTGGATACTTTTAAACAGAACAGCCAGGTAGAACAGACACTGGACAAAGGCCTTGAGTACTTGTACTACAAATCACATTTCGCTTCTGGGATGTACAAAAAACATCCAGGAGAAGCCAAAGTAACAAAACGTCCCAAAAACTGAGGGGTTTCCCCCCCACACATTATGCAGGTTTTGATACTAAAATCTGATGTTATCTACCCCCATGAAGAAGCAAAACTACTCTAAAGCACCAACAATCGTCTTTTCCTGACACCTGCAGACAGATGTTCTATCTCATCTGGAGTTACAAATGCTTCCAAGTCTAAAGGTGCAACGGCAATCCTATTTATCCTGAATGGGATTTACGGATAGCCAGTATAATACGTTTCAAAGTTACTCTGTAACTACTGAAGTTTTATGCAAGGTGCAAGTTTAACGCAGCTGGGATACACAATGCATCTGTTGGAGCCAACAGAAATCCACAAGTCAAGGGGACACACCAGCAGTACCGCACATGGCACGCTAACGGAGATAATCCTTGGGTTTGGTAGCGCTGCAGGATACACAAACCCACTAAAATCGGTTAATTTATTTCTTCTAAAAAAGAAAATATATACATTAGCTTCGGCTAGATACTTAAAGTCAAAAGGCCTTCACCTGAAAAGTGCAAGAACAAAATGAGTTGCTAAGTTTTCTTAGCCCTAGAGACACCTGAAGCGAAGGAAGAAAAGGAGAGGAGAGCATTTTCCAGCCAAGTTGGACAAGCGGAGGCAAACACATGAAGCCCATCACCAAACTCCTTTGGAGTTAAACTCATTAGCTTGGTCATTCAAACTTGTAACCGAAGTTAACTTGGACACATCCGCAGTTTGGTCAATATAAAGGAACACTGCAGTAGCATCAACAAGCTCGGAACTGACCACACCAAATAAGGATTTACACACCATCTTGGCTGCGTCCCGCAGGTCCCTTCTGACACAGCTATATTGTTCAGTCTACGTAAGCTCCTGGTAGCTTCAGCTATTGAATAAAATATGTTTCTTCACATTATTCTCTCTGAATTAAAATTGTCCTTCATGTCGCACTTTTAAAATATTTTAAGTATCCTCTTTTTTCTGTGATCTCTTTTCTCTTTGTGTCTACCTGAACCCTAAAATCTGCAATTGAATGCAACACTTCAGTTGAGTTTTTCCCCATTCCACCAAGAACGAAAATGGCAACATCATCACCTCCATGCCAATTCCTGTCAATGCAATCAGGAATTATGCTTTCCTTCCCACCACAATCATCCCCTCATTGATTTACATCATGTGCCATCCACCAATGACTTAGTCTTTCACATCCATCTTTAACGCATTTCATTCTCCTGATTTCAGACCCCTTTTCAAGATCCTTTGCTTTCTAATAACCGTCATCCAAAGGGTACAGAATTCCCTCAAGTGTAGTATCATTAAAAACAAAACTGTATTCATTTGGATCATAAAGATTAATGAAAATGTGCTACAATTGGTCCCCAGACAGTCGTTCTAGTTTAATTTATTTGATATTTATGATTTGAAATTCATTTTGCTGTGTCTCCCATTATAGTAATTTTTCATTACATTTATTTCACATATTAATATAATCATTATCAGCTTATTGTCCAGAAATTGCTTTGCCAAATTCCATGCTTCGCTGAAAGACTCGGCCCTCCCAAATTGAATACATTCAACCAAGTTGAATGTTTTTAGCTATTCTCTACCCATTTGAGACAATTTTCTTAACACGTTATTGTTAATACTGACGATACTTGAACCTTTTTGGGGATGTTTGTAATCTTCAAAATTCACAAATCAAGCTTGTTTTCTCTGGGTCATCTGTTATTTAATCACCCTTCCCATTAGTAAGAGGCCTGTGCTTCTTTCCCTTGTTACTTTATTTCTAATGTATTTATTGAACCTTCTCTCCGTTTAGCACCCCAATAAAACCGTTTTCCAAAAAATAAAATCTTGATTAAAACATTTCATGATTTAAGAGAGATGAGTTAAGTCATTTTCTTTATCTCAGTATATATGGCTTTTCAAGGAGTTTTTTTTCCCCCTTAAGCTTAGTTGCAGCCACACACCGTATACTTGTTTCACCTACTTGTGCAAGTGTGCATCTGTATATACACATTCACGTAAGCACACATATCCCAGCGCCAAATCCTCCCAAATTTGTAATTTCAGTTTCATCAAAACCAAGAGCTGAAAACGGATATACTGTAATTCTGTATTTAACAGTATTTTCCTACCTTTTTTAAGCCAGCAAACCCTTCCGATTCCAGGAAGAAAAAGGCAAAGGGCATCAACACAAACAAACATAAATTTGAAAAAAGAGAAGCAAGATTCCATAAACCTGCAACAAACAAGAATAAGCTTACATTATAACTTTCTCAGCTTTAAAAGTTAAAGATATTACATTTTCCTCCCTTACATATAACACTGCAGTGTACATACAAGTGCTAACAGAAGCCAGGCTTTTATGAATACAGAGTTATTTACATGTCATCGCTGAAAAATACCTATTGCTCTGTGTAATGATCTCCAAACAAAAACTGGATATCAACTTAAACAGCAGCAAATGTCTGAAGTCTTGGGAGACAGACTGCAAACTCAGGTGGACTACTTCCACAACATCCCACTGAAGGCTCTTTAGATAACCATTTAAAAAGTTTTTTTACTACTATCAGCAAACCTCACAAAATTCAGTTCTATGTACTCACTTCCTTCCACATTCTCTCCTCAAGAGAAACTTTGACAAGTCACGGATTTTAACATGTGCAATACACAAATGTCATTATCACCTGCAAATTAGAAGAAGGTATCATGGTAACAGCTACAGCAGCCTTCCATAATGAGATGACTGGCTCAGGGGGCAAGAGAACAGTGGATGTTGTTTATCTCAACTTCCATAAGGCTTTCAACATCATCTCCCATAAACTTCCTTACAGTCTAATTAATGAGGTATGGGCTTGGGAAGCGGACTCTGAGGTGGACTGAGAGCTGGCTGAGCATGTGGGCTCAAAGGGTAGTGACCAGCAGTACAAACTCAGGCTGGACGCCAGTCACCAGTGGTATACCCCAGGGGGTCGATACTGGGTTTAACATCTTCATTAATGACCTGGATGATGGGCGAGAGTGCATCCTCAGCAAGTCTGCTGAAGATGCAAGATGGAGAGGAGCAGCAGCCACTAAGATGAACCTCAAACAGGCTGGACAAATGGTCAGAAAGCACACAGGAGACCAACTATCCCAAAATCAGCTCTGTAGAAAAGGCCTTGGAGGTTCTGTCGGACACTAAGTTGAAGGTGAGCCAGCAACACGCTGTTGCAGCAAAGGTGGCCACCAGCACACTGGGCTGCATTAGGAGAAGTGTTGCCAGCAGGTCGATGGAGGTGATCCTTCCTCTCTGCGCAGCACTGGTGGCACAGTGACACATCCAAGCGCAGGCTCCTCTGTACAAGACAGGCATGGCCATATGGAGCGAGTCCAGCAAAGGACCACAAAGATGATTAAAGGATTAGAGCATCCGTCATACAAGGGGAGGCTATGAAAGCTGGACTTGTTTAGTCTTGAGAATAGAGGACCCAAGGGAGATTTCATCAATGTATATAAATATCTGATGTAGGAGGGGGAAAAGGAAGATGGAGTCAGACTCTTCACAGTGGTATCCAGTAAATGTAGATAAGGCAATGAGCATGAATTAAAAAAAACCAAAAAACCTACTAAGTATAAGAGGAAAGAAAAAAAACCCACAACAAAAAAAATTCCAAACTCTTTCCACTGTGAACAGAATTAAACAATGCAACAGGTTGCCCACAGAGGTTTTGTAACCTCCATCCTGCAACATATTCAAAACCCAAATGGGCACTGCCTTGAGCAGCCTTCTCTAACTGACCCTGCTTTGAGCAGGGGGGTCAAGACTAGACGATTTCCAGAGGTCCCTTCCAGCCTCAACCATTCTGTGATCTAGGTGAAAAAAATCAACAACTGACTAAAACTAGGACATCTGTAAGACACATGTGACATCTGCAGGAAGGGAAAAGGTTTAGAAAGCAACCTGAAGTGATAACTGATCCTGTGATACCCATTAAGGGTATCTGCTCTATTAAGATTATTTTTTTTTTTTTTTTTTAAGCTGAACACTTTCTGAACAGCCAGTTTCTGGTGCCTAACCATGAACTCATCATCATTCTATCAAAAGTTTTGCAGGATACACTGTTTCTTCCTTATAAAAGCAGAGCTTACCTGCAATTTAGTAGCTAACAGGTTTAACTAGTGTCACATGTTCTGCATGCTGAAAACACAGCTTTTATTTTGTAGCTGAGAAAAACAGTCTTAGTTCCCCACCTTCCACAAAATACACACAGTTCTCCAGGACTATATTAAATCACCTGAAATCCAAAAAAGAACATCCCCCATGATAAGAAAATCTGAACTAACAGCTTTGTTTATTTCTTTATTCTCATGCAGAGATTTGTTCATTTTCTTCTTTGAAATTGCCCATTTTGGAAAGAATAGGGAATGAGAGAGACATTTAATGCTTATCTGGGGAGTTAATTATTGAGAGAAATTCCTGTATTTAGTTCCAAATGTAAAATAGTTAGCAGTTATCTTCATCTACACCCCCTTAAAAAAAAATGCTTTCACCATATATACTTCCTTTTTCCTTAAACGAAATTATTTAAATTTCAAGAAGAAATAAAAACGAGGTGGGAGGAAGGAGGCAGGGGGCCAAGAAATCTACTTCTCAGCAATTGATAGCACCAGGACACCAGGAACCCAACGAAGCCAAATAAGCTACAGAAAACAAAACAAGAAAATTACAAAAGATGTGTGAAATATAATACTCAATTGCTAAAGAAAACAGGCTGCCTAGAGGTAGCTAAACTCCAGTTAACAAAGAGGGGGATTTTTCCTTTTGAATCTGCTTAGCCAGGAAGCTCCTGTTACCATTCAAGAAACATTCAGGCATAGCAACATCAGCAAGAATGTCATTAACAGCCCTTACTAGGGGTACATTAACTCAAGCACTCTGCCTACTTCTTTTTTTGTCTTTTCTTTCAGAAAATTAAGACACCAGTGTTGGAGTAGAAATACTACTAGGTGAGGGCGAGGGTCTTATTTCAGCCATTTTCTTTAACTGAAGACAGATAGTGCCATTAGTTCGGTAATGTAAAGCCGAATACCTGGTTGTCCTAATTTCAGCAGCTCTATTAGGTGTATATCTACAATGTAAAACGGTGCTTGCATAGTTTGTGCACAGCATTTTAAGGGAGGGGAGAGCGGTGCACATCCAGGGCGATTTTTAAGAAGTTAAAATCCAGAAATTTACCCATTAGCAGCTGATAAGAATTGTATTTACAGATTATTAAACTACAGAGCTACAATATGCATGTGAAGTTATGAGAGGTAAGGGCAGTGCTGTACTGCTGCTGATTTACGTGTACCCCTTCCTCAAATTAAGGAACATACAGGGACCTCTTCTTCCCCTACAATATTTCTTAGCCTAATTTGATAGTTCGAAAATCAAATTAAAAATAGACCCAGAAAAATAATTATTTCCTACTACATTGACTGCATCATGAAATTGCACGAGAGCACTGCTTTCAGCAGTCTATTGGAATTTATTTTTTTTTGCCTTTTTAGAGACCTAAAAATATCCCCCATGAAACAAGTTAATAAAACAAAAATTAAAAATATCTCAGACTTTGGCAAACAGATTAGACCCTCAGCAATTTTTCGTCTTTCTCACTCATGGCAGTTTCATTACGTTTTACCCCCACCTGGTGGTTGTATCCAACACCACCACAAGTGAACATCCAGCTGCCAGAAGTATTTCTGGGTTTGGTTCAACACGCATTAGGTAAGTGTTTATACTGGATCCAGGTATGGGCTTTCTGCCGAGTTTCAAAAATTAGAGACATGGGGTTTTTTTCTATATGCCACAACTAATGCAACAGTCTACAGTATAAAACCCCTTAATATTACATTCAAATACCTCAGACTGTACCTGTAACTGATAACTCTAGCAAAACCAAAGTGTTTTAAAGCAATACAGATCTTCCCACTTAGTAACATTTGCAAAGCAGTAAGCAAACCACACATGAAGGTTATGCTAGACAAATTGTTACGGAGATATGAATATTTTCTGAACTCGAGTGCCTGTGACAGCGCTATCAGCTCTCAAAACCTGCCCAGGTGTTTCTTTACTAACTTCAAAAAGGTATTGCCACTACATGGAATAGGTTTTTACACAGCAGTGCAATGCTGTTGTGCAAACCTAGCCAATACCACAAGAGGGAGCCCTTCCCCAAGGTAATGTTTTGACATAAAGTACACTAATTTTTGTCAAGTTGCAGTAACAGAAGCCCGTGGTCAGATCCAAAAATCTACTGATGTTTCTGACGTCTTCACACCACCCTGTGGTAAATCTTGGCTCAGTTCAGTCATGTCTAACCCCGGCATCAGCTTTGCAAGACACAAACTTGGAAATCCCAAGATGCTGAATTTACCTCCTTGCCAGCCATCACTATTGGACTTGTGAAATATACCGTGCATGCATAAAATGTTATTTTCAAAAGACTCGCACATTCAAGTCCAAAGAAGATGGTCACTGGAAAATACAAAGGTGTTTTTATGTGACAGCTACTTTTTACAGCAAATTTCTAACTAACCCAATTTTTCTCAAGTACCGTAGCAACTCCTGTCAGAGTGAAAACTTCCAAATTGGTTATCATATGATTTTCACTCTCTGAAATATTTTATTATACTTTTTCTGAAGTCAATTCAGACACAGAAGGCAGGATTGTTTTCCATTAATTTTTTTTCACATCTGAAATTAAAGAATATGTATGTCTGGCAGCTAAACCTGTGTGAAAACTGGGCATTAGTTGGGTTGGGTTTTTTTCTTACAAGTAGGAGACATACAAATTTAGCAATCCCCCATGATGGGTGACAAAATAGGTCATAGAATAACTCAACCTGAAAGAACCTCTGAAGTCATGTAGTCTGATCTGCTGCCTAAAACAGCTCAGGTGCAAGTACAATCAGGTTGCTCAGGGTAATCAGGGTTGTTGGCCAAGTTTTGGAAAACTTCCAAGATTTAGATCTCCCAGTCTCCCTGGACAACATTTTTTAGTTGTTTAATCACCCCACTGTGAAGAATTGTTGCTTTATGTACTGCAAACATTGCTTCTTGCTCCCCACTGCACGCTCCCGGGAAGACACTGGCTCTGGACAAACCCCTTATCACTTGCAAATCAGGCAGGGTGCTGGCTTTCCTAATTTCACACCAGGGTATTAGCCCAGGTGGTATTTCTGTACCCCTCCTCAGCAGTTCATCCCTGCTTCTACCTTCTGTACACTTTCTGTTTGCTTTTGAGCTCAGGAGTTCACCATTAAGTCAAGTCAACCTCCTACTACACCTGCTTATCTTCGTGCGCACTGAAGTGTATTATTATGGCACTTGAAAGTTATCCTTGAAAGTGTCTCTCCTGGCTTCCTTTCCCTTCAGGGCATTCCCCAGTAAGGTCTCACATACACATTTCCTGAAGAGAACAGAGTCTACTCTCTCAAAATCTAATGTCTTTATTCTACTACTTTCCTTCCTCACTTTTCTCAAGTCTTGAAGTACACTGTCACCGCAGTCAGGGTCATCACTGACCACCATATCAACAGTCAGCTCCTCCTTATTCATGAGTTTAAAAAAAAAATTCTTTTACTGTCCAGACAACACAAAAAAGACTCAGCTAGTTTCAGAAAGACAACAGACAATATGCATTATTTCCTATTTTCACCTACCCCCATTTAATTTGTTGTAAACTTCTTTATTCTTAAAAAAAGAATCCTCAAAAGCCCAATTACTCTCTCTTCACAAGAGCAGAAAAAAAGACAGCACAGTTAACTTATAAATTATTTGTTCCAGACTAAATAAATCGTTTCACGTAGCGGAAGTACTATCTCCTTTTTCCAGCCAAATCTAATAAAAAATGTCCTGTTTCCACCAGTTATTTCCCTTAAACACATACAAGTGTCCAAATTATTTTCAAACATTAGCATCCGTTGAACATGTCATAGTCATAAGCATGTTAACCAATACTGGAAAGCATGCAAAATTCACTCTGCTAGACATCAAAGCATCACTGCTGGAAGTACAAATAATATTCTTATCTTCTATCTTGTTCTCCTTAAAATATTTTTATTGTGCCTCTTTACCACACTCTATACACTCATATTCTGTAATTTTCCTTGTTTACAATTAAATCACTAGCAGTTGAATGTAACTATCTAATCCCAACTGCTCACAGCTAGCAAGTTTCTTAAAAACATTTTTTTATTTTGAGAATAAATGTATATGTATCATCATAAAGAGATAGGCTTAGGAATCTTGCATTAACACGAGGAAGAAGTTTGAACAGTGTGTTTTCAAGTTAGCTTCTAGTAGCTCTTATTCTAAATTAATATTCAAAGCAGTGGATTTGGTTTAATTCTATCAAGTCTGCATAATTCTTTAAGAAAAACCCAACAGAACAGTTAAGAGACTTTTGTGATATATGACACAGCAGCAAAACCAACTAGCCATTAACGTATTAACAATTCAATTAGCATCTTAAATGAAAATGGAGTTATTAGTTTGAAAATAAGAACATATCTGTGCACGTATAATGAAGACATCCATTTTAATTACATTATGCTGAGTACTAACCATGAATTAGTGAGCCATTTAACCACTGAATATAGTAGTTTTGTGGAAAAGAAAGCAGGATCTCATTGCTGATTATTGAGAAAGGTAGAAGCAGGACTGCACCAGCTGAAACTGCTAGAGTGAAGGTGCTCAAGAACAGCCTGAAATTTAAAGAAATGTACCACTGTTACCACCAACATGCTCTGAATGGGGAGGAGAGGGGCAAAAAAAGTAGTTAGCCTATCTATTAATCAGTGTCTGAAGGCAACACATTTTTACATTGTAAACAGGCAGGAGAAACTGTGACTTCCATAATATTTAACTTCCCAAAAGCAAATTTCAAATACCAAATAGTTTACAGAACCCAGTAAAAATTATTTGCTTTTACCAACTACCACAATAGTTCTCTTGGGACTTACATGCATTCAATTCCAATGTTATACACAGGTTAAATTACTGGAGTTCACAGAATATCTTTTCATAAGCCTCCTATTTTAATTTTCATTTCCTACATGCACACTCAGAATGAAAAAATGTCCATCTATATATTCATACAATTTTTAAGAGCAGAGCAGCTTGTTAATGTCTAAAAACTAGGTACAATTATACATAAACAAAATTTTAACACCAAACTGGAAAACATAATACTGCTTGTCTTTCAAAAAGTAGTTATTCAAGTATCATCTCATAGCTTAGGGTTTTCTGATAGCTGTAAAGTCAATACAGAGAAATTGTCAGAATTATTTAAAACATTTAAACATATTCTTTAGATCCCAAATACAATATATCAAATGCCATCTTGCAGTATTTACAAAACTGTATTCTACACTAAAAATAAAACCAACAAAAACATTCTTACATAACTAATCCAATGTTAGAATGAAATTAGAAATAATTCTCAAAATTGCACGACAAAAAAGATAAATACATCATTTCTACAACAGGAATGTCACTAAGTCACTACGTAAGATCTTACTTTTCCTTAACTGTCTACAAATCCATGTTTCATTCTCACAATACTTAACTTGAAGAAAGTCTGTTTGAGTAATTTTATTAAAAAAAGTCTTATATGTTTTTGTTGTTGGTTTCCAAGGTATTTTTTTTCTTTTACTTAAGGATCTTTAAGTATTCTAAGCCAGAATTGTGAAACCTAACACACCACAGCCCTTCAAGGTGCTACAGCAGTTTGGCTTTGTTTCCTCCCCCCACCCACCTCTTAAGTCCTGACAATTATGCTATGCAAAGAAATATCAATCTGCGTATGTTTGACAGTTACTGCTTTTTGGAAAATAACATGCACACTTAAGGAACAAGAAAGCTTAGGCTGAAAGAACAAGAAGCATTTTATATTTATAACAACACTTAAGGAAAGGCTATTACTCTGATGGAAGTGCTAGCCTTGTCTTACACCATTTTTGCCTGAAGAACATAGTATTTACAATGGATATTTGTTGTATTTTAAAGCTGAACCAGAAAATAGGTGCAGGGAGGATAGCAGTTAACATGACAAATTTCACTCTTTGGATATCGAAAAATTCAGAACCAGGCTAAGACCACAGCTGCTATGAATATCATTCCATCTAGAAGGCTCTTCACTGTAGTCCTAAAAGCACAGGAGAGATGCTCCTCCACTCGAGAGGGAAGAGCTTCATAGCTTTTAAAACTATTTCTTTTTCTCTAGATCTGAAGTAGACCTCGTGGCAAGTAAGTATTTCAAATTCATAGTAAGTATTTCAAAGTGTTGGTATCAGACACTACTGGGCAAAGTGCACCTAAGACTTACATCATCTTTGTACATCTTTCAAGCATGCCACAAACGCACAACTAAAAGTGAACAGCTTGCAATGTACTCGGCACTCTCCCAGGGTACAAGACAAATCAATAAAATACCCAACGAGCTCTCCTTCCAAGAGGACGACAGTTTCACCATGGAAGAACTACGAACACTGTACTAAGCAAGTAGCAAGTCCACATAGTTTCGCAAATCACAAAACTGAGAGGGCAGCAACAGCTCACTGTTCTGTAGCTCTTCTGACATATTTAAATAGGAGAGATTAATATCTAGCATTACAAAGGAAGAGGAAGACAAGAGAGAGTTGCTGCCAGACCAGCAGGTCTGGCAAGTGCTTGTCTTCCATTTGGTTTCTGTTGGGGTTTTTGTTTGTTTTTTTGTTTGGGTTTGTTTTTTTTTTTTTAAAGATGATCAGATACAGATGTCTACTTCAGGGTGAGCTAATTTTCTTTCCAACATACTTCGCCTCCCTTCACATCAACTGCAGTGAGAACTTAAAACACCTACCTCCCATATAAACACCTACATTTTAGAGGCCTAAATTTAGGTGCAGCTCTTGCACTGAATTCCACCTCTTGCATCACATTCTCCTGTAATAGTCTGACCAACTTCATGCCTACCAGGAAAACCACAGGTGAAAAAAGCCCTACACCAAGCTGCCTTGCCTCTCGTCATGCCTTTCATAATACAAGGTGTCACTTGATCAAATCTTTTTCCTCTGCCCTCTAGCAATCTATTTACTGTCACATTTAAAATGGACTGTTATTTATTTGGAAGCATACAAGATTCCTATTGTGATAACGTATTCAGGGAAAAAAGCTCCGCAAACAAGAGCTATACATACGATATTCTGTTAACGATGGCATCTTCATCCTCTTGCTCATCTGAAAATTAAATTACAGCAGGTTATACTCAATACTTAAGTCTTCTTTCCTCAGGCTAAAACTTATATACATAGGAATAATTTTAATTTACAATTAAAATTTAGAATTACTAAATCAATTTATTAACATCAATATTTTAAAAACATTCCTACCAAAAATGAATACTATTTTTCTTTTTTTTTTTGCTAGTCTTAAACTCTTTTCAATCTATGAAGTTATTTCATTTTATTTAAATAAACAGATCAAAATGTCTTGGAAACGTCTTCCAGGGGTCTCTGTGGCAAACAAGCTTTCAGACTACGACTACTGCTAAGAACTGTCCCTTTGCGTACCTCTGAAACCACGAGAGCTGGCAAACTACAGGAAAGTCTTAGGGTCTATACTAACTATGGCTACAAATCCCTAAACAGACGTTTTATTTTCAGTACTACCGTATTTTTAAAACAAGAAAGCATACGCACACAGTAGTGATGACCACTCAATTGCTTCCCCTCACTCATCCCTTCTCCCGACTACCAAATCCTGGGGATTTGGGGGAGGGGGCAAAAGACAGTTGTTCTTGTTTTGGATTAAAGATACCATGGCCTCCCTTCTGGTATTTCACATTTTAGCTAATTTTTATTCACTTATTCCTCAAGTAATATTCCAACTTTTTGAAATATTATCAACATCTAATTCAGAGACCAATCACTAATATATCCTTCTCTACACGCATCTGTATACAAATGTAGGCATTTCTACATTTGAAATAATTTTAGAGTCAGCTTTCTTAATTCTCCCAGGTTCTCCATGAGAGGTAACTCAAATTTATTTTAAAATCTAAGAATAAATACAGCCAGGTGTTTCAAGTTCTTGCATGCACTTGAAATAAACACATAGCCACTAAATTCTTCTGTGAAAGTACATTGGGCTATTGTTTGTTTTTTTGATGGGAATCTCATGGTGTTTTGAGAGACTAAGTCAAGGTCCCTTCTGAATCATTTTGGCTAAAGAACTTGTTGTAGAAACAGCAAACAAATTGTCCTGAAAGAATTCCAGATGTGTTAACTCTTCCAGCATGTCTTGTCAGGAAGATCCTAGCATGTTACAAAGTTTGCCTAACTAAATGCTCACAAAACTTGCACAAAGTCAGTGCAGCTGCAGAGCAGTTCCTCTCACCAGGTGCTGAGATCAACCGCCAAAAAGGTAATAAAAGTGTCTTTACATCCAATAGTGTTTGCCAAACCAGTTCCCCCTCCCTATCTCCAAATGATAGCAGCTTCGTAGTACCCAAAATACATATCAGGATCAGAAAATAGTATCCATCTTACTTGTTTAACTATTTCCTATGTTTAAAGAGGTGGACTTTTTTTAAAAAAAAAGGTTATTAATTTCTTGAAGAGTTAACTTTTTAGACATGAATACAACTATAAAAGCAGCTCTGTCATGACAGCTCAATAAACAGTTTCCATTGAAGTTCAAGAACACTTCACCAGCACGATTATTACCAAGCACCAAGGTCCCCAATAGGCTGTTAAGAGTCAAAGATTCTGCCATTTTATATAGCCTTTTATGCCGTTTTTCCCTAGAAGAAAGTGACAGGAGTTCCTACAGACTAGCTTCAGACAGACAATGTTTCTAAAGGAAAAAAAATAGAGGAATATGTCAAGGAGTAAGACTTCAGTGGTGAGGTTGTAAGGAACATATTACAAACACTGAAATAACTGTACCCAAGTAAAGCAGGAAGGCACGCTAAAGGGGCTGAGAAGTGCCAGACAGGCACGAGGGAGGTGACAGAAATTCGTGACTCAGGGACAAAGGGACCAGATAAGGGGCAAGACAGCAGCATATAGAAAATCAGATCAGTCCAGGCTGCCATAGACCAGCAGCCTGACAAACACTTGGTCAGAGATCTAGTTCTTCCACTTTCCTTGTGGAGGTGGAAAGAAAAAGAATCACCTATTCACTTGAAAAAAAAAATATTTTTGAATGTATTAAAAAAAGTCTACTCTTACCTGCTTTCCTTTTGTATCTTGTGATTATGAAGTAGGAAACTATGTAGAGAACAGCAAACAGGAGAAAACAGATCTGGGGGAGAAAAAAAAAAAGCATTTATTAGGTTATGAAGAAATGCCTGGATTATAATAAGAATAAACAGAAAATCCAGTATCAACAATTTAAATGGAACTCAGATCAACAAAATTCTACGTAAGGGTCAAGACTGTTATGTTTTACATCTTATTAATAGCAAGTCAAACCAATAAGAACAGTTTAACTAGAGTAACAGGTATTGGATCAATTACTTGGCCAGCAAGTTTTACTCTAAAATTAAGAAAAAAAGCCTTATTTACAGTGCACTTTTTTGTTTGGGGGAGGGGTGGGTGGGGTGGCCTGGGTTTTTTTGAAGTTTAAATGCACTTGAGTTGTAAAAGTTATCGTGCTTTGTATCCCCTTCACTTGTAACCTAAGGGTAATCATATTTTATATGATGGGCTCTCGAAGATCAATTTTCAAGTAAGCTAGCAACATATGCGGAAAGAAAGCAGCTATGTTTACTGTTTCCAACATGCCTGCAATCAAACAAATTCCAGGAGATGATACACACACCACAGATTCATCTGCCTACAGTGGATGTTCCAAGCATGAGCTCGTCAAACACAACATTTCCTTTACAGTCAGAAGCCAAGGGTTCTCGTAAAGTAGGTAGATCATTTAGGTCAGATGTACCTTGAGTCCAGCATGACTTGAATTAAGTTGTTTCTAAGATTTGGCACTAGACTTTCAACACAGCAAGGTAATACAACCAAAACACCTACAAATATGTCGGAAATCTCAGAGGAAAGGAATCGAATGGCAAGACAGTTTTAACCCTCCAAGCCTCAAGAAAAAAAAGAAAAAAAACATTTTATTTTTTTATTTGCCCCTGAATGAGGCATCAGTGGCTCAACACTGCTCCCTTAATCTTGTTTGTTGATACCTATTAAAAACCTGAGTCAGTCGGGAAGGAAGGAAGGACGAAGGCTGCCATTCCATGATGCTGTGGCCCAGCCAGAGTGACCTGCGCTGTACACCAGCAGCATCCTCTGCTGTCATTAGCCTGCGGGATACAGAGCTCCCGCACACTGCAGGCTGACAGCTACTTGAAATACCCCAAACTGCTAAACCATTTTTTGGTTGGTTGGTTTTTTTGTTTTGGTTTGGGGTTTTTTGGTGGTTGTTTTTTTGGTTTTGTTTTGGGTTGGTTTTTTTTTTTTTTGGGGGGGGGGGGGGGGGGGGGGGTGGGGTNNCGGTGTTGGTTTGCATTTTTTTTTTAAAGTTGCCCTGTGTGGATCTGCAATACAATATTAGCATCCTAAATGTGTTCTATTTCATTCTGAACTTTAATCTCTTTTATGATCTGAAATTGCAAAATTACTTCACCGGGCAACAACTGAAGTATTTCTTTAATCAATCATTTGAAGATTTGTTGCTTTTAAGAACTTGCTGCCTTTAAAAAAAAATCAGGAGCAGAAAAGCTACCCTAAGCAAAAGGAAAGAAGTGAAAGCGAAGGTAGTGATGATAGACCTTAAAAATTTATATCCAAATACCATATTACATTCAAATCAGCAGAATCAGAGAGGGAAAGAATGTATCGCTCGATCAGGAAAGACAGACTTTAAGAAATACTAATAAAAATAAACTGGGAGAGTTATTTCTCTCTTTGCAGTCAGACATTTTAGATAAACCAAAAGCAGAGCCAAGTGCCTGAGCATGACATTTGGGTGCCTGCAACTGCCCTACAGGTGTCCCCCACAAGGATTGCGGTGCCCTGGGGGGGTCTGACAGTGGCAGCGGAGCTCACCCTCCACGCAGGCAGCACACTGGCGATGTAACTCTTCAAACAAATAATTCTCTTAATAAAGAATTTTACTAAGATTTAATAAATAAAATATGCTGGTGTATTTTTGAATCAGGAAGAACAAGAGAAACCGAGAATAGCCTTGGGTTTTCAGAGTACTCTGACACAGCTTGTCCTGTCAGTATCGGAAACTCTTACAGCCAGTGCTGAGAGTCCTCTAGGTTTCCAGTTCCTCTGAAAACTAGACCAAGGCTACAGATAGAGAAGTCTAATTTTAGGCATCCACTTTTGAAAATTAGGTATCACATATACAGGGTCAGTAAAATTCCTTAAAAATCTGTCAGACCCAAATAATACTGCCCCTGTGTAAAATAAAGATCTAGTTAAGCTCATTTTTGCTTTAATTTCATTTGAGACAAGAATAAAAGTTACTTCACTCTTGTTTGTTTTTTCAAATAAAAATCAATGACCTTTATTCTACCTGCGATAACAAGGTTACAATGAAAATGTGGGTCTGTACTTATAAGGTACCACTGAGATAACTCAGGTATTTCGAGGGCACGGCAGATGAAAGCTGTCTCATAACAGCAACTGTCAAATGTTGTATTCCTAGTTTTAGATGACAGCTACTTTGCAACTCTGCACTAAGCTGTAACTATATATCCTCATGTAATTATCCCTCTGCTTCTGTCAGAATTGAGAACAGTTTTGTAAATATTCGATAAATTTGTTCATTGCTGACCAACGTAAATTTTCAGTAAGAACAGAAATAAGTAAGTTCTAATCAGCAAAAGCTTTAGGATCTTAAAAGAGAACTCTTAAAAGTCCCTTATACTGACCAAAACAAGCCAGTAACAAAACTCAGAAATACTACTTCAGTCTCAATTTCTACTTAGTGAAACCTGTGATCCTGAAGAGTTTCTAACCATGCATTCTGAAAGCTTTCTAAAGGGAGTAGCAAAAGCCAGCATCCTAACTATTTTTAGAGCAGAACTCAATTAAGTTGGGGAAGAGGCATGCGTTGCCCATGATAGCCAAAGAACAGATTCCACTGTCCTGTCACACTGCAACCCTGGGTTCTCACTCTTCATACTGCTCTTTGTTTCACAATTTTTTTGTACTGAGAAAATATATATATATACAGCCCTTGTTTGTACTTGTTCTGGCATCATTTCACGTTTCTCAATGATGAAAGACTGGGCTTGTATGCATTACTCCAGGTAAGGTCTTATGGCCATATACAAGAGCACTAAGCCTTCCTTTCGGTACTGAAAATACTTCCAGCATATTTACCTGACAATCACACACTAGTAACTTCGCGTTACCCTCTGATGACTGAATCCATCCACGCTGTCCTCCTCAAACACTTCCAGCAGAGCAGCTCTCAAGTTTTTAGGGTTCAAGTTCATCACCATGTCCTTTTTCCCCCCCTTTTTAAAAATCACACCTTAATTCCATACTATATCTATTATTTTTGGGGTAACCAAGTCCTTTCTGCACCATGTTCTAACCCTTCTTTGTATTGGCTACATCTCCTGAAGAATTGGGTTTGTACTAACCACAGAATGTTTTCCTTTATTTAAATCTAAGTTGAGCAAGATTGCTCTTAATACCAATACCTGAAGAAACTGAATAGTAGCTCTTTTCCCCCAAACACAACACCTATTGTCATGTACACTATAGCCAGTTTCTTATTTACTTTACAGCTCTTCTACTAAGGCACACTGACCCTAGTTTAAGAAATACCTTTCAATGCATTTCCTGGATACAGCCCTTGATACATGCAAAAGAAACACTCTACCTATAGTCATGTGGCTTCAGAAAATACAGGTCTTAACTTCTAATTTGACCTTCTTAAAAAAAACACCTTAGAAGAGGGCAAATTCACATACATTATGTTCATAGTAACCTAAATCATCTGTCAACTTTCATTTCTAATACTTATTAAAAGGCATCGTTAGTCATACTGAAATAGGCACTAATCACAAAAGAAGATCGTACATAAAGCTACATTGGTATCTCCAGTGAAAGAAAAGACTGCATTGGTTAAATTCAATCTTTTCTTCAGAAAACTACTATGTAACAGTATTGGAGCCAATATCGGAATGCAATGTTAAAGCCATGTTTTTAAACAAAAAGCAGCATTTTATGCCATCACTGATCTCTACAATAACAGATGTAGCTGTTATTGTACAGCTACGGATGCTGCAAATGCAACGAATCAAGGACTAAGCTACATTCCTCAAAACCCCAAGTTCTCTGCAAGGAGTTTTTCACTGGAGCTCAAATGAAGCTCTTCCAGGCTTGGCTTAAGAAGACAGCGAAGACACCATGCAGAGAACGTACAACACTGTGAGGAATAAGGATTTCTGACATTCCCTAATAGTGTCAGCTTGAAAAAAAATAAACAAACCCACAAACAAATAATAATTTCCAATCTTAAAATTATTTCCTTAAACTTTACAGAGGGGAAAGTAGCTGTGGATCCGTTGCCACAATTCGACTGCTCCTGGGAAGCTACTTCAAATCCAACTATGGTACATCCTTACATTATAGGGGAAATATACCCAGTCCATGTTTGACCAGCTGCATCAAAATATAAATGAAATTAAAGGGTCTGAAAATTTTATACAGTTACAGCAAAACAGTCAAGAAAAGCAGTTCTTAATTTTTAATATCTTTTTTGTGTTCCCCCCTCCACACCACTCAGTAACTGAAAACAAAATGCATGGATTCTATGCTACTTCTAGGGGCCCCCTTTTAACAGGTGGCATATTAAGAAGTCTTCAAACCTCAAACATATAACACATATCTCTTTGCATGGACCAAATACAACCTCTGGTAGGACAAGCAAAAGAAACCTGTGCTCCCCTGGAGTTCTTAATCTTCTTTTGGAAAAGGAAGTGCTTTACGCTCCTGCTTAGATTACACACTAGACACGCCAAGAGAGGCTACTTCTGGAGACGCACCGCACTACATTCTTAGGTGTCTTGTATCCAGTTCTTCCACAGAGTCATGCTTTTGGATCTGTTATCCAAGCATGATCCAAGTCATACTTTTGGATCTGTACCAGACAGCTCTCAGCTCCTGTGAGAACACAGCTGGAGATAAACTGCTTGCATTTCAGTTCATAACTATCTGCATCTACGGGTCTGGCACTGAAGAGGCTAGCATTAAAAACAAGCAATAAAGTTCTGAACAAACCCAAGTTTCATTGTACTTATCCCACTGACAGTTACTAAATATCAGCTGCCATTAATCTGTCCATGTGGATGATCTTCAAAACTCTGGCACTGAAACTCATGCCTCAGATCAGTAAAGCATCATCTTCTGTTGCAAGTGCTAGAGCTACACTTTCTTGCGAAGAAAGAACATGCCTAAAATGCACAAGACATTCTTTTTCCCCGATGCACAAGATACAACCATTCTTCACAATTTTAATTCATGCGTGTGCATTAAAAGCTGCGTTTTTGTGTACAGAAAGATCAACATCCTGTATTTATATAGCACAATATTCTTCCCAACTGTTGTGCAGGAAATATAACTGTAGTTTATACTAGGAAAAAAGCATACAGCTGCTTTGTCCAGTAATTGTGCAATACCTGTCAACCAGCGTGCCCTGGCAGCAAACATTCCCAGCAGCATCCTGGGCTATATTACCAGAAGCAAGGACAATAATCATGGGATGTAATTATCTCTGTCAAGTAGCATTCATCAGGTCACATGTAGTTGTTGTGCCCAGTTTTGACCCTCCAATATAGGAAAAACATTG
This sequence comes from Chionis minor, assembly GCA_013398295.1. NCBI lineage: Eukaryota > Metazoa > Chordata > Aves > Charadriiformes > Chionidae > Chionis > Chionis minor. Next base: position 426,372 of record VZSF01004751.1, read on the forward strand.
ATAATTGCAGCAAAGAAGATCACCAGGATGGGCAGGAGCCTGGAACACTGCTTGGCGCAGACAGGCTGAAGGATCTCAGCCTGTTCAGCCCAAGGACAAGGCTCCAGGAGGACCTGACAGCAGCTTGCCAGAACCTATGCAGAAGTCATTATGAAGGCAGAGCTGGGCTCTTGACATTGGTGCACCAGTGGGAGGATGAGACTGGAGGTAAGGAGAAATCCCCTTCCAGGAGGAGAGCCAAGCAGTGGAAGCAGTTGCCCAGCAAGGCTGTACAATCTCCATCCCTGGAGGTTTTCAAGCCCCATGTAATCTAGTGTGATCCCACAGCTGCTCTGAGCAGGAGGCTGGGGTCCAGTCAGCCTTCTTTTCTACTACCCTGAATAAATTAGCACCATTAGAAATTTTGTCACCTCATAATTCATACCCTCCTCCAGGTCATTTATGAATGTGTTTAAGAGTAGTGTAAGCACAGGCACCTGGTAAGACTACATCAGGGATGTCCTCCCACTGTGAAGAAGCTGGGCACCTTAACAGAACAACAGTAGGAGTTTCAGCAGTAAGGAAACACCACAGAACTCCTTTTCGGAAAGAACTCACAGACCTCAGCAATGTTCTTTGACAAAACACACTTCGAAGCATGAAACACAGGTTCAAGTTCCACTTGAAAAAGCATCAAAGCAGACAAGCGATCATTTCCTCCCACTTGACTGCATACCAGCGTTTAGGACAGGGAGAGTAAATCTGGAGGAGCAAAACAGACAAGAAATGAACAGTGTTTTACTAGGTTCCACTAGGTAGGAAACGAAAGATCAAGAAGCTCCAAAAAACTAAGGAATAAGGGAAGGAAGGGAGGAAATACCTTTAAAATAACATACTGACCATGTCAGTATTAAAAACATTACTGCTACATCCGCCAGCATTTCTACACAAAGTGTGTGCAAGAAGAAAAGCAACAGATATAATGAAGAATATCTCTACTTCTTGCTACTACTTCACAGACCATGTCCTTTTCCCTAAATAGAAAAAAACAACACAGAGAAAAGAGAAAGCAGAGGTCACTATGGGTAACACCACTCTGTAGAATATGTCTAAGAACATGTTTAAGAGTAGAAAACAGAACTGTTTGCTTGACTGTGATTGCTATCTAGAGAAGAGTAGTAGTGTTGCACTTCTGGGTTTTAGTTTCTATAATAGAAAACAAGCATAGCATTGTACACCCATCTCTTATTGCTCTCACACTGCTAAAGTATTTCAATGTGCATTAAAATGCCACATGGCAACTAAAAAGCTTCCTCCTACCGTCCCTCTTGGCAATGACTTTTGTTTACCTGTGGAAAGGATGGCAGGAATAAACAGCAAGAAAATACAGGTGGAGACAAGCAGTTCTGCTTGGTCTATTTCTATTAACTCCATTATCCCATCGACATCTAAAAAGCAAACAAGATGCTGCTCCACCTGGTTTGGATGTGTCACCACTAAGTTACCTATAACAAACTATGCACACTAAAGAAAACTAAAATTTTTAGCTATGCTCTCAGTTTGACCTTGGCATTCATAATATCACCTGCTTTGGACATCTCATTTTTCTCAAAAAAATATATTAACTATTTATTCTTAAAAACTCTGTGCTCTGTGGTTAGATTAAGTTCACTCTAATCCAGCCAGCATTATATACTTCGCACGACACACTAAATTCAAGCTTATGAGAAAGTGTCAAACACATCTTATGAATGCAGATTAATTTTACTCATTAACACAGCCCTCCACACCTATGATTTCCCTCACATGTATGGTCTCTTCTCAGGACTCCTCTCTGGCACAAAAAATGTGCAAGGGGTTGACCCACTTTTTTTGTTGGTTCCCAAGTCATGAAGAAATCGCAAGTGGTTCAGAGGCTGTGTGCCTAGACTTGCTCATCTAGGAAAAAAATCCAGGATCTAACAGGAAGTACAGAGGATCCAAAAAACATACTCCATGTGCTAGAAACAACATTCAGCTCAAAATCAAAACTAGCCTCTATAGCCCTTCAGAAGGTAACTACCACACTTCATTCACGTAAAAAAACCTTCATGTTAACCTCACCAGGAACAAAGCCCCACTTCAAAATAATGAAGGAATTCAGATCAATATATTAATTTGTTAGCTTTTACATTCCCTTTTATATACTTAATGAGAATGTATTTATGTTGCTGGGTAAAGGGAAAAAAATGTTGACACCTCCACAACCCTTAGCAATAGGCCTAAGACACCTTTGTTCAGGGTAATGCATTCTATACCCAGTAATACACTCAAAATCCCTCAAAAAATGACTGCAAGTCTTTTTTTTTTTTTTTGACCTGTATGGGCTACAGTAATGCCATTAAAATCGGATTCAAGAATATTTGTCAGCATTAGTACAAGATTTAAAAACACCCTCTAGAATTAACACCAAGAGCAGCAACCTACATCACGCTAACATTCTGCCATTGAATGAAGGTATTATTCATCATTTTACAGCCAGGCTGTAATAATTGGTTATATTAAAACTTCACAGAGTCATTCCATTAAAAATTCTTTTCTGAAAAAATAGCCTCAAAAGTCTCATTACTACAAACTTGGTAAATAATTTACTTGTGTTAAGACAGCCTCTTTGGCTAATATTAATTTCCAGGGCAAAAGGCATAACTATCTTAGAAAACAGAGGAGGAGAAAATTCATTAGCTAACTCATGAAAATCCTCTTTCTTGTCTTCTCACACATGCATATTGTAGAATTTTTAAGCAGCACTTTTTTTTTCCACCCCCACTCCCAAAACACAAACATATTTAAACTGCAAGACTTATGTTTTCATAATTTTCACCAATTATGCTGACTCTCTACTGGATGTAAGTTATCACAGCCTTAAACTCAGCAAATATTTTTAGACATGTTGCTATTGTCAAATTCAACACAAACTCATCAGCATCAATTCTTTCCATCAACTAAACACGTTAAAAATAGAAAGTACAGTTAGGTAATGGAAAAAAAATTGGATACTCAAAGCATAAACAAGTACTTAAAATCAACAGTAAAACTGCGAAGCACCATGTTCTGATGACAATTGTGTAGCCTAACACTGGAAACCACACCACTATAAGCCAAAAAAGGTAAAGGCAGGGGGACTGGGTGGGTGCAAATCACACACATGTACTGCTCCTATCCCTGAGTTTAATATACATTATAACTCATATTCTCATATATATACATATAACTCATAATATACATTGTAACTCATACATAATATACATTATATATACATAATTATAACAACATATACATTAAACTCAGCCATACACAGACTTCAATGGCATCTATACAGATATTACTTGCTGTGGAGAGCATACATGATATGGGAATGGAGGAACTGAAACAAAGTTCTATAGAATAACATTTCCCAGTTAATCAAAATTTTCAAAGCTGAATTATTATTGCAGCGCTCCAATACTGAAAAAACAGTAAAAAGCGCAGGGCTCTTTCTCAGAACCACGTTGACGGTAGTTAGAAACAACTTTTAATATATTCAGGTAATGAAGAAACTGGAAAGCACTGTGCAGGAAGCAGCTCAGCAACACTACAACGCATATTCAACACCAAGCTGATGAAACGTCAATGTGAGTTTTGTCACCATTTTCATGAGAGAAAGTTGGGCCCCAGAGAGCAACAGATCAAAGCTGTTGAAAGGATGAAGCAATTGCACTTGTCACGTGAACGACTAATAAGGAGGTTACAGCAGTAACTTATTCCAGGTCATCTCTACCTAGCTGTATGCTTACCTTTTAGAGTGATGCAACCACCAAGGCTGTTAATTATTATATGCATAAGAACACAAACTACAAGCATGACTTTCAAAGTCTCTCCTGTTCCTGCATTAGAAGTTATGTAAATTCTTGCACCTTAATGTTCCCAAGAAGTCGGCGTCCCTAGTCATTTGACAGCACATGTTTACAGGAAAGTTTCAGTGATTTTCAAGGTAAGAGGGAGGGTGTGGAGAGAGTAGAGAAGATCATAGAAGTTAAGACTTTCTCAGCAAGAGTTATCATTGCCCTCCTAAATGAGGATAAATAACAAATTAAATAGGGAAGGGTGAAAGACAGGAAAGGAGAAAGCACTGCAGCTTAAAAAAAAAAAAAAAAACAAAAAAAACCCCGAAGACACTGACATAACCTCCAAATAGAAGCAGTAAGCTGATATTGAATTAAATGCTTTCTTTAGATAGAAATTCGGGTTAAGGAAGACTATCTATGTCACCAGAACTGAACTCCCTTATCATAACTTCACTGTCAACCTGCTTCAGATCCTCTCTGTGCTCTGACGTTACCACTGTCTCCTCTGCTGTTCTGCTCTCCACCTCCTCCCAACCCTCCTCAGCATCTTCAAAAACACTTCTTTCCACAGGGAAAATTGTGCTTACCAATTCGATCACTCAACAACCCTACATCACAGCAAAGATCAAGACGTTCATTACAAGCCTATGATCTCCCAGTTACATCCTGCCATCTTATCCAGTCCCTCTACTACCTGACCAGCTATCCAAACCAAACCCAAGATGGGTATGTTGTCTGTGGTCTTGTAATCAATAGCTGGGTTTGTTTGCTGTCAGTTCTTTCACTTTTCATTAGGTTTTCTCAAATCTAATTTACATCTTAATCTAAATTTTCTTAAACAGATGTCTTCACTTTCCACGAAGCGTGCTGTCCTTTTGGTCAACTGCTACCACAAAGGAACACACCGGTATTCAAAAGGAATTATTCTGAACTGTAACTAACAGCAACTTTTTACTCTTCAGCCTTTCAGGCTTATCTTATGTAAATGGAGAAAGTAGAACTCTCCAAAAGTTGTTCCTGTTTTGGGAATAAGCATCTTTCTATCCACTTGCCTATGCCAAGTATCTGGAGATGCCTATTGATTCCAGATGGATCCACCAGTGCTGATCCTCAGGACCAGCAGCCAGAAGATGATTCATCACTTCTTGAAGTTCAACACAGCACCCATGTTTACAAGTAAAGGTATATATTGAAGATGGCAGAACAACACCAACATTTTATATGTGTAATGTTACATGTGCCACTACCACAAATACTCCTTTATTCAGTTACAGTTCTTTTCCAAAGCATTTAAAAAAAAAAAAGAAGCAATACTGAGACACCTAGGCAATTATTTTTGAGATACAAGAATTCATTTAAGATATAAGTTACTCAAGTTTTCAGCATATAGATAAAAAATTGAAAGGCGTCAATTTTATTGAATAAAAGATGAACTTACATAAACATTTGGTTTGGTTTTAAAAAAAAAATTTACCCATGCTTCTAATCAGCATTTTCTTCCTGGTCCACTATCAGAACATCATCACTGCTGGCATAAAAAGAGAGTCTGTGAAGATTACAATTTTTTTCTGGGGCATAAATTTAAGGAACCAGAACTGGTCAGGAATAAGAGCACACTACCAAAGGGAGTACAGTGCTCAAACCACCTTCCTCATTTTACAGCCACATAAGGGACAAAGCCAGCAGTAACCACCCTGCAGTAGTTCACACAGAGGAAATCCTGAACACCTCTCCACCCCAAAAACAGGATGAGGAGAAAAAAAGGTACAAAAAGAAACCAGAGAAGAAAACAAAGTCAGTGCTATTAGGGAATTGCATTGAAAAGTAGAGAAACTAAGCTGCTCCAAATATCTAGCATCTGAAGCTTACACCTCTGAAAACATTCAGTCCTTCAAATAGAAGCATCCGACATTCATCATAAAGCTACATATTACACCAGTTTCAACATGTGCCTGGACTTGCATGAAGCAGAATTATAATTGCACTTTATTGTTATTTGAACTTATTCTACCAGGACTGATTTTTTTCATGAAATATTTAACATAATTAAGTCATTTAAAAATATACTATGTTTGCTCTTAGCTTTCTAACAAATAATTCCATGGTCACCCAATTGTTTTCACAAATGCAAGCACAGTGTATTTATTTTGCCAAGGAAACCTCATAACCAAGTGTATGTGTGTATTTTCACAGGCTCAAAATCCTACATTTTGTAAATGGAAAAATAACAGCAAAAAGTAGATCTGAATTTTAAAAATACAAATATTGCAGAGTAGAAGACTCAAAACAGAAAAAAAAAGAAGCATAAGAATATTCTAAAAAGTAAACCCTGGGGAACACAGAGAGACTGAATCATTGCACTTACTTGATTTGTGTTTGAAATAAATAGTCCACAACAATATTAGCAGAAAATGGAACACTTTGTAATTATGTTGTATAATAATAACAGGACACAAGGGAAAAGCAGTTCCCTAAAAGCTTAAATACCTTCCATGGATGCGCAAGATCTCAGCGAACTATAAATGAATCTAAAGGATCAAGAAAGGCAAACTAATTAAGTGTACAAAAATAACACAGTATCAGACCAGCACAGAACATTGTCTGGCCTTTACAGCTCTTTCATACAAACACTGATCAAGCACAGGACAAAGACTCTCTTCTATATTTTGTAATCGACTAAAGCTGCTTTCCAGAAGGATGCCCCTTTGAGTCAGAACTGAGAACGACTCTGGCTTTACCGAAGTCAAGGCGCTCACTAACTTAGAGCAAAGTCACGGCCATGCCGCATCTCTTATACTGGGTCAACAGTTCTCAATCTCCACGTTCACTTTACTGAATGTGAATTTTAAAGCTCATGCAAGTCTGAAAGAATCTGGGCGTTCTCAGTAATTGTTCCAAACAACAGAATAGAAGATTCATATTTGAAGAGGCAGGCTGAAACCAGACTAGGGGAGTTAACCTCCTATTAATAAGAGATCATCCTCATGAAGCAACAAAATACAAGTCAGATTATTTCCTTGCAAACAGGCACCCTCTTGAAAAAAAGATGCCATACAGACGCTCCAAATGAGGTCAAGAGTGAATACGCCTGAGCTTAAACTAAGCATTAAATCAGAGACAGTCACCTCAAAAGCAGATGAAGGATTTATTTACAAAAATAATCTTCCACCCTTGCTCAATCTATAAACATGTGTCAGAAACATTTGTCTTTTCAACGTGGAATTAGCAGAAGTTGGCACCTACAGAAAGACAGGCACCACCAGCAGAAGGATAACAAGCCTTGGATTTTTGTTATGGAACGCAACTTTATGGAAAACTTTGTAGCTTGCCAGTTCAGAGCCTAGATAAACCAGAAATGAAGCATTACACTGAAGTTAAGCTCAGCGTGCCCTTAGGACTCCCAGGAAGCACAATCTAGAAATGCTACCTCTATTCAAAGAAAATAGTGAAAATTTGTAAAAGAAAAGCGAAAAGGGTTTTCTTTCCAACTGCATGAACTCGCTTTCATTTCTCTTCTCTCAGGAATATATCATTTTAGCTTCCAGCAAAGACTGGGCCACACAAACAGGTCTCCAAGGACAGCACCACTAGATTCCATAAACTTTACTTACTTCTTACATGTGTATTAGCAGAGCTGGGTTGCCTCCACTGTAATACTACACAACAAACATCAAATCCTTGCATGAACCACACCACTGCCCCGGCCCACCTGCAGCTGGAATGAAAGTCTTGTACACCTGTCAGAAAGTGGAGTATGTTCCCCCCACCAGCTGAGGGGCTGATGGTTATAGCTACTACCCACACAACAACTGTCTTATTTGCATATTTTAAGAAATTATATTCGCCATGTAACTTCACGACCAGCAAGGGCAGGAATGATTAGCATAATGGTACATGTAAGCAACATACTCTGTGTACTTTGTTATGCTTAAACCAACCACAAGTGTGATGACACTCGCAATCTGTTTCTGCAGCAATGTGAGAGCCACCAGAAGGTTGTACACTCTCAGTTGGGGATGGCAGCAGTTTATGCACTCATAAAACCCTGTGATCTTCTAACATAAATTAAAGACCACAACTGCATCAATGCATGATTTAAAGCGCAAAGTTGTTGTTATTACCCCCCCTGATTAAACATAGATGGCTTGTCATCAATAATAAAGAGCAAAGTACATTGTCAAGACCAAGAATATTCTGCCTCCACTCTCCAAATAAAGCAACACTGCACCTCTAAAATACGAGATATTGATGACTTATGTGATTTCTTACATGACTACACCAATAAGAAGAGTTACCAATTACTCTAGAGGGGCTGAAAAAGCTGTACAGAATCAGCTGCAGTATAGATGAGCTAGTTCTTTAAGACTTAATTTAACAGACTTTCGCTATTTGTAACTGTACCTGGAGGGGCTGCACACAGGAATTCCTTCAGACTCCAACTTTCTGCACCCTACTAGCTACAAAAGTACAATATGCAGCACACGATGTATCAAAATAAGACTCTGGTAGATACAAGGAGGAGATAATTAGTACAGAAAGAAATACAAATGGAAAAACAGACACTAGAGGAAAGATGGATGTTAGCATCCAGAAGAGATGCATGATTTGTGTATACACTTGTGTTTTCGTAGCACTGAGGAGATTAAGATAATGCTTAAAGAATTCCTTCCAGAAAAGTATTTTTATTTTTACAGCCCTTCACTGGTCACAGCTTTCATGATATACACTACATCCACTCACAGAAAAGAGAAGGTCCAGAAAATCTCCTGAAGCGATAGTTCTCTTCATACAGACTTGTTTTGCACTCTTCAGAACAAAAAAAAATCCCAGAAAGCTAATACTTCATCAGAAGAAAGAGGGTCTTAACATATGGAGTTGTAAAATATAGAAAAGTAATAAACACACTAGAGATCCAAGCAAGTCTCTGTTACCAAATGACCTAGCCATAGGCCTACATAAGGGTGGTATTTAATATTGGCCCCCAATACAACTGAAAAGTTTTTAAAGCTAAATCATGAAACCATACCTTAACTCATTAAATCTACCCTTTCTTAGACAGCAGTGACCGCAAAGAGAACGCAGTTGCCCAGCTGCACGTGCGTAGAAGACAACACCGCACCTCTCCTGCGCGCAACCTGCGTTTCCTTCCTTGAACTGAAGCCGAAGAGAGACGTGCCCCATGGAAACAGCTCCTTCGGCTTTCCCTATTCCTGGAAACAACCGCGCGGGTGAGGAAACCCCCGCACGCAAGGTGCGGCGCCGCGCTGGGCCGGGGAAGGCTGAGGCCGAGGGGACAGAGCGCCGGGGCCAGGGAATAGGCGGCGGTTCACAGGCGCGTTCCCAACGGCGCAGCACAAGGCAGGAGGATCTCGGCGTCACAGGCGACACCCGGAGCACCGGGCACCGTACGGGAACAAGGCTGAGGCGCCGGACGGAAGGGCACGCGTCCCGCCCGCGCGCCGGGCATCTCCCCTCCTCGCCGCACCGGGGCCGGGCCGGGGCTACCTCACGCCCAACCCGGAGGGGCAGACGCGGGGCCCACGGCGGGGAGGGAGGCCGCCCCCGCCGCTCTGCGCGCGGCAGCTGGGGCGAGGGGCGGCCGCGGAGGGAAAAAGCGGGACAGCCCCGCGGCTGGCGGCGGGGACGGGGGGGGCCTCCCGGGCAGGGCGGCCACAGGNGCCCCGGCGGCGGCGCTGGCGGCTGGTTCCGCCGCTCTGTCACCCACCGGCTGCGGCGGCGGCGGCGGCGGCGGCGGAGGAGGAAGGGCGGGCGGCACCGCCTCAACTCCTCCCGCTGCGTCACCACGCAGCGTCCCCGCGCACACCACGGCCCCGCCCCCAACCGCCCCGGC